>JAHWFO010015474.1:0-83286 GCA_023313115.1 Rhysida immarginata | reverse complement strand
TAATCTTTACAGGCATCTTTATATATCTCGCCATATGTATATTTACCGTCACTTGTTTTTTGGCTTGCAATGCCACTTAACGCTTTGCCTGAGTCTGGCATTATGATAAAATTTAAAATAATAGTCAGTAAAGAATAGTCAGACTGCTAGCCCTGAAAAGGGCTTTTCCAGAATAAGATCTGTAGAAAAAACAGCCTTAAAGAATAGGATATAAAAAAAAACCCGCTGACCTTAAGAGAGTGTGCCTTCAATTACATTCCTTCTCCAATCTATACCATCTATGAGTAGCTCGAACCCGTGATGTGTGCTCTGCTTTCACAGAGTTTGGTCGACAATCGACAATCGAACAGTGCAGGGAAAACGAGACGAGTGGTCCGAAAGCAACGCTTTCACTGCCATACTCATCCAAGAAGTAACCAGGGGAAGTACACTGAATTAGGCAAGAAGCCAAATGAAACCTAGTTAAGTCATCCAGAGGATAATATGGGGTCCTTTGCTATAAGGACGATAGAGTTGATTGTTGATTGACGAGGAGCACGAGGAGCTATGAGATCCAGTATTCGGGAAAGATGGCCTTTTGGATGTCGTCGAAATTGATGTCCAGAACGTGTCGAGGCCTGCGATGCCTGAGGAAACTTCTAAACGTGAGCGGGTGTTCCAGAATATCTGCAACCAGAGGATTTGGATGGTCCTTGATCTTCGGAAGCAACTTCTTCAGCGACTCCTGTACATAGCTACCAATTGGAGATATATGGAAATCTTCAGCAATAGAAATATTTGTAGCGACTCTCCTGTCAAGTTGGGCGATAGTCCTCAGAGTAACGTTTTGGAAGGTTTGGAGATCCTTCCATCTGGATCTGCATATTGTAGCCCAGGCAGGCATACCATAAAGAAGAATGGTTCGTATAACCATCTTGTAAAGCAAAAGTTTGGTATCCACTCCAAGAGCGCTGTTACGTCCCTCCAGACTGAACTTCGCCTTCTTGGCTCTACTTATCGCATAGGAGACGTGAGTTTGGTTATCACAGAGTTATCACAGAGTTTGGTCGACAATCGACAATCGAACAGTGTAGTGTATCGGTATTCAAGTGGAACTTGAAGCATAGCTTCCATAATCTCACCCTTCATAATCATATTCCAAGGGAAATACACTGAGCTAGAAAAGAAGCCTGATGTACCCACAAGGGTCATCCACAGAGTTTGGTTGAATTACAGAGAATATATATAAGGGCTGGAGTGGCCATTATCCAATAAAAAGTACAAAGTAAATTACCAAATAAAAAAGACCAATGGGGGAAAAGCAAACTCTAAACCTCAGAAGCGCGGACCTAGTAGAGATACTTCCTCCTGGTCGCGAACAATCGTTACAATCGATATTTGATATTGAAAATTTACAATGAATAAAATCAAAAAAGTTAAAAGTAAACAAAGATACAAAATTAAGAAATACAGAAAATTAACTTTACTCTTTAAGCAATTTTATAAGTGTTGAATCTCCTATCGGGCCTGCGTCTCCGTTCAGTAACAGGTCGGGGTCCTTCTTGGAAATCTCCAACGTCTCATAGGCGTCCAAAGCGTTCCTGTTTCTGACCTGTCTCAACAAACGGCAGTCTTGTAGAAGTATGTCGTGTCCGGTGTCAAGCATATGCTTGGCCACCGCTGATCTATTCGGGCGGCCGAACCTGGCGTGGGCAAAATGCTCTCCGAATCTAGTCCGGACATTCCTGCAAGTCGCCCCTCGGTAAACTTTCTGGCATACGCTGCAGGCGATTTCGTATATTCCAGATTGTGATAGAGGAGGTGTTTGGTCCTTAGGGTTCCCCAAAAGATTCCTTAGGACATTGGGGTTTTTGTACGTCAGGTCTATATCCGCTTCTTTGAAGATCGTGCGTAATCCTGCCGTGAGGGTCTTGTTGTATGGAATCGATACTCTAAACTTGGGTGTCGTGGTGTTGTTGAGGGTGGTCGATTCTCTAACCAGCTTTACAAAACCCCTTCTGCGTACCAAATCGTGTACGAGTTTGGCGTCGTATCCGTTGTTTTGCGCTGTAGTCCGTATGTGTTTTATTTCTTTAGCAAATCTGGTCTTGGATAGAGGGATGTTTAGTGCTCTGTCCACCATAAAAACTGTACACATCAGTATGGGCGGGTTTTCGATAAATGTCATATTCGAGCTTGTTGTTATTTCGTATGATTCTAAGGTCAAGAAAGGGTATAGAGCAATTCTCCTCCATTTCCACAGTGAACTTTATTGATGGGTAGAAGCTGTTGATGTGCTCGAGGAAGGTTTGTACCTCTATCTCGTTGGTATCGATGACAGCGAACACATCATCGACGTAACGGTACCAAATCTTTGGGAAGTATTGTCCGGAGGAAGCAAGCTTGGCTTCAAATTTTCTCATAAAGATTTCGGCTAGTATGGGGCTAAGGCAGCTTCCCATGGGGGTTCCTGCTGACATACGGTAAACCTCTCCATTGAACTGAAGAAAGTTGTTATTAATGCACATCCTACAAAGGGTGACGACTTCGTTGATCACGTCCTTATTCACTTTGTTGTCTACCAAAACGCAGTTCAAGAAATCTAGAGTGTCTTCCATCGGGAGGTTTGGGAATAGAGACGTTACATCGAACGATACTAATACGCAATTTTCAGTTAACTTAGTCCCTTTTAGTTTTTCCACCAATTGTGCACTGTTCTTGACTGAGAAGTCTAATTTGTCGATATCCAGTTTGGCTAGAAATCGCGCTAGGTATTTGCCTAGTTCATATGTTGGGGCTGAAATATTGGAAACAATCGGCCTGAACTGGTTCCCTGGTTTGTGGGTTTTGGGTAGCGCATATAGTTTAGGTATTATCGAATTAGTAACCGATAATCGTTTGGCAATATTAGGAGGTAAGAAGTTTTTGCAGTCGGCCATAGTCGCTTTAACTGTTCTAACCAGCTTACGTAGGGGGGTTTGTACCATACTGATGTGTACATTCACCGTGATTCAAATCACTGCTGGAGCCAGAAGCTAGCAGCGTTCGTTTTTATGGTGGACAGAGCACTAAACATCCCTCTATCCAAGACCAGATTTGCTAAAGAAATAAAACACATACGGACTACAGCGCAAAACAACGGATACGACGCCAAACTCGTACACGATTTGGTACGCAGAAGGAGTTTTGTAAAGCTGGTTAGAGAATCGACCACCCTCAACAACACCACGACACCCAAGTTTAGAGTATCGATTCCATACAACAAGACCCTCACGGCAGGATTACGCACGATCTTCAAAGAAGCGGATATAAAAATCTGCACCGGGAATTGATAAAATCACTCCCAGAATGTTAAAAAATACAATGAATAATATTATTGAATTATTGGTTGGAGTGATTAATGAATCTATCTTACAAGGAAATTTTCCATCAATTTTTAAAACTGCTTTAATTGTTCCAATATATAAAGGTGGTAATAAAAAAGAGTTTAAAAATTATAGACCTATATCTTTATTACCAGTTATGTCTAAGGTTTTTGAAAAAGCAATATATAATAGATTGTATGATTTTTTGGTTAAAAATGATATATTGTCAAAAAGACAATACGGTTTTATAAGAAATAGAGGCACAAATGAAGCTTTGTGTGATGTAATTTCACAAATAGCTTCTAGCATGGACAATGGAAAGAAACCCCTGGTAGTTTTTTTAGACTTGAGCAGTGCTTTTGATTCTGTCGTCCATGCTAGATTAATAGACAAATTAGAAAAATATGGTATTAGAGGAGTAGTTAAACAGTGGTTTAAAAGTTATTTGGAAGACCGAAAACAAATTGTTAAAATTGAAAATTCTTTTAGTTATGAGGGCACTATCGATCGTGGTGTACCACAAGGTACAATTTTAGGCCCTCTATTATTTAATATATATATAAATGATCTGTTTAACCTACAGCTAGGTGGAAAAATATTTGCATATGCAGATGACTTGGTTTTACTATATGATTGTAATGAATATTTAGATTATAGATTGGTTGAAGAGGATATGAAAATAATAAAAAAATGGTTAGATGAAAATGGAATGAAATTGAATGTTGATAAGACCAAGTATATGAGATGTAGTTATGTAAATACTTATGATGTGCAAATGCCTATTCACATACATAATTTTAATTGTAAATATGGAACTGGTGATTATGATTTTAAATGGTGTGAATGTCCTGTAATTGAACAATTACATGTGTATAAATATTTGGGTGTAATTTTAGATTATAAATTAACATGGAAATCTCATATACAAAATTTATATAAGAAATTAAGATTAGCTACATACACCCTACGTAGAATTAAAATATTAATCCCTCGTGAAATACTAATTATGGCATATAATGCGATTTTCCAGTCAATTATACAATATTCTCTTTTAATATGGGGTGCAGCGTATAAAACACACATTAACTCTTTGATAGATCACTGTGATAAAACTCTAGCAATCCTGTTTGAAGAAACGAAGAATAAGTTTTTTAATATAAGACAGTTGTACTTGAAACAACTATGTTTAAATATTTATAAGTATCCAATTGAAGACCATGAATATTTAGGATCTTATAATACAAGATATAGAAAAAATTTAAATGTTAAATCATTAAAATATAAGCATACAGGATATACTCATCAGTACCCCTATATGAGGAATAAAATATATAATAGATTGCCAGTAAAAATTAAATTAGCAACAGAAAAAAGAATTGTAAAAAATTTGATAGTTGATTGGATTAAGAATATAGACTTGAGAGAAATTGATGATATGTTAAACTTTTAGGATGTTTTTAGATTTGTTTTTAACTTAATAATGTTTTTATTCAAATCATGTATTTTAACTCATTGTTATTTTAGTCCTTAGTGTTTTATGTGATACATAATTTTTCAATTGACTTTTATTTTATATGCTGATAATGCGAGCTAATAGCTCAGCATCAGTTATTTATTGTAATTTTGTTGATTTTTTTTGATTGAATAAAATTTAATTTAATTTAATTTAAATTTAATATAGACCTGACGTACAAAAACCCCAATGTCCTAAGGAATCTTTTGGGGAACCCTAAGGACCAAACACCTCCTCTATCACAATCTGGAATATACGAAATCGCCTGCAGCGTATGCCAGAAAGTTTACCGAGGGGCGACTTGCAGGAATGTCCGGACTAGATTCGGATGCCTGTAAAGATTACAGATTCGAAGCTTTTGATGCTATAATTAAGGATAAGCTAGAGGTTATGCGCCAAGAAATGTGCACTAAGTATGATAAATTACAAGGAAAAGTCGAGTCACTAAAAGGGAACATTGCTGAAATCCACGATAAAATTGCTAATATGAATGCTGAAATATCTGCAGCACGTAATGAAGCCAACAAGAACTTTAATAAGTTGGAGCAGTTCCTCAAAGATCAATTCTCTGCTCTGTCAATGAAAGGTAATCAGCCTACTGGTGTAACTTCTGACTATCTAAGAGACTCTTGTGAAACAGAGAGTGTGAATCCTCAGCCTATGGAAATTATCCCCTCCGGCTCAGGGAGTAATGATAACGATGGCAAAGACCCGATTAGTACAAATCGCAAACGGCTATACAATGATACGGATAAATGGATACCTGCAAAATCTAAAAAGGCTAAAAAAGGGTTGAAAATTGACAACATTAAGGATGTTGTTGATATAAATGATACAATCGCTGTTGCTTTTCGAGAAAGCAAGTCCGAACAGCGAAAAAATGTTGAAAAGCCAAATACCAAGAGCAGCTCCTATATTCCGCCAATCATAATACGTACTCACGGTCAGCCAATCAAGCAAATCCTGGGCGAGATTCAAAAGCATGTGGCGATTAACCTAATTACTGTACACACAGGCAGAGCAGAGACGATCAAAATAAGGTGTCATGATGAGGAAACTCATAGTAAATTGGTGTCTGGCATTAAGGCTGATAACGTGCTAAAGATTCAGCATCATCAACTTAAATCGGAAAAAGTCCTCAAATACGTTATACGAAATGTAGACGTGACCTATGACCTTAACGATTTTAATGAAGACCTGAAAAAGGCCAACTACTTCCCTGAGAAAGTGATTAGGCTTAAAAAAGCCAAAGGATCAATTGACATGCCCATGATTCTGGTTCTGTTATCAAACACTGAACACAATAAGACACTTAAAAATGTGACCCGCATAGGGCCTTTAGCTGTCAGTGTTGAAATGTTTCGAGGTAATAAGAAACCTTTACAATGCTATAATTGTTTGCGATTTGGCCATGTATCTATGGGTTGCACGGAATCCCCCCGTTGTAACAAATGCGCTAAAGATCATCAGTCAAAAGACTGCCCAAATGTAAAAGGACAAGATCCCCCAAAATGTATTCGATGTAATGGACAACACACCTCCAGTTACACAAAATGTCCTAAATATCCGCAAGTCAGGAGAGTGCAAAGTGCTAAAGTGTCCCCGGAGATTTCCTATGCCTCAATGGTCTCCAAACAAGATAAGAGCATTAACGTGAATGATTTTCAAGAAATGTATAAACAAATTGGCAGTGTATGCAATTTGTTAAACGAACTGGGCAAGAAAATGCCACTGATGAGTGGAATACTTACGAATAAACACTGACAGTATGGCTGATCGATGTTATTCTATTACAAATCGAGGTAAACTTCGTTGCGTAATATGGAACGCCAGGGGGGTCCCCCGGAGGCGTATTGAGTTTTACAACTTCCTAACCCAATGGGATATAGACATAGCATTTCTATGTGAGACACACTTAAGGCCAGACCGCGACTTCAGGCTACCTGGTTACTGTGTCTATCGTAAAGACAGAATTCTTCCCACTACAGTAAAGTCCCCGTCAGGTGGGTCAGCAATTATTATTAAGAAAGGCATTCATCATCGGGAGGAACCAACCCGAGACTATATGGGAATGGAAGCTGCCTCTGCTATCATTACTGATGCCACACTGGGAGAAGTGAAACTAGTGGCTCTATATAATGCGCCCAAGCATAAATTCGATGCCAATGAGCTTGACGAGCTGTTTTCCGGGAATATTCCCGTTATTATGGCGGGAGACCTGAACGCTAAGCACTCGCACTGGAATTCAAGATGCCATAACCAAAACGGTGTCCTTTTGTATGGCTACGTGCAAAAGCAATGTGATATTATTGCAGTAGGCCCTGTGGATGATACATATTATTGTGATCATTCTCCTTCAAGCGATGTACTTGATATTGTTTTGTTGAAGGGCTTCTACAAATCATTCAGTATCTATACTGTCAATGATCTATCCTCAGACCATAAACCAGTTGCACTAAATTTTGATAACGTAAACATTGACCTCAAAGAAGAACTGAGGCTCAAACAAGACTGGAAATTTTTTAGAGAAATTCTCAAAAAAGATGACGACCCACTAAATAACGTACATAGTACGAGCGACATAGATACCAATGTGAAAAGGCTTACTGAACGTATAAAAGCAGCTATTGACTCTAGTGCTTCGCCCTTAGAGTCGAAGCGAGCTGATCACCTTGATCTCACCCCAGAAATCAAACAATTAATTGAGCAAAGGAATAAGGTTAGAAGGCAGTGGTGCCGAACTCGTGATTCATGGCTTAAGACCAAGTATAATAGGCTCACAAGACGAGTTCACGAGGAGGTAAAAGCACTTCGTAATGCCAGATGGAATGATAAAGTTAAGAGTCTGTCGACCCACGATAACTCTATGTGGTGCATGGTTCGAGCCTTGCAAAACAAGAAAGCCATTAATATCCCACCTCTGTTAGCCCAAAATGGCAAATTCATCACGAATGATGATGATAAAGCGCAGCTTATTGCAAGCTCACTTTCAGAACAGTTTGTCACGCCTACTGATGGTCGGCAAATAGGACTTGATATGTCCGAGAAAGTAAAATCCTGGATTTACTTTAAAAAATTTTAAAAAATTTTTAAAATGATTATGGATGGATTTCCTCAAGACATAATTACTCTGATACACTCGTTTCTCTCCAACCGGTTCTTTCAGGCCAGAGTTGGAGATAGTCTATCTCCTATGTATGAAGTAAATGCTGGTGTCCCACAGGGTTCAGTCCTGGGGCCAGTATTATTCAATTATTTTATGCGAGACTTCCCAAGTCCTTCTAAATGTAAGCTCTTTTTTTACGCAGATGACGCTGCTATACTGACCTGTGCTCGTCAACCAGCCGTAGTAGTCTCGCGGCTGCAGAAGGCTCTAAAGGAGTGTGAAAGCTGGTTTAGCAAGTGGAGGCTAAAATTGAATGTAGACAAATGCAAGGCGATGTTTGTCTCCAAGAAGAGAAAGAGATCATTAGATTCTCTAACACTATATGGCAAAAAAACTGGACTGGGTTGAAACTTATAAATATCTTGGTGTTGTTATTGACTCTAAACTTACCTGGACTCCCCACGCAACTTATGCGTTGAATAAGGCCAGGAGAGCCAAGTTTAGCTTGATTGCTCTGCTGGGCCGGAATAGTGCTCTAGACATTGATAATAAACTCCTACTCTATAAGGTCATTGTTCGGACTATCTTGACCTATGGTATGCCCGTCTGGGCCACAATATGTAAAACTAGATGGAAAGAACTGCAAACGTTCCAAAACGTTACTCTTTGGACTATTGCGCAAAAAGATCGGAGAATTGTTCGCAATTCCTCCATTTATAATGACTTCAACATGACTCATATTGGCAAATACGTTCAAGGGCTCATGGAATTCATGCTGCCCAATATAGAAAATCATAGCAACGAGCTAGTCTCGGGCATTTTAAAGCATCCTATGCATAGAAAGAGATATCGTGATCCAAGGCATATACTTGATATCAATTTTGAAGACATTGATAATGTCTTATTTCCAGATTACTGGACTTCATAAGTCGTGTTTTATCTAATACTAGTGGTCTGCTTCTAGTCTAGACAGTCGTCAATCAAATTTTCCTCCACCAAGAGGAGGCAATTTTCTTTCAAACTTTGGATGACCCTTGTGGGTACATCAGGCTTCTTTTCTAGCTCAGTGTATTTCCCTTGGAATATGATTATGAAGGGTGAGATTATGGAAGCTATGCTTCAAGTTCCACTTGAATACCGATACACTACACTGTTCGATTGTCGATTGTCGACCAAACTCTGTATCGGCATTGAATAATGAACTCAATGAGTTCGAAATACGTATATGCTTAATAAAATTCTTTTGTGGACAAGAGGTTGTTGTCAGTTGGTCATGTCGTTATCCACAGTCCTTTCCAGTTTCTCAACTTTGGAATAGTTAAAATCACACAATATCATATCAATGAATTGGCCTTCCTGCAGTCCCGACCTTAACACGATTGAAAATTTGTAGGATTATCTGGTTCGAGTGGTTTATGCTCATGGAAAACAGTATAACGGCGTCTCCGATCTGAAAAAAGCTATACAGACCGCATGGGACAAATAACTCCACAAAAAACTTCAAGCTCTGGAGAAATCCATGCCAAAGAGACTCATTGATGTTACTGATTCTCAATGAAAATCCATGATTGTTAAGGAAAATCCATCTGGTCTCAAACTTTTTTCCCGATCTTCATACAACAAAATGTATCGTTTATTTTACTTTTTACTTTACTTTTAATTTTATTATTTTGCAGTTATTTTTAGTTTTTTTGGAAATAGACGAACTTAAATGTGACAATAAACATATGTATCGCTATAATTTATCAAAAATTTTATAATTCGGTTTGCCTCCCTTATGAAATGCGCTCTCAAACTTTTTTTCCACCACTGTATGTTGAACTTCCTGAACAACCCGAAAACCTGACAAATGGATTCGAGCAGTGGATAAGAATCGATGAGAATTTAGACATCGATGTTGTAACTGAAGATGATGTTGTAACATCCAGAAACTCCTCAATTGTAGAAGAGAGCGAGAATAAGTTGGAAACTCTTGAAACTTGCGGTTTTGCGAAAAAAAAAGTTAATTTCGCAGAAGACTGAGTGGCATTACGAATATGAAAAGAAAATTGATGCTGTACTAAGGAAAATAAGACAAGAGTTGTTTTTTTTTAATACTGTAGAATTCTCATACTCTAAGGTGAAATAGAACAGTTTACTTTATCACGCTCAATAGGTAGGGATAGATAGGAATTTTTTTAATGCTCTAATTTTCATAAATCTTGGCATTTTAACAATAGGCTGCAAGGAGCGGTTGCGAGCAGGCTTGTGTGAAAAAAAACAAAAAACAGCTCACAGATCGCGCATGAGGGTATCAAGTATACTATCTCAATGACGTCCCTACCTATTGAGCGCGATAAAGTGAACTCTCCCATTTCACCTTACAGTGTTAGAACTCTATTAATCTTGATTATTTTTAACATGGAACGTTGTGTTTTAATTGACTAATTTAATAATTAAATAATTTTTTCACACATCAAATAACGTTGAAAAGTAAGTTCAAAAAGGTCTAGACTGAAACTTGCAGGCGACGAACTGAAACGAATATTCTGGAAAGAAGCCACCTGTTATCAAGAAGAACATTTTAGGCCTGAATTCAAAATTATCTTAAAAATTAATTTCCCTTTGAATATCACTTCTAAATTCGAACTCGTTTTTTTTTTCGTTTTTCTTTTCCGTTCTCTTTCAGTTCTTCTACATCACAAGAACCTGTAAAAGTTTAGCCTGAAGCTCTCGAAAAGTTTAGCGTGATTTTATAATTTTTGTTCTTCACTTGACAATGATTCATTGCACACACGATGTTCCTTACTATATTATTGGTGTTATAATATAGTAATTACAAGCTAAATGCATAAACAAGGGATCTCTCAGGGTTTCCCAACAAAGTAAGGAAAATAAAAACCATGTTGTTGCGAATGAATAAGGCTATGCTGCGTACAGGGAGAAAACCACACAGATTTTGAATCCGTAAAAAGTAACCTGAAAAACATATGTTCAAGTAGAGTGTAAAGGGACTTTCTGGCCGCATGTATTTTGAACTAACAACCCGATACCAAATTTCTCCAAGATCTTATTAATAATCTAGGGGTGCAAGTAAGGTTTGGAATTGCACTCGTCCGCTCTTAAATTTACTCGCTCACAAAACATTGTTAAAATTTAATGAAGTGCTGCACGGAAACTAAATAAAAGCAAGTTTAACTTTTAATATTTTAACGTCAATCCATAACTCGAAACAATGTTTCATTCAACCTAAATGTTTCATAACTACAAATTTACAAAAAAAGTGCAATTTATTTTATTCATGTAAATTTATATCCAACATTCCTTATAAATCCATGCATTTAGTTGAATTTCAATTAAGAAATTCTTTTCCAAGTACGTACAGCTCCGGACCAATAAGTGTCACATCCAAGTAAGCGCCGAACGTATCTGGTGATGTGGCAAACTTTTTGGCCAGAACTGTACATAAAATACTTATTATCTTCGATAAAGTGCAAAAACAGTTTCTTTAACATTTTTTACTGCTCATTTTCATTTACATCAGATACTGAAAAACGTTATTTTCATAGAGAGTAACTGAAACCTTAAAGTTCAATTATTAACACATTATTTAAGGCGTAAAAATGATCAAATCTGATGAAACCTAAAAAGTTTAGTTTTTAATTAAAATTAGGAATAACTTCACATTTTAGGTATTAAAAACAACAAAAAACACCCTTCTGTATTGATTAAAAATTGATTCAGAAGGTTGTTTACATGATTTTGTCCCATTTCCTTATAACATAGCTTCATCTTATTTACCCGTCAAGAAGCTCCTCTTAAGAGCTAATTGAGCTTTCTTATCAGAACGTCGAAGATCTTGGTTTAGTCTATCTTATTAAAAGCCTGAAGCAATTTTCAGAAAACCTAATATAATTAAATGAGGATTAAGAAGCTACCGATAATTGTAGCTTCTAAAAGTTTCGGAAGCTGAAAGGATTACAATTCTCGCTTTCTCTTGAATAGAGATTGCAACTTTTCCATCGCAGTCTCAAAGATTTTCATAGGCACATTAAATATCCATATACAGAGTGTAGATGAAATTCCCGAAACAACCGAATAACTTTAGAAAAGGTGATAGGACCATAAAAGTTAGGTCTAACTCTAGGAAAGTGCCATGCCCGATTGAATAAAAGCATTCCCAGCGCACTTCGTGTAAGCGCTGAGAAGTTACGAAAATTAACTTTTGAACCATATAAAGTTTCACTACAAAGTTGTAGAGATTCACGTATTTAGTAGAATACAAAATCATAAAGAATGCAAAACCATAAAGCTCGTAAAACGGTGGAGAAAAGGTCATGTATGAAACACCTTCTGGACACCATATCTTGGAATATTCACGTGTAGAACAATAAACGCACGGAATCATTTCTATTTAATATTGCCAAAGTGGAAGATTAAATAAAATTAAACAAAACTATCACTAAATGTCACTCTGATTATTTCCTCCCGCGCATACATTGATTTCGTGTAATTTCTGATACAAATTTATTCTTTAAAAACTTTACATTAATGGTAAAAAAAAATGGTAGAAACTTAAGTACGAGTTTGCCGCCCTCACCATGCATATCAAAAGTTGGTCTTCTTCGAGATTGCCGCTCTTAAAACATGCATTTTAGAAATACGGTTTTGAATCTAGGGGAAGAGAATTGATTGTGTATAAGTGAGTGGAATTTACATATGTTATTCCTGTGATGAAATTCGTCGGTTGCTCTAACTGCACATAATCCAAGTAATTTGAAGTAATTCTGTAAAAATCAATTGAAGTAATTTTGTAAAATTTTTTCCAAGAGATGCAAAAACATCGAGAAGTTGAGCTATTGAGATTGTTCCAAGGGGGGATTGTGAGAATTCGACTGATTTTCCATCTGGCGTAATAGACGCGATGAGGTTTTTCGTCATTTTGGTTTGAATAAGAATCAAGGAGAAGGGCTGTTTTATAATACTTATCTTTAAAGTGGAAATGTTAAGTAATACTTGAATTAATACTAAATAATAAAGATGGTATTCAGTTTTGTCCACAATTTTGGGTTAGATGGTATTCAACTCGAGATCTATGATGATGTCCAATTCTTGAGAATTTTTCTGATGATTTCCAAATGATGATCCAATTTTTAGCACAGAAGATTTTTAGTTGAAGTCCAAATAAGTAATCTTTTACTGACGATGACGTTAAAATATGGTTTGTTTTTCCAATTGAAAAATGGAAGGAAAAATTCTGCGACCCGGATTCGAACCAGGAACCTCGACTATCATGGCCGACGCCTCTAAATGGTTATTTGTTTTTTAAAATTTTCAAACAACGTTTTCAGGGAGCAGTCTTCCCTATCTTCAGAAGTTTATATTAACGAAGTTAATATTTCAGGTTTTATTTCCCACTTGCGAAAAATACACTTGAAAACCAGAGTTTTCATTTTGAATATTTTCATCCACAAAAATGCTCTTAGATCCTTGGACAACTTAGGCGAAAGCGAATCTCCATCAGCACTTGCGATTGAATCAGGAATAGATGAGAATTTATTTCGGGTTGAATTGTTCAGCTGTGTGTCATCGCGAGTGCTAACTAAACAATTACCTCGACATCCTTTTCTCCCTTTGTTTCGAACGTTCTGAAGTTTGTTTAATTTTATTCAATCTTCAATTGTGGCAACTATTTAATAAGAGCGTCTTCGTGCGCTTGTTGTTCTATACGTGAATATTCCAACGTACGGTGTCCAGAAAGTGTTCCATATATGGACTTTTCTCCCTCGTTTTACGAGTTTTATGCTTTTGCTTTCTTTAAGCAAAGAGTTGATTCTCTTATATCGGTGACGCTTTACATCTCTATAATTGGAACTTTTTCTCTATCTATCGTGGTTCAAAAGTTAGTTTTCGTAACTTCGCAGCGCTCACACTAGGGGCGCTGGTAATACTTTTATTCAATCTGTCTATCTATAGATAGATTTAGCTTTTATGGGTCTAGCAACTTTAGTTCTAAAGTTATTCGACTGTTTCTGGAATTTCCTCTACACCTTGTGTATGTGTATTTAACGTGCCTATAAAATCTTTAAATATGTACTTTGGCAGATCGGAATTTGGTTATCACTCCGTGATGGTCCCTTGTTAGGAAATTTTTGTGAGTTAGGGACTTTTTATTGTTTTGAAAGAGCTGTTTCATTATCTAAGCTCAACTAACCAAGGAAAAAAAATTATAAAAGCATACACATTTGACAAAAGAAATAATAAATAAAAATAAAAAATAAAAAAGACGCACCAAGAAGGAAGTAACAATTGAAACGAAAGTTGATACGTGGAAAATATATATGTATAGAAGCAGAAAATGATTGGATTTTGAGAACAATTGGATGATTTATTAGAGAGAAGGCGTTACACGAAGCGAAAGAGTCCGTATGGCGCTGACAAACTCTTAACGGACGTGGCATGAATTCATGAAGCTGGTGTTCTGAAGGTTATCTTGCCAATGACCTCCAATTCACGGGATAAATGAACATTCTCGGTTGGTCACAGGCGGCACCCAACCACATTGCGAATGACTCGAACATTGTGCCGCAAGCACGGAGACCATTCACGAGGAGACCATTGTGTTATCTTGTTGGCAAGTAAACCCCAGGCGCCGCGATAGGAACGCCAGCAAACGGGTCGTTTAATTTTCTCAACTTATCATTGTGCTGTGTGGGTGCGACGGAAGACGACCATGGCTACCAAACGAAATGTCTCTCTATCAGACCACAACTCTGGTGTCGGACCGTATGGCGTGTGACGAAGGGCGGGATCCTGTACTAATCGGAGAAACATTGCCTTTTAATGCATATCCTCATAGTTATAACCAATTTTTATATACGCAATAAAGTGTAAATATTTGCAGGCGTTTTAATAAATTTCTTATTACTTTTAACTTCAAAAGCTACGCTTAAGTGAAATTTAAAACGATATCAATATTATCAGACCCCTCTACTTCTTCGCCACCTTCGTCAAACAGATCAGCGAAATTTTGAGTGTATAGTGTAGTTGTGTTACGATCGGTTCATTTTTCGGAGGACGTTGAATTTTGTTGGCTAAGACGGTGTATGAACAATTCTTAGAAAAAAATAACCTCTGTTAAAATTTTAATTTGAGTAGACCATAAAAAGGTCAAAACTAGTAACAGGAAAAACCATACAATGCAGAAAATTATAACATTCATCAGCATGATAACCATTTATAATAAAATTATAAATAATTATAAATAAATTATGGTATAAATAAAATATTGGATATTCCAAGAGACCATAAAATATTTAAAAAGGAAACCGCGACCGCAGTCCGGCTTCCAGAAGAAGGATTGCGGATGGTCAGAGCAGGCAGCTGTCTTCCCTCAAACAGCTGAGGCTTCTGACTATGTAATTTCAGCAATGTGATTTCACTTATTCTGGGTGTTCATTTTCAGTTGCCACCAGAAAATTTCGCGTTGAAAATAAATTAATGGTAAAAATTTTTCAAAAAGAGTCATTAAAGAATTTTTAACTACAATGGCAAATTAAAAACAAGCTAAGCAAAATCGTGAATGTTTTGTTCACTAAAAATGTATAAAGGTCAATTATACAGAGTCCAGAAGATCTCATCAGATAATAGGAATTTACAAAATTACTTACTGCACATGAAGTCCCTCAAATATTTTATTCACGAAATATAACAAAAATAAACAAAATTATTATATGTTTATTTTTAATTTAAATCTGCAACTCAGAAAGTTTGTTTTGGTGCAGATATATCTGGTAGATGGCATCACTGCAGCATCACTCCGAATAAACAAACGCAGAGACGTTTTCGGGGAAATTAACAGAAATCCCATGGCCACAAACAGCTTTACTTGAATGTGAGAGAAAGTTTAGAGGAATAATTAAACTGTGGAACGCGTGTGCGAAGCATGTAGGCTAAAGCTAGGTATGTTAAGTGCGACGGTGCATAAAATGTTACATGGAAGCTATGGATATTAATGATCTTAAAATATGAATGATCCTTAACATAACAGTTTATGATACCATACTTACAAGAACATCGCAAAAGAACTATCATAGAATATCGGATAGAAGAAATTGACAAAAGTATGTCATCTTGAAGTCCTCCCTGGGTTTGTTCCCCTAGTGTATTGTTTTTTGAGATATCAATGACTGTGTCACGGAAATCGATTCCACAAGTGATTTCCGGCGACACTGGCTGTTATTACCGCTCTCGAGTGTTCACCCGTTCGAAGGCGGGGGAGGAGCGGGGCAGACAGTGTCGTCATACCATCCACCACGCAAGAGCCAATGGAGACCAGACGAGGCTCCGTGACGTCGTACCGAAGCTTTCTTGGCGGGAGGTTTCAAGAGTAAAGAGGAGAGCGACCCGAACTTCGGAAGGTAAACATCGGAAAGATCTCGGTTCGACTTCGGAGAGGAAAGCTCTTTTCGCGGTCGCCCGTAATGGTCGGAGACCTCCGGACCCTCAGCGGGATAGAAGCGACGACGTGGCGAGCCGACCGTTTACCCTATCGAAGCAAGGCGTGCATGGCGGAGAAGCACCGCAGGCGGCGGTTTCGTTGACGAGCGACTCCGGCAACGAGCACGAACCGACGCACGCGAGTTCAGCGGGAGCAACAGGGAGGTGGTTGCTGCTTCGTACGCTCTCGGTATCGACAACGGCGACCGTAAGTGTAATTTCATTATCGGGCCTTTATCCATGTGCGTGGTCGTCGATGTTTAGTGACCTTCATGGAAGGAAGTGCGACAGGCGTTCAGTAATTAGAGGCTTTTTCCCCGCCGGGCTGAACGCCTATCTTTCCACCCAGTACGGTTTTGCGTACTTCGCATAAATAGGCCGAGTCGAGTGCGCAGGAGTATTTCCCCTGTGTCGAAGTGGAATGCTTGTGTTGTTTTAGCGTCCTTTTGTGTGACATAGAGCGGGAGGAAAAGGGCTAGTAATTGTAATGACTATATTTATATTTTTCTCCCTCATTTTAGGGCCAGCCCTTCTGGTGAGCACTCGTGTGAACGCATTTTGATAAATGCGTAAAATACCTATGCCTTCTGTATAGTAGAGGTTTTTCACAGATAATTTACGTGGGTAGCAACTAAGGTTTTCAATGTTAGCAGGAACTTTATCTGTGCGAACTTGTTCTTTTGTGTATTGCAATCAAACTGTCAGAACTTGTGTGTTTGTGTGACTACCGAATTAGACTCATTAATTTTATCTGGACTTTGATCAATGCAAATTCCTGGACTTGGACTTTAGCAAACATTTTAGTAATTGATTCTTCTGCTGTGTCAATTAGACCCATTCGTACCTGTTAAATTTTGGCACTGTAATTAGGCATAAAAATATGAGAGCCCGTATCATGTGCCGTCGTTGATTTGTATTACCCTATAGACTTACCGCCTAATTTTTATGTAATTTATTTAGTTGTAGAATTGTATTACTCTATAAGTATTTTGCCATAAGTTTATGTGGTCGTTTACTTGATGGGTTAAGTAAAGTAAGAATCTTTGAACAGGTTAAGTTACAAGCTGTAGTAATATTTTTGTCTTTGAGAATTGAAGCTACATTTGACATTCTCATTTTTGTGTTATGACGTAAGTAAATTTGCTTATCGGAATTTTTCAGATTATTTAAGTTATATGTGAATCTTAAATCAACCGATTAGCTCGGTCTCGATAATTGTAAGAGTAATATTGTGTGACTGCTCTTTAAATTTTTGAGATAGATTTCTCTGTTGTTTACGTAGGCCGTAATTTATCATTTTTGTGTTTATTGACTAAGGTATTGAATTGAGTATCTGTTTTTCTGTCAATTCTGATTCATTTATACAATTTGGATTTAACAATTATTCTAATGTAATCGAGCTAGGAAATTTAGCTCTTTATTATATTTTATTAGGTCTTTTATTCATTTATTAATTACAGTGTTTTATTGAATATTTTTCCTATAATAAACTTTATTTTTTTTTCAACCTTACCCTGATAACGTGCTTTATTAATTTCCACTGCGTACATTTTCTACTGTTTTTACACGTTACAGACTGAAACGCGTAATGTAATCTTGCGCGTATTTACTTCAAAATTAATCGTTATAAACTTTTATAGCTGCAAGCCAAGCACAAAAGTATTTTACTTGCCGATCTTGATTTGAAAATATTACTGAGGTGAACTCCGTCTTCTCTAATGCAATCACGGTTTTACGCAACATCATCATCAGTTCTTAATTAACATCCGTAGGTTCCCGAAGCTTATTACCATATTGTATATGGAAATAATCTTAGTTAGATTAGAGTTAGTCTTACAAAAAACGTGGCTGCTCGTTAATCATATCCATGTGCCTTCGGAAAATGTTTCTATGTTCATTCAGACAACGCATTTTATATGGATTTTAATGTTAATTTGGATAATGGATAGTAAAATTACATGAAAAATCCGTCTAACAATTTTTTTTTGACAAGTCTACATGTAAAGCATGTCCAGCAGCCGATCTGCGGGGATTATAAAGCACACAGAATCTTACCCTATTCTTATGAACACTGTTACTGAAATTCTTCTTACTAATAGCAGACATTTCGCAATATTGACAATTAAATATATCTTCTGTAAAAAATTAATCTCTATGTATTATTTGTTTAAAGAAACGCATGAAAATTAAAGTTTCATAAAAAGGTAGAAACGTTATTGAAGTAGGTCTTTAAGTTAACCCAATTTTATTTTGGTGCATCGTCATCTTACTTTGTATGGGTGTTTTAAGAGCGCGAAAATAAACGGGAAAATTTCACGTCTTGGTGCTTTATTACTTGATAATTTTAAGAATGTTGAAATGGAGCCCAAACACATTTCTTCGCATGTACAGCGTTTCATGGCCACTAAATGCTTCCAACTGTTTCGTGTAAGTCAGGTGAAACAGACTTACAGGTGACACTTTAAAATTTTTTAATGATTTTTGCCGGGTCCCTTGAATTAATAGTTTAATGTTACTGATTCAATCCTGTTAAAAAATAAAATTACTTCTTTACTTGAATATCCCGCTCATCCGATAAAAAATGTGAAATACTCCGCGATGTGGAAGGTTCGCCTGCAGTTTTATCATTGAACCTAAAGAATCACGTTAATGAATGATTCAACAAAGAATACGTATAAATGAGTTGCAAGCGTTACTTCCTTTAAAACGTAACCTGGTGTTTTTATGTAGTTTATTAATGGCCAAACGCAGAATTTTATAATGCAATGTTTCAATCCTAGAAAAAATGTTTTATTCATAAACGCTTTTACATACTATTTGAAGGCAACAAAATGATTCAGTCCTTTACTAAAATAATACAAATCCTTATATGTACCCAACAAATATTTCCTCAACAGAATTTTGAGTCAACTTTGTTCTATTCTACAAACAGAACGTAGCTCAACGGTCCTCTACCTGGAGAACACTTACCCCCAAGGATATGAGAAGCTTGTCCAAGGAGTACGAGGAATATTAGGTAAAAATCACTATATTTTTCTGCTGAAATAACCCAAAAGCAGTTTTGTTTGCAATATTTTCAGGCTATTGCCCAACAAGGCCATCTCTCGAATGAGTCAACAGAGGAAAAACGTTTATCTTTTTGTTCTCTTATGTAAATATAAATGCAAAACTTCATAATAGAATTGGGATATGGAAAAATTTATAAAAGCCAAAGGAGTACGGAGGAAAAGGGTTGGGAAAGGGACGCAAAACTTTTATATGCTGAATGGCCAATTTATTATGACCACCTGCTCAGTCCTTGTTAGGCTATATTTTGCGTTTAATAGTGCATCGGTTCTTCTTGGCATGGACTTCACGAGATGTTAAGTGGTTTCTGCACTATAGCCCTTCTATTGTCTTTTACACTTCTAGACAGTCTCTGTTCTGCCCGAGCATTCACTAGTCGATGAAATCCTCAAGTTGCATGATGAGAACCAATTTTTTGACTGACAGTCCAGTCTTTAATCACTTTAACAACAGCTGCTCTTGCACATTTCACAAACGTGTCGGTTTCCCTGATACTCGCTTCATGGCCCCAAGCTCCTACAAACATCTCACGTTCAAAGTCTGTTAAATCGTGTTGTTTACCCTATCTTCACAAACAAATCACTTCTACTACCTTTTACTTCAATAAGTTTTCCTTTTTTATATCCAGTCTGGCCCTATAGTACAAAGGCGTAACGGCATAGCTAATTTCCTTTAAATTGTCAGAATTGACAGTGTTTACGTATAAGAACTCAAGAATAAAGTAGTCAAATGCATTATCTTTGACAATGATTTCAGTATTAAAAAAAGTATCAGTGAGAAATGTAATTTTATTAAAAAAAAAACCCACAAAGACATTTTATTTCATTAAAGAAACGTGATTTAGTATGGATAAAATAGAATGACAAAAAAATGTCAAAAGTTCAATTTAAATACCATTCATCTTCTTTGCTGTTAACTTGATTCTTAAAATTTACCTTAAAGCTCATTTGAAGTTCATGTGCTCTTTTCAGAAAAATTAAAGTTTAATAGAAATTTTGCTCATTTATGGTTTTTACAGTATTAGAAAATGAATTTTTGATTATGTATATTTTGATAAAATTATGTTTTGGTGGATTATTTATATAGAATTACGTTTTTAAACTTTACACTTCTTCCTGAAATCCATTGTCGAACCTAATGATTCTATTTCTTCCTTGTTGAGACCTAATTCCTGAAGTTTCGTATTATTATTATGCATAAACCTTCTAAACCTATCTGCTACTTTTGTGTTTCAGAAATCCCCTAGAGCAGTTATCAGGTCTAGAGGAAAGTTTTTCGTTTTTTCACCCTTACTTTTTGAATGGATACCAACCCTCTCGTAGGATGATTTGAATAATGCAAAATTTTTATACGTTAAAGAAAAATGATTGGCCATTCTTATGCACTTACTTGTCTAAGTGAAAACATTCAATTTTATTTTTAACAAAACGTCTGAAATGGCACCTACTTCACCAATAATTTCAGCCTGCCTGTTGAATGAATTTAAACTTGGCCATAAAGCAGCGGAGGCTGCTCGTAACATTTGTACAGCATTCGGTGATTCGTATATTTGCAAAAACGAAAAAAACTTTCCCCTGGACCTGATAACTTTAATTTCGAAATCCTTTTTAATTTTTTTCTGGAAACTATTTTTTTTTGCTGGATTAATTATTTTAAAAAAACAATTAATATTAAACACATTTGTTTAACGAAAATAAAGAGATTTAAAATTCAAATACTTCTTCATAAATCCATTTAAATCTCTTTCCTTTTATTAGGTTTAATTTTGGTATTAAAGTAGAGAAGCAAATGTGTTTAATATTAATTGTCAATTAATGTACCTCAACTGTAATTCTTATTAATATTTTAAAAGAAAACTGTAGTCTCTCTAGCAATTGAATGAAACCATCTCTCTAGCATAAGCACTTTTATCCTACGGTATCAAAAGCAAATACTTCAAGCCAAGAAACGTGCGTGGAAGAAATTAATGAAAATTTTCATCCGTGGAAGAAATGAATGAAATACAAACGATGGAGTCTAGCTAGCAGAGTAAGTAGCCATGATCAGATAAAAAAGAGAAAAGACTTCAGGTTGGATGAAAGAAAGAATTCGAAGTGAAGGAGAAAAGATATGAAAGAAAAGTAACCTAAAACCGAATTCCCCGAAGAAATTCGCGCATGAGCTCCTCAAATACCCATCATTCGCGTCACGTTAACACTAGCGGAAGCAACTCTTCTGAGATCTTAAAGAGAATCGAGTCCCTTTTTACATTTTCAAAAGAACATTCTTTTCAGTGCAAATATTGCCAGTGCTAATTCCTACACAGTCTGTGAAGATAAACATTTGAACTTCCTTCTGAATGTCTACTTAAAATTTCTAGCTACAGTGGAATTATACTGGGTATTGCCAGTTAAATATTTTACATTAAATCTTAAAATCGTGTTAACGAGCGTCTGGATAGACCCATGCAGACAATTCCTCCAAGTAACTGTTCCTCATTTTGGACTGTTACATCTATGTATATAATGAATACATTTATATGAAAAGACAATCAAATTGTCTGTTAAATCCATTTATTAGCTCAGATACAACGATTTAAGCTTAGCTTCTTGTTTAATAACGTAAGTGGTATTAGCTGTCCAAACATCTTAAAAAAAATCGGGAGTGGTCTCCATAGATTTTCTCTTATACTTCCATATAATGTCAATTATAACGTATGGTCAAAAATGATTGTGCGTATGTGTTATGCAACGAATGTTCAACAGAAATAAACACTGATGTGAAAAGGTTTTAAAAACGTCAACAGGGCAAATTGCAAACTCGTGACCTGCGCGGGCTTTTTATTGCTTATTTTCTGATGGAAACAGATTAAAAAAAAACGTTTCTTCAAAAACTGTTTCTTTTTCTAAGATCTATCTAACGACAGCCGATGATAGCCATTAATAAATTCTTCACAGTCTTAGTCATATAACTATTTTCCCCAAAGCTCTAGGACGTCGAACTTTTCGAAAAAAAAGACTGATACGGGTGCTCCAAAATGCACTGTAGATATTAAGTAAATGTTCAATTACCCCTTTTTCTTGTGTGATTAGGCTAAAATTTTATGTCTAATTATCTATCAATTATACAGGGTGATTATAATTAAAGTTACGATTTCAAAAATTGATAATTTGAAAACTACTCGTCAGAATGATCTGATATTTTAGCAGAGCAATCGTGAGGCAATGGAATTTTGTTTGGCGAAGGCAAAAAAAAATAGTTCCAAAATCTGCCGAAGGCAAAAATAGATGGCGCTGGCAGGATAAAAAAGCTTCAAGAGCAGAGCGCTATCCTTCATAGTCAAAGACATGATGAAGCATTCAAGCAAAGAGCTGGTGCTCTGCATTTTTTTGGTGCGCATGTCACGTATTAGTAATTTGCATATCTCCAGACAATGTGCATCCTGCCAGCGCCATCTATCGGCAGATTTTGGAACTATTTTTTTTCCTACGCCAAACAAAATTCCATTGCCTCACGATTGTTCTGCTAAATTATCAGGTCATTCTGACGAGTAGTTTTCAAATTATCGATTTTTGAAATCGTAACTTTAATTATAATCACCCTGTATAAGCCAATATTTATTTGATTACCTTTATTTAAAGTACTATTTATACGAAGAAAATCAAGTTTGTGTTTAAGAACCACTTCCGTTTGACAGACTTGGTCTAAAGTTGATGTAGATCTACAATTTTGGTTAGATAACAAATTTCATCCGTCTAGCTCGTTGCGATTCTGAATTATCGTGTTTACACACATACTAAAACAAACACATTTTTGGGATTATGTTTGTGTCTTCGTATGCGTGTGAACACGATAATTCAGAAACGCAACGAGCTAGATGGATGAATATTGGTATCAAGTCCGAATCTTATGACGATTACAATACTTTTAGTACGAGAAAGAAATAATAGAAAATAAAATAATTGTCTTAGAAAAACCGACAGGGTTTTCTGTGTGTATTCTTTTCGCTGATTTCAAAAAATAGTCTCAAAGTTTTTTTCACCTATAGTTTTAAAGTTGCATTTTATTATTATTTTTTTTATTTAAAGTATACATAACAAAAAACCCTATCCGGAACCGGTATGACCAAATGGCCGACATGTTAGGTCTCCGGAGGGTAAAATATAAAAAAAAAGAAAAAAAAAACCCAAAAAATAAAGACAGTAATTAGCGTTAGATGTATAAAACAACAAAATATAAAAATAATAAAAGCAGAGCCGTAAATAGTTGGAAAATAAAACGCTAGACAAAAAAATGAAACAAAAACATAACTAAGCGAACAAAAATTAAAGATACTATATAAAGATCCAAATCATATTTGAGGCAAAAAGAAGAAAAAGAGAAAACGAGGGTTAGCAGGGTTTATTAGAAATGTCAGTAGAGAAAAGGAAAAAATTTAAATTCCTTTTAAAAGAGGCAGGGGTCGGGGAGAGACGTAGAGTTTCGGATAAAAAAAAGCCCATCATCTTGTTCCGGCCCACCAGTTTCAGGCACATTTGTACTGATAATTTCTTCGGGCCAACGGGATTCTAACCGAGGAAGCAGAACGTGTGAAATATGAGTGGAAATCAAGTTGGCGCCGAATTAAAGAAGGAGTCGGCACAGACAAGTAACCATTGATCATTTTATAAATAAACGATAGTGACTGCTGAATATAAATTTGATAAATAGTCAATACATTAAGATTAACTACTACATAAAATTCTCAAGAATTAGTGATACAAAGATTCCAAATAAGAATTTCGATAATGCTTTGAACTATCTGCATGTTAGAAGAAGCTCAATGGAAGAAAATAATAATAATTATAAACTGGAGACAATCTTCAAACATAGGTAATAATTTTTCGATTGAAAAATGGAAGGAAAAATTCAAGGAAAAATTCTAGTTCCTGGTTCGAATCCAGGTCGCAGAATTTTTCATTCCATTTTTCAATCGAAAAATTATTTTCATGGAAGAGCTTCAAAAGTGTTTGCCGGAACTAGAGAAACCTAAGGCAGAAAATAATCAATACATGTATAAAGAAATGGATAATCCTTAAAATTCTTACAATACCAGTGGATTAACAAATGTCAGCGGAAAAAGTGAGTGATCGAAGTGATCGGAACGAAACAAATAGGAGAAAGGAGAGCTCATAAGAAGGAGACAATCCCCGCAGCCAAGTCAATTAGCCTGGGAGAGGCAAAATAGAAGAGAGAGCGACCCCATCGGGACAAAGAGGGGGGGGGGGAAGGTGAGATTTAGACAGGATTGTGAAATAAACGATTTGGATCGGAGGAAAACGGAGAGGCCAGAAGGAACAATGAGGAAAGGAGTTTAATGAAGGACTCTGAGAGGAGAATTGCCAAAGTGGAGAGAAAAGAAAGAAGAGTGTCGAATAGCAAGGACGCCCGTAGGAAAAAAGGACACGGGAAATTCGAGAGATGGTGTGCTGAGCGACAGCGAGTTTGCCGACGGAGCCGTGAGATAGGATGGATTTCTCAGTGGGCTGGAAAGGAGAGAAAAGAGAAGCAAACGACGAAAGAAAACAACGAGCATGCCGACAATTCAAGGGAAGGAGTGGCGATTAGTGGAAAAGAAGATAGGGCGAAGGCCATAGATGAAAGACCTGTTCCTCGGATAACGGGCTTGATTACGGGTGTTGAAGTCGACCCAACCGAGCACGAGCAGCAGCGTTCGAGCTGACGCCAGTCTTAACGCTTTGCGCAGAGTTCATCAGGCCTCATGCAAGAACTTTAGCTAGTACGTGTGCAGTTTTAAGGTTACTTAATTATTTCTGATATTGGAGTTCAGTGGTACTAATTCAGTGGTAGTAATTTTTAGGCTAAATCAGCTGAATCTTTTATTGATAGCATTTTCCCGTAGTGCTATCAGAACTAGTAATTAATAAGTTAATTATAAATAAATTGCTAATGTGTATTATTTTATGCACCAAATTTTGACAGCTGCCAGGATTCGCATCCGTATTGCTAGCTTCAGACGAGGAGAGGAAGGAAAAAGGGCCGGTGCCCGAAGTTTCACCAGTCTTTTGCAAATGTAAGCCTCCATACTTGAATATAAACGAATTATATTCTTCTGACTGACAAAATTATATTTGATATCGGTGACTTCGTCTTTCTAATTGTTGCTTTTTACGAGGGTAGCCCAGAAAGTAATGCACTACAATTTTTTTCTCCGTCCCCAAGTATGGTACGAATGCGAAACTTGAGATACGCATTCTTTGAAGTTTTCGGAGTGCGCGCGCAACGTTTCCGTTTCTTCCGACAGATAGAGTACGTGCAGCAATGGAACTAAAGCTCTAGATTAAGAAAGTACGGCAAACCTTTTCCGCGCCGCCCGCAGCTGCTGATTGGTAGAACGGCTGTCACGTGAGTTTGTCAGCCATTGTTGGCCCAAACGCAGCGATAGATACCATTGAAATGCATGTGGAAGATGCAATTTAGATTAAATTTTTAACGAAATATTCGTTGATTGATCCTAAATTTGAATCCGAATAAGCAAAATTTCAGAATCCTTCAATCTATGCTCCTTGGAGGTTAATAAATTCGTTAAAATATCTGAAGAAGTAATAAGAAGCAAGTACGTTTATATTATAACTTCACCGAATGTTATAGAAATGTTGCATTGTGCAATTCTCAGACTATCAGAAAATATAATTTTTTGTTGAATATAGTTTTTTTTAAGTAAATACAATTCAATATAACAAGGTTAAACTGTCTGAAATGTGGAGGCAAAACTTGAAATAAAACGTCCATGTTATTTTCATCTTATTTTAGCAAAGTTAATTATCACTCATCATTAAACTTGAATATAAAATATGAAATTGAATAACGAAACTTTGCTAGTTGGGTGGAAAAAAATATAGAAAATTTTAACTATAAGTTTTGGACAGATTTTTTACGTCAATATTATAAACCTCCATAAATGAGTAAATTTCAAAATACATTGCAAGTGTAGTTATTTTTTTGTAATTTTTTTTTTGTAATCTAACGGTTAGTTTTTCCAAATTATAATTTTTAAAATTTTCTATCAAAATATAATTATCAAATTTTATATTTAAATCCAAAACTTAAATTTAATAGTTCCTATTTTATTAAATTATATTTGATATTTTTATAATTATAATTATACTTTTTTTTAATAATTTAATAATTTTTATAATTTAATAAAATTAAAATTGGTAAAGTGAAATTTTTGATATAAATATAAAAATTAATTTCATAAAAGTTTCATAAAATTTAATTTGATAAATAAAATTACAAAAACCACACTGTTTTTTAAAATTTATTAATTACATGTAAATCGTTTATTAAGGATAAATAAATAAAGTGAAAAATAAACTAGAAACTTAATCTGGTTATCATTATTTATATGTAAAAAATTATAATTGAAAACAAAATTTAAAGAAAAATCAATAGTTACAGAATTTACTGATTGCCAGTTATATTTCCAGACGATAATAATAAGAAAATTTGCGAAAAGGATGCATTTAAGACGAATTTTAGAGGAAGCGTAACTCACTTTATAGGACCACTTGGGCCAACAATGGCGGATTTGGTAGCAGACGACGAAGTTTGCCGTACTTTCTTAATCTAGAGCTTTAAATGGAACGACATGGCGTCTGTAAGTGATGTACGTTACAAGCAGTGTGTCGTCATTGAATTGCTCACTGCGGAGCAAGAAACGGTTGGAAACATTCACAAGCGTTTATGTGCAGCTTATGGAGCATCAGCAGTCGAGAGAAGTACGGTTAGTCGCTGGGCACAGAGGGTGAGGCCATCAGAAAGCGGTTCGGAGGAGCTCTTCGTCAGGAGGAGATTTGCCACGGTCGAGGCGGCCACCTCGGCGGTCATACCTGACAAGATGCAGCGTGCTGATGCGCTCATTTGTCAGGACCGACGCAGAACGACTTGGTAGTTGGCGCTGGAGCTGTCAATCAGCAAAAGAAGTGTGGATGAAATCATCAGTGTTCTTGATTACACAAAAACGTGTTCACGGTGGGTTCCGTGCTGTCTTACGACGAAACACAAAGCTCTGAGAAAAAACATTTCTTCTGAGTTGCTGCAATGTTTTGAAGCTGAGGGGGAAGCCTTCTTGTCCCGGATTGTGACAGCTGATGAAACCGAGGTGCACCATTTTGAGCCCGAAGCAAAACGACAATCGATGGAATGGCGTCATCCGCACTCACCACAGAAGAAAAAATTCAGTTCAACTGCTTCTGCTGGTAAGGTCATGATCACAGTGTTTTGGAACTGTGATGGTGTCATACTCTCATTGATGTGAAGTCGAGAGACAGCACCATTAAATCTGAGGCATATGCGAACACATTAACCAAACTCAAAAAGCGCTTCCAGCGACTTGGACGCCATTACAACCCAGCTGATTGTTTGCTTCAACACGATAACGCTCGCCCTCATACCAGTTTGAGGACGTCGGAACACATCACGAAACAGGGTTGGACACATCCACTCTACAGCCCTGACCTAGCGCCCTCAGACATTAAATTGTTTGAGCCATTGAAGAATCCCATTCGTGGAAGATATTTTGAGGATGACGAAGAGGTGGTTCACACAGTGAAGACATGGCTGCGTGAACAGAACAAGGACTGGTACCGACAGGGCATACTCGCCCTTGTGTCTCACTGGAGGAAGGCCATAGAACGGGACGGAGATTATGTGGAAAAATAGGGAGTGTAGAAGAAACATCCTTCTTTCGTGTGTATAAGTTTCATTGTGTTCAATAAATAATTGTTGAAGAAAAAAATTGCGATGCATTTTCTTTCTGGGCTACCCTCGTATTTATGTCCAAAATTCTTCTGCGTAGGACGGAGCCCCCACCGTGGGCATAGGATCGATCCAGGTTTCCTACTAAAACGGCTTCTCAACAAGAATAATGGAAAATTTCGTTAACAATTATATATCTTTAAATGCTACTCATAATTCGAAGAAATAGAATTTGTCAATGGCACTTTACAATTTCATTGAAAATGAATTTATTATTTTTATTTAGCATTATTTATTTTTATCTAGCATTTAGGACAGAAAAAAATTGCAGTAATTCTTACTGTTTATACGAACAAGGGAATGCGTTCTATTACTATTCTAGCCTCCGTAAATTAATGACAGTAGTAATGAGGTTAACTGCTCCTAGAACTGATGAGGCCTCTACACGGTGCAATAGCATTATACCTACTATTTGTTGTTTGCTACTGCAGAATAAACGGTTCAAGCAGTTTCTGCATCGATTTCTATAGCATCTGATCTTTGTAATGATGTAGGGAGTAATCAGAAGCTTACATTATTTATTCGTGAAAATGCTATCTCCTGAATTTCCAAAATTAATTATTCATTATATGGCAATAATCAATTTCCAGATCTACTTCTTCGGCTCGCATCTGTTTCTTCCCACTAAATCTAGGAGCAGTGGGAACGGCATGGTGAACGGTTTCCTCATGATATTTCAGGAAACACGTTTAAATTTCGATGAACTTTTATCTTCCTTCCTGAAAAGGGCATAGGGACACTTCGGCATTTAAAATTTGAATGTCGGTCTTTCAGACATTATTATTCTAATTTTTGATGATCTTTAAAAATCTGAAGTCAGAATTTCAAAAATCCAAAATTATTTGCGGACAAACAAACAGACTCATGTTTTCAGCAAAGAACGTACATTCTTAATTTGTTGTTTTATTAATGCAAGCTTAATTATCAATTTAAGTGATGATCAAAAGACTGACAATTTTAAACCTAAACTGACATGATGTTTATAATGATTATATGATTATAAAATGACATAATGATTATCAACATTCTTATGTTGTTTTTATTTTCAAAAATGTTTTCTTTCTTTAATGTTATGATAAATAGATTTCGATAATAAGAATGCATTCTAAATTTTAAAATGACCACGACAGGAGGCTATCAATTTTATTAGGGAGCTAGAGCCAAGAAAATCCCAATTCGAATTACTTTTAAGCTTACATAGCGAAAATTGGCATGAATCTCTTTAATGTTGTTGATATTATACTTCTATTACTTAGTAAGAAAGTTCCTCTTATGGTTTTCACTTAAAGGCCATTCTTCGTATGAAGTTAAGTACGCTTTAGTGTCTTTTCGTTTTTCCTTCAGGGATGTTTATGTTGTCATATAGTGAAGTTCTTGGTTCCTCGCTCTGCCATTCTAGGAGAATCGATTTTTTGAATGGCGGTTAACAAGAAGGTTTTAGACTTCGGGTATTGTTTTATTGTATGCATTGGATTGTCATGGCTGAATCCTCCCACGTCGTATCACTATTTTTTTGTTTCGTTATCAGTTCTTTGATTCCAATTCCGATCCCATAAACAAAATTCTTCGTGGTCTTTACAATTTTCCGTTGTCATGGTTTTCAGATCGAAGTTGTAGGTTGAATGTCAGGTTTATTTTTTCTTTTTGTTCGAAACGTCTTTCGTTTAGAAATTTTTTTAAACAAAGTCCATTAGAAGAGGTTGGCAAAGGAGTTCGCTTTCTTCATATAATTCCTGCCATTCTAGTTCTTCCTTAACGCGCTTTTCTATTTTCTTAGATTACTTTCTGCCTCCAACCTCTTCAGTTTAGGAGCTACACCCTCAAGAAAAAGAAAAGCGCGGGATCCTATTGGATAATACGAGAACGCGGTTTTAAAAACGCCCTCACAAGAGCGCTTTTAACAGATAGCAACAATCTGACTGAAAGCGCAGCAGCAATGGCGTCATTCCAAAGTCGTATCTTCCTTATCAGTAAGATTTAAATTCGATATTAAAAAATCATGTCTGAAAGCTTTGAAAAGCTATAAAATTTAAAGCGACTTTCATTCTCAAAAATGATGAATAGCTCAGCTGAGAATAAGAGGAGGGGGGGATTCCAAAAAATGTCGATAATTGTTATCTAATTTCCTTATTAATTTTAAGAGTTGGGATACGATCCGTTCCTCATTTTAAAAATCGTTTAAACGCCAGACTGCTTGCAGCATGTAATAGATACAAACTTTTTAGACATACGGATTAAAGAACAAAATGGTTGCGCCCGTGGAAAATAACGACCATGGCTTAAAGCAGAAAAGAGGTCGTAATCGGCTTAAAATGAACATGAACGGAAAATAAATAAAGAGAAAATATTTAGAAAATTCAGGATTATGTCAGCAATGAAATTCTGTCCATAGCACAGAGCATCAAGAGGGCCAGGTGAAATTGCGTCGTTTCTACTTAAGAATTCGTCAACCATGATGACTGAAAAATAATAAACCATTCCTAATAAACAGGGGGCGGATTTTTATGTACCAAAAAACAACAAAATATACATGCAAATATGCATTAAAAACTTATAGTTCTTTAGAATAATGGAAGTGTTGTTTTTTTTTAAATTAATTTTGAACAAGAAAGTGACTATTCAAAAAATCATTTATTAAGGGTTTTTGCTGCACAATTTGCTATTAAATACATTTCTAAGTTTTCCGGAGTAAAATTTTGTCTATTTGTTGAAAATACATTCTTGAATACCGAGAAAGTTCGTTCAACATCACACGATGTCTTGATGAAGTAGTATGAGGCAGAAGGTCCCTGGTGTTAGTACCAGAGCTGAACTAGGTTGGAGATGCCATACTTGTTCCGACCCCTCTTTATATAACCCAAGAAATCTCCTATCGTACCATGTTTCTGATTGACCATTGCTGTCTCGACTGTAGCGCCACCTGTCGTCACTGGCGGGAAACACTCATAACGTGGGAGGGGGGTTTTATCTACATTCATTGTAAGTTACGCATTGGTAGCACTAAGCAAACAACTGAGTCGATTAAAAAAAAAAAAAACTGTTGATATGAAATGGACAAAATATGCATTTATATGCATTATAAAACCAATGTTTTTAAACACGTTATATACCCAAAATTATTGTCCATAAATTTCATGAAGTTGCATACTTACAAAAAAAATATGCATTTGCATAGAAATCCGCCCCCTGCTAATAAAACACATTTGAAGCAAACACAGTGGAAACCAAAAAAAGACTGCTACCATTTAAAGGTCCAGTGCAAAATGTTACTACGGAGAGATTCAAGGCGATGGGAGCATGGAGGCCGATGATGACAACGTCATAAATAAGTTTAACTAATCAAATAAGCGCTGCGTGTTGCGTAAGTCTTCTGAAGCTCAATAACTCATGGGCCGAATCACTTAAATGGAAGGAGGGCAGGCCAGTAAACAAGAATATATATCCAAATTTTTCCCATTTTACAAATGTTCTATTCCGCGCTCATTCCAATATACCAGTGTCAATGGTAGCAACAGTATTCGTGATACTTTGACGAAGCTCTGGTAAGTCTCTTGGTAAAGGAGGAACGCAAACCTATCTTTTACATAACCCCAAAGGAAAAAGTCACATGGAGCTCGGGCAAGAAGAGCCTTTGCACACTATCACCCCTTAGCGAAGAAACGAGAAATTACGCCACGGTATTCAAACAAAACTCATAGTTTCCCCCACCCATTGGAATGAAGTTTCTTTCATACATGGCGTAGCTACTGCATGGCCAGATTTCAAAATTTTTTTGATATTGGCAAGCATTGCTGGGAATTACAGTGGAGGTCCTGGAAGATACCAATTATCAGAGTCGCACATTAACTCTGAATATTTATTATTAAAAGCGCTGGATATAAGAAACGACAGACAGAAAGGCATATCGACAAGGACCTATTATAATCAAAAGCATTCAGATGGTCTAAATTTTCAATGCCGTGGGTTCTTAATTTCAATGTATCTTATTAAAATGTATACAGTAACAATACATGATACTGTTATAAAGTATTCTCTGCTTAATTGAATTTAATTTAAAGATTAAAATGCAATTAAAAACTTGTTTAATTTTTTACACAAAATTAACGATAGTAAAAGTGGTTATATTTACCGAATCAAATATATAATCATCTTCTTTTGGTCCAATAATATCTTGTATGGTTTCAGGGCCTTGAAATGACTTTGCTTAAATTACAAATAATATACTTTATTAATCACATGTTATTAAAAAGGAAACTCTTGTCGACGCAAAGTAAGTTGGCACCTCGGCTATTTCATTCTGAGAATTATTCTACGCTAATGGGGATGATAGCATCATTAAGTACGAGTGCCACAGCATGTTTTGCTACTCTGGCTGGATAAGTCCATTGCCAGGAGTAGGAAAGGAAAATAAGAAAGAAAAAAAATAGCCTAGAGAAAAAATACAAAAAATAAGCTGACAAGTAGCAATTACGCACTTGGTGTACCGATTTTAATAAAAACCGCTAAGAACTTAGCCAGTGGTGCAAATAAGCACACGTTCTCGGGAAAAGGTTGAAAAAGGCGGCTTCTATTTTGCTTTCCAACTCGAAAAATAACTTGAATTCATTGCATTGAAAACTAATCGCCCCCTTTTCAAATAAAGAGAACACATTTTTTTTTCCTCAACTTTTATGTAGGATTTTTTTTTTTACCTTAGTTCCTCGTAGTAGGATTTTTTTTTTTTACCTTAGTTCCTCGTACACGAGGTGCCAACTTATTTTGCGTCGACAGTAATACTTAACTTTAATGATTATAATAAAATTAATACCTGAAGGCAGATACTTTTCGGTTACGATGTTGCTATGAGCACTTGGAATCTTTACGACATTATCAGGTAAAGCCTATAAAGGAAGAAACATATAAACATATCAGAATTTTGTGCAGCATTTATTAACTGCGGTTTTGTGGAAAAAAGTAACAGGATTTTGGTCAATCACTTTTACATTATATCAGTAAAACAGACTAAATACCTAGGCTAAATAAAAGGAAAAAAATGTTGACGTATCGAGATTGTAAGAGTAGACAGGCCAATATTTTTAATGGCAATTTTCCCTTTAGAGGACAACTTGTGTTCATTTTTGTTAATTGAATGTTTCTGATTTAAAAAAAAAAAAAAAAAAAAAAAAGTTGTATGCCCTTTTGCCTCCTCCGTTAAAAAATCACTCGTTTTTTTCCTCGTAAGAATAATTTCTTTTAGCGTAAAACAGATATATCGCTATTTTCACTTCAAGTAGCTCCTACGAAAAGCACCATTTAAATGGCTTCCACATCCATTGGGGGAATAAAAAGAAGAATGAAACGCCGGGTAAATGTACAAGTCCAACCCGTGGCAAACACTTCGAAAACAACCAGTAATTGATTGGAAATCATTATTTTACAATAAATAGAACTTACATTAAGGAAGGCTTCCGAATATGTTCTTCCAATTGCATTAGAAAAGTATGCTCGTTGAAGAGACGCTCGTTGATCCGTAGTAAGTGCACTTTCTAATGTGGTATCACTCACGCTGCTAAACGTATTGAAGTAAGCGGGTCTATGAATCTCAGTAGCAGACGATTCGCGCGAATGCATCTTCCCTCTTTAATTTACTTACACGATAGAATCAAACAATAGCATTGATTTTGGCATTTTATAGACTTCAGTAATCCCTTTCACTTTTTAAGAAATACGCCTTAGGAATATTAGCCAACAACAATATTAATAACGTCGAAAACGCTGTCCTCCGAAATCACAGAAAACAATTGTTTAACAATGATGGTAGTTTCCATGGTGACAGAAAATTCTTCATCGCAATAAAGTGATTGGGAATCATACAGCATTAAACAATTATTTATTTCATGAGAATTATTTCTAAGAACAAAATTTTAAAGTATAATTATTATTTTACAATATATATTTTCGAATAAGAAATACATTGTTTAACTTAATGTTAACAATGGGTTAAACATTAATGTTGCAACTAAAATTCAATATTATCATTCCTACTCCAATAATGATTTCCTTATTCAAATTCTTTATTTCATTTTACATTTCATATCATTTTAAATATATCGTGGCTTTTTTTTTAAATATCTCTTTATAAATATCGAATAGAACTTTTCTTTGCTTAAAAAAATAGATGACTTGGAAAAAACATTAGCTGTAAGCTTTAATAATACTTCTCTTAAGTAAAATTTTAATTTTCTACCAACTTTATGAAAAATAAAGTTTCTATTGCCCAAGGCATAAATGAAACAAGGTTATTTTTTAATTTTTTTTTAGATTTTAATTTTACATTTTTATTAAACTTTACATATTATTTTATTATTCATTTTTTATTTATTTTTAATAGCAAGAAGGGCTTCTTTTCATGTTGCCATATAAAACGCATACAGAAATAAAGTTTCAATACAGAATTAATCATAACATATCTTAGAAATATATAATAAAACATAATTATTATGCACTTTTTTTTTCTTGTAACTTATAATAAGACTTCATTGTTTTGAAGAAGAAAAAAAATCTCAATTCCATTATAAATTCAATCAATCGAATTCAACATAAAAATTAGTTGGACAAGAGGTTTTATTTGGATTATTACGGTTGGTTTCTAAGATTATTAAGTAGCCGAAGAATGGGGGTACTTACTGGTTTCACAATGAACGTCTGTCCTAAGGTCCCGTTCATTATTTCTGCATTTTTTGAGGTAGAAGGTTGAAATTACTATGGATATATGCAGCTTCACTATATAGTTTGGTTTTGATTACCCCACTGGGGTCGGAGTTTAGTTGGTTGGGATAGAAATTAGGGGGAACCAAAAGGTCTATGTGGAATTATGTAATTACGTAAAGGTGTGAAATTCGGTATGCAGTTTACTCTAAGCAAGATCTATTATATTATGATTGGTTTGGTTTGGTTTGTTTGGTATTAACGTCCTTTTCAACTGTCATGGTCATTTCAGGACGGCGTTATAGGGGCCGCAAATTTTACCTCGCAAGGGTTCTTTATCGTGCAGCCGGCAAACGACTACACGGGACCAACGGCTTTACTCCGAAGGAAGTGCGTGATCTCAGGATTTTCTCCCTGAAAAAATCCTCGTCGTCCTCGGGCATCAGAGGCGATCACGCAACCACTGAGCCACGAGACCGATATATATTTACAGGGAGAATATTATTATAAAGTTTGTGCCAAATCGTCCCAATGGGGTCGGAGTTGTGGGGAGGGGGGCAGTCACACGGTCTTTAGAACTATGGCAACAAATGGCATGTGATATATCATTCGATGGGAAATGATGAGAAACGAAAGTAGATAGAGCTCTTTTACACTGTCTAAATATTACGTTCGAGAAAATCAAATTTTCGATTTAAAAAATTGGGGGGGGGGGTAAAAACAGATAAAAGGGTAAAAATAGATGATCTCAGAGCTTCCGCTACTTTCCTATACCTTCCTCGGGAGGATTAATTTCTTCTTAAGATAGCATGCAGCTGCAAAATAAAAAGATCTTTTCGTCACTTGCTTTTTACAAAAATGTATTTCTAACATGTTTCCATTGCGTATTTTTTTTAATTAAAAAGTCATTTGATCTATTTATAATAAATGAATTTAAGAGCCACATCAAACGATAATATAATTCCAAATGTTAAGAATTTTTACTTCAACAAATCTCTGACTGACATGTTTAAAACAAGAAAGTCCAAGAACTCGTCTAATACTTCATTTTATAAACATTTCGTTGTTGAGAGGAAACAGAGCAGTTTTTCCAAAGAGAAAGAGCCTAGTTAATGATACTTTGAAAATAGACCAAGTAAATTGTTTTATAGTAGATGTTTTATTGAAAGATATGGCTGAAGTCTTGAAAAAATAAAAATTATTTTATGTAATCTTGTGGCCACATTATTCACACGATGATCCCATTTTAAATCATTTTGAATCATGACTCCTAACAATTTCGAATGCGCTGTAAAGTCAATTTTAACATTTTCGTATTGTCGTATTGTAAATTGTCACTGTAAATCAGATCTGCCAAGTGACATTCTTCCACAAAATATTAGTTTTGTTTTTTTTAAACATTGAGCAAATAATTTATTTTTGTCCATACAAGTCTTAAGAACATTTAATTTTTAATTCATGAACTTATTATTATAATACTTTATTGTATTATTGATAAAAAATCTTAAATAATTAAGAAAAGGAGATAGTTCTCGACGGTCTTCATTTCACATATCTGCCGTGAAATAGTTTCCGGATCTGGCGGTTCGAAAGAAACCTAACTTTGGAGGGAAAAAAAAATAATAAGAATCTCAATTTAAAATTTTAACAATAAATTTTGATTCCCTTTCTCCTTTTATTTGGTTCTTAGAGAGCTTGGCAGACGGCCAAACACATAAGGTGCTAATGTAGCAAGTGTGTATTATTAGTATTCTGAAAGATCCATCACTGCAATTTGTGCTCGTGTCACTTGTGGTTTATTGGAAGTATAAATTTTTTTAATAATATTTAAATATCATTTCAAATGAGATTAAATTTCCATTAGGTACAATTTAAAGTCCGAGGGCTACCTACATCCCTTATGTTAGACACTTTTTAAGAAATAGTCGGTAATTTTAGATAGAAAGCTGCAGCGCAAAATTTCAATATTTTAGGGTTTTCCAAAAATGTTTGCTTTTTGTCCTTGTATCCACTCATCGTAATAAAATATTGAGTAGAGAGCTGAAGATGTGTAAAAGTGCTATGCTTTGTATTGAATAGCCTGTAAGAAAGGAAACACCTCTTAACTACAAAAATAAAACACATATGAATTATGAAACGCCACATAAGTATGTAGGAATCTAGCCGCACTGGTCGCGTGCGAACAGTACTATTACAGTGTGACCAGCACTATAAAAATTGCCATTTCCGCGAACACCACTCAGATTTTAAATAAAATTTGCATTATACCGTGTAGGCTGTAAGGAATCAATAAAAATTAAAATATACTGCTGGTATTCCAAACAACGTAACGGTAGCTGACCACCACTCTTTTTGTAATACAATAAAACATATCTATATTGGATACCTGCCGTACAAATAAAAACTGTCCAACTTATTGAATCTTGATCAAGTTAAAGTGAAATTTTGCTCCATGGAAATGCATTGTGTGTTGCTTAAGAATTATGACCTGGAACAGCTAAGCATAATGTGCAATTTTTATTGAATATATTGTAATGTGCAATACTTACTGGAATTAAGGTCACAACTCAGCATTGTCCTGAAAAGGAACTATAAAGACGGAAAATGAATCGGAATTCACTCAATAATATCCAGAAGATGAAACATTAAGCGATGAAGTAAAAACTGAAAAGACTCAATGATGAAGAACATAAAAGCAAGCAAAAAATTAACACAATGCACTATTAAAGTAAACATTGAAAAGAACCTGAACAAACTCAACAATGCCCTGAAGAAGTGATATGAAAAAAATCAGTTGTGTAGGAACAAAAAAAATCATTATTGTAATCAGTTTGACAATTTTCAGTTTTGAGTTAGTCTTTGAACTATCTGTTTCTACTTATTCAGAATTTTTTCTTTTTTTGTAATGAAAACTCAACTGATTTGTGTTTGCTCATCATAGGAACAGACAGGATAGTGTCTAAATCGAAAATAAAACTTCTTCAACTTATGAGTTAAATTCGTGTCCAACTTCCAATTAAAGAGGTGTTCAATTTAATTAAATATATTATTATTTTGGTACAAAATTAATTGCCGTTTGCATTTTGTAGATGTAGGTGAGCCGGTATGCAAATTATTTCTCGACTAATACAGCCATGTGACACACAGCTGTCGTTCTTCTTTTTAAGCTGATGCTAAAAGCTTCTTCAAACGCCTTACGATGTGAAAGATTAGATCAACTTTGCAGATGCTGTCTACACACGAAATACGTATCATTTATTGCATGGCTTCAAACTTGGCCATAATATGCTGGTGAAGCAACTTGAAATGCCATCAAAGCATGGGGTGACGGGACAACTTTTCAACGTAGGCTACAACAAACAACGCGCAGATGGTTTGAAAAATTCGTGCCGGCAATACCACCCTTGAAAATGAGGATGATCGCGGCGGTCCATCGAAAGTTGGCAACAACCAAATGAAGACAAATCGAAGCCGACCCGCGTAAATCCACACGAGAAGCCGCCGAAGAGCTCAAGGTAGACCATTCGGAAGTCGTTTGCTACTTGAAGCAAATTGGAAAGATGAAAAAGCTGGATAAGTGGGGGCCCAGGCCGCGCTGCAAAAAAAAAAAAAGGCTGTGGTGACTGTTTTGGTGGTCAACGACTGGACTCATTCACAGCTAATCAGGCTAAAAACCATTACTGTCCGGTCATACAATCAACAAATCGACGACATGCACCAGAAACTTCAACAACAACGATCAGCATTAGACAATCGGAAAGGTCCAATCTTGCTTCACCACAACGCTCGGTCGCACGTCACAGTGGTCACCCGATAGGTGTCCACTTATTGAGGTCTCCAACTTTTGAGGTTTTACTGTAAAAATACCTCTCTTTTCTCTGAAAAATTAACAAGCACTCAGAAATTTCTAGTTAGATCCCCGAGTATGTATCTTTTTTTTTATATCGCGTTTCATATCTCGGATGGGTTTTAATTTGTGGTTAAAGAATTTTCCCTTCTTTATAGGCAATTCCAGGCCACACTTCATTCTTTTATTTTAAGATGAATAAATTAGCTTTCGCACCTTGGCGCTTAAGATATAATAATGTTGGCAAAGGTGAGCCCGAATCATTGTTGAATTTGTATTTAGCAATTGTCTAATATTTTTTTCTGTTTAGCAACCGACTGTGCTAGTAAATATGTATTCACAAGTGTTGAAATAACGATACTGCAAAACAAATGATGAGTTGCCCGTCCATTCACACAATTTGACACGAGATGGTCGACCAAGAAAATTACAAAATTATGGAAGGTGGCATTAAAAAATTGGTCAGAGGCATACAATCGACAACTGTATTTCAATTTTGGAAAAAAGGAAGTTTCTATAGTGGAAGCTACATATTTGTTAAAGACGATGAACAAATACGAATAAGGACTGATCTCAGTAATCCCGAACACTCTTTTGCAGAGTGATTCTGTCACGTGCTCACCTCGAATCTTTTATGCAAATAATCATACCGCCTCGCCAATGATAAAGCATATCGATAAGATGCTAAAAGGGATGACGATGAGACAGAAATCAGTCGAGATCTGAAGGCAAACCATGAAGTCTTTTTATCTTTGGAATTTGGAAGGAATGAAAGCGTCTCAGGAAATCGTCGAAGGGTAAGCTGAAGTGAAAAGCAAAGTTTTAGAATCTCCCTTCAAAATATTTGAACAGCTTCCACCGAAGACAGAAAAACAAGAAAGTAAGGAATTTCGAAGACAGATTTCTTTCAGCAGAATTGCAAAAAGAATTCGACTGAATATTATTATTATTATTATTATTATTATTATTATTATTATTATTATTACTCGTTTTATATCAAAGAGTTTCTAGAATATTTTGCTATTTAACGAAAATTGACATTTTGTATAATGGTAATAATTAGAAAATTATTTTCGTGCTTAAAAACGGGATGCTTTTTATGAAGTGTTCAATAGTTCAATTTTATTGGGAATTTCATTGAAAAGACAATTGCTTATTTTTTTATTACAGAAAAATAAACAACTGATACGACACCTTTAACTTTGAAGAACTTACGTAGGCGTAAAAAAACTTTTTTCCGATACAAAAAATGAGTAAAAATATTGCTTTCATCGCGAGAAAATATTGAATAGTCAATGTTTTTCTTGTGTTCTTGGCATGCTATTCTAGCATCAACAGTTGTTTTTGCGTCACTGATTTGCCTGTTCGTAGCTTCCTATGCGTCTCTGGTATGCCGATCTCTCTCGCAGCATTTCATTTCGATATCCAAGGGTTGTGCTGAAATGCTTCTCATACACATTTTACAGCTTATGCTTGGGAGCCTCTATCTTCATTTATCAAGCATACAACCGGTCTCTTAAAAACGTTTTTCCCATTTAAGGAGGGGGGGAGGTATTTCTGGCCGAAGGATCTTTTGGATATTCTTCCTGTAAATGTCTCTGCGTTTGTTTATCCAGGGTTACACGGCAATGATGAAAGTTTTCATTTCCTCAGGCCTCTCGGAAGCCCGGCTGGAATTTCATACATTTTCTCTTGAGAAAGGCATTAACGAGGTCCCCCAGATTGGTCTTGAAAAGTTCAAGTTGGAAGAAACTTCTCGAACCGTATCTCTTGTAAATAACTGCCAGTAATTTCTTTTGCACTGAAAATATTATGCTCTGCATAGCACACAGTTATCTGGAGACGTTGCTATGGAGTCGTCATTTTGCCTTTTGCGAGTGTGACGTGTGTAGTGAAGATCTCTGCTTCAAAATCATGAAGCAAACTTTATAAAATAAACAAGTAAAAAAATAAAATGCTAAAAGTCGTCATCCACCCACTCCCCCGAAGATTTTTTTTATTGATATTTCCCTCAGCATTTTTGTCACTGAATCTATACCCGAGTCCCGGTTTGTTTTCTTCTATACCCGAGTCCCGGTAAATAAGAACTGAAGTCGAAATGCGCATTTGTTGGTTTTACCGTTTCATCGTGTTGCTCTAATTCACATAAGAAATAAGCTCTTTCTCTTCAGATATTTGTTTTGTAAAAATAAAAAACATGAAATTACCATTTAAATGTTATTTAAAAGATGTTCTGTGCATTTGAAAATATAGTTCATCGATATTGTTATTTTGATTATTTCGTAACTGAATATTAAAATGTACAACTTATTATTGTTCGACCGCGGTAAGTTGGCGTAAGATCTTAGAAGCCGTTCATTTTTAAGTATGGGCTACTAGATCGGTTTTGAGAAAAAGGCGTTTGAGTCACGTGGTTTCAGACGATTCCATTTTTCAAATACGGTGAGAGTTAATGTTTCCATGATAACATAACCGTTGTAATTATAGTGACTTCCAGATTAGACCGTTTTTTTGTTAGAAATTATAATTTGAAATACGTACCTCTCACCATATTTGAAGAATGAAATCGTCTGAAACCATCTAACTTAACCTAACCTAACCTAACCTACCCGTGACTCAAACGCCCCTTCTCAAGGCCGAACAGTAATTCGATTGCTGGCGAAACCAATACATCACAGAGCGAAAGGAGGGCTTCCTCTGTCGCCTTTCCACTCTTTCTCAATAGTATGCTAACTCTCCTTTATCTCCATTTAGTTCTCATTTTTAAAGATTTTCAAGAGAATGTTAAATTCTAAGAAAAGCCCTAACACAGCACTATATCTTGAAGAGATATAGATATATATAATAAACAAAATATTACGAAATACAATAAATAAATAAAAAAATCAGCATATATGTGAGGTGTTTTTTTCTTACTAAAAATTGTGTTATTTTTCTATTAGTTGTAGGTTTCAAATACAGGCAACCAAGCAGAGACCTTAGAATTGTTTCAGTTTCTTTTTTCAAGCGGATTGATACAAAACCTCCTAGAGAGAAATTCTCCGCACGGGAACGTCATACAATGTTACATCATCATAGAAGGGCATTGTTATTCGTATTTCTATCAATAATAAGTCCTAAATCTGCCCTTCTTATGATGATGTAACAATGAGCGGAGGTTTTCTCTTTAGGAGGTGTTGATAGATACCAGCTTGATCATACGCTCTTCGTTTTTAGTTCATAGGTACTCGGACCAAACTAAACAGGTTGGATACAAAAATGACCCCCCCCCCCTTTTAATTTCGTAACCGAAGCAGATATGTCAATTTTGATGAATCCAGTGAAGTTGTGGGTGACCTATCCCATGGTGCACTTTTCATCATCCCAAAAATGCAAATTAGGACACATTCAAATCCTATCTTAAAAACCGTAACAGATACAAAATTTACATATCTGCTTCGGTTACGAAAATAAAAGGAGGGGGCTCATTTTTGTATCCACCCTGTATAGTATTAGTTACAATTCAAAATTTATCACCGTTTGTTTTCAATGATTAAATAAAATGTGAGAGATTTGAATGGAACGTCCTACAATTTGAGAGGTGTTTTCCAAAGCATGGAGAGCGTGTTAATTTGATTAAAATAGTGAATTAAAGCTTAATTTGTTCTCATTCTTGAATAATACTTGAAAAACTCGTCCGTTAAGGAATGCATGCCGCTAAATGGTAAAAAGTAAAAAAAGCTGAATAAGTCTCTCACGAGAATAGAACAAATTAATTAAAACAATTCCTTAATTTCTGGACTTGCTTCAATTGCAGAGGAAAATCTATAATTTCATTAACACTTTGTAGATAACAGTGATAACAAAATAGGGTTACGTGTCTATCCAAGAAGAAAAGAAAAGTTTATTGATATTTCAATTACCACATTTATTTCAATAACGGTAAGCTTTCTTTGATTAAAGCCGAATAGTCAAGAAATCAAGTTTCGCATGAGATTTAATAGACTGCTCTCTACTTTCAAATTATATTTCTTTAAAATTTTATTCGCAGAGCAGGCATATTCATAAAATAAATTCCGGATATAATGAGAGTTAATTGTAACTGTGCTGTGTTCCTGGAGAAATATTTAACTTGAACGTATTTATTGAGGAGGAAAATAAATTATCTATTATTATATTGACAAGCAGAATTAGCTAAAGAAGGATTATTTAACGCTGTATTTCTTTCTGCCCAACGATTTTAGCTGCAATTTTTAACCTCGGTCGAGACCGCTGAAAAATATATTCGAAACTTTTGTGACACACTAACATTTCGTTAATAGTTGAATAAATTCATTTTAATTTCAGTTACTAATTCAGTCTTATCATGTACCAAACAGTTCATTATTAAAATTAAATTTAACGTTGTAATTAAAATTTAAATTAGCAACTTTCATTATTTTAATAATTAAGGTTATTACTGTCTATCTTAATTACTTTAATTAGAAAATACGAACGTCACTCCCGTCATCTAGTAATGAATAGAAGAAAGATATTATTACGTTTAACAAAACTGCTGGAGTTAGACGTGCGAAGAAACAGATTTTGGTTATATCCAATACCCGACTTAATAAACTAGCATACATGACACAATGGTAGGCGGGTCTCATTGATATCTATCAATAGTGTGCGTTTTAAGTGGGGGGGGGGGGGGGAACCATAGATACAATTTTTGTAAATATTATAGTTTTATTTAGTCCAGCTTTGATGTTATCTCGAAACACGTTCATTACAATTAATGTACTGCTAATTCTTTGAATACTTTTCGTCGTATTCAAAAGTATCTCGGCACTTAATGATAATCACTTTGAACATATACGGTTATTCATCCCTTGATCTCTGTATGAATTTACTGTTACAACTTTTATATAGTATTGTCTTTTGCTGAAGTATGTTTACTTTTTTGAAAGATTCTCTATTCCCACTCGTCTCTGTACAACTTTAAAAAATGTGATATGCAATACAAAATATTTTATTGACGATTACTAAATAACGTATTAAGAGACTGAATAGGATTAGGAAATTGGCAATGAAAATTAGGTAATTTGACACCAGTTTGACAGCAATTTGACAAAGTATATAATTTAACAACCAATTATAGACATCGTCAAATTAAATTTCCACACAAATTAAAAATTTGAATGTAGAAATGTTTAGCTGTTGATCTCTCTCATGGAATATTACACAGGGTGTTCCCGAAGTATCTGTACAAACTATGGGAGGTGCTTGCGGCGAACTTATGTCCGGGAATGCATACCTTCTTGGGGGGGGGGGGAGTCTTCCACATCTGACACTGTATAAAAATCTATTTTGGTGATATCATCCTGTGACTCGAGAACTCAGTATGGTTACCAATGTTCTGATTTTCCATAACATCCTGATAAAGACGGCAGGGCAATCGAAATGCGCAATCATACTTGTATAATAATATTGTGGAAAATGGTTTTCTTTTATTTCTCATTTTTCTGGAATATTCAGATACTCACAGTTTCAAGTGATCATCTCGTATGTCCGGCCGCTAAATTCGTCTCGAGAAAATGAAGGTGGAAGAGTGACTCTAAGAACCTTCAGGGTGAAAGTCTGCATTTCTAGGCATACGAGAAATTTTGTTCCTTAGCATGCCAGAAAGCGCCTCCAAATAAGTACAGCCGATAATGGGACATTTCAGAGGGTATCCTATATTATTATCCATGATAAGTCAAATGATAAATGTTTACCGGTAAAATGGCTTCCAAACGTTAGAGTTCCAAAGCAATAATTGGTAAGATCAATTAATACTTATATATAAATTATTGCCGGCTCGGTGGCCAAGAGCGTTAAGGCGCAGGTCTCGCCGCTCTCGAAACCAGCGAGTCGCGGGTTCGAATCCCGCCGAGGGCATGGATATTTGTGTTTGTCCCTTTTCATTATCATCATTTCATCAATGCAGAAAGGAGAGAGGCCCCTACTGCATAATACACTTGCCTCATGAACACTCGTTCACTTTGAATGAGTCACGACGTTCGGTAAACGAACTAACGACTAAGAAGAAGATATAAATTATTATTAATAATAACAACTGACGATTATCAGAAGTTTGTCCGTACATGTGTCAACTTTTTCAATATCCACCAGGCAAACAGAAACAGAGAGTCAAGAGTAAAAAAAAAATTAAGATTCTGCTGGTATAGTCTTCAATGGAAAAAAATTCTTTGGAATTTTCTGATTTTTTTAATATTGAATAGACTATTCTCTAGTCTCCATTTATTTAGAAAAGTTCTCTCATTTCCCCATATGAATTTTACTATGAACCATAGATATTTGACCATTCTGCGTATTTTCTTCTTCTTAAAAATGGGAAGATGATTTTAAAATGTTCTCGCAGACATATTTCGATAGATATCAGAAAACAAAAATAAAACTGTAGTACAGTAAAACCCCGTTACAACGTACCTCACTTTAACGTACATTTCAGAATAACGTACAAATTTCAAATCCCCGTCCTAAACGTAGGTATTTTAATGCTAAAAAGTTTCAGAATAACGTACCTCACTTTAACGTACATTTCAGAATAACGTACTAATTTTACATCCCCTTGGTTAAATTATCCCTTCAGTACAGCGTACATCGTTCACATGTCTTGCACTGATTGGTCAATGCAGCCCATGCGAAAGCTGCAACTGGGCCAATGGGCTAATTAAGCCGAGTTCACATTTCATTGGTTGGTCAGTAACCCGGAAATCTCTGCATGCTACTCAATCTAGCATGTTCGATTGTCGATTGTCGCATGCGATCGGGATAGATACGGGAATGTAACCGGGAAAAGTCAGGGAATTTTTCATTTCAACATTTCACTACATATTGTATATCCTATAGTGTATTTGTATTGAATAAAATAAAATGCATTCATGTATTCTTATGTTTTTCTATGAATATATGCATTTTTCACAAGCCCCCCCCCCAGTTTCAGTATAACGTACACCTCAGAATAACGTACAAATTTCCAGGTCCCTTGAAGTACGTTGTAACGAGGTTTTACTGTAGCATTTTTGCAGTTTTGTTTTTAATAGTGTATCTTATATATCAGTAGGATTAAAATTCGAATATCTGAATACTTTCGTAAACTTCACAACTTAGCAGCATTGTCGTTTTTCGCGAATAGCTCGACATTAACATCAAAATTAAAATTTATTTCTCTCCAACGAAAAATATGTTGGCGCTCGAACTCCGCGTCAATATATTCGAACTGACATAGAAAAACAAATCTAAAATTGTTTTTAATTGATGAGCTTCAAAAATAAAAAAGAAGAAACAATTTTATTTCTCTTTTTGCTCGAAATCTCTATTAATGTCCCATACATAAGATATAGCTTGAAATAAATGCCTTGTAGTAGAAATGAAATGAAAACTCATTTTGAAGATGGCAACTGGCCAAAAGATTTGAAAAATGAAATTCTGCTTTAAGCAATAAGAAGTAAGGCGGAAACGCTATCTCCGAAGAATACGTCAAAATTTAAATGGTTTACTGAATTTTTAATATAAGAGTATTATTTCAAAATAATTTTTTTTCCTGAAAACATTTTGAAGAAAATTTTAAATCTAATTAAAAATCTAATTAAAAAGAAGGCAAACTTTTAAATAATACTTAAATAAACAAGAAATTAATCCTTCCGAGAAAGGTATAGGAAAGTAGCGAAAAACCTCCAATTGTTTAATCGAAAAATTGATTTCCTCTATCTTCTTTCGTTTCTCATCATTTCGGATCGAATGATACATCACATGCCATATGTTGCTATAGTTCTAAAGACCAAGCGACTGCCACCCCCCCACAACTTCGACCTCATTACAATTTGGCCCAAACTTCATATTACTGTAGATCTTGCTAGAGGAATCTGCACACCGAATTCACATCTTTACATACTTTACATACACATAGTCCTTTTGGTGCCCTCTAACTCCGACCCCAGTGAGCCAATCAAACTAAACTAAATAGTGAAGGTGGATATACCCATAGTAAGTACATTCCGAATTTCAATCTTCTATCTCAAAAAAATGCAGAAATTATGTAGGGGACGGACAGACGGACATTGTAAAACTATATAGATAAGTATAATACGTACTTCAAGTTAACATTAAAAATTTATTTTTTTCCAATCCAAAATTGCGCAGCCTTATCTCAGAAGATAGTGTGATAAGTCGCTTCTTTCCTGTTTTACATCTTCTTTGCTCTCCTAATATTACACAGTGCGATCTTTAATTGTGAGGGTGTGACGTTATCACGTGTTAGGTGAAATAATCGTTTTATAATAGAATTGATCATAGGAATAATAGAGGGTATTATTCGATTTCTTTGTGAGAATATAGTAATATAAGTGTTTTTGATGTAGTAGCATTTCAAGTGGAGATAATGTAGAATTATAAATTTGGATAATTATTGGAAGGCACACGATTGTGAAATAACAGGAGGGGTGGAGCAATGACAGGAAGAGACGTTCTTTTCGAATTTTAATAAGTATTGCTGATACTAGTCATTGGAATCCCCCAATAAATAGATAGGTTGATTTATTTAATGAATTGTTTGTAACACGGATTTTGTGTAGTATTTGGGATCGTTGCTATTTTTATGGTTTATTCACTTTGAAACTTGTGAATTGTTAAGAGGGGAGAAAGCGGATGCTCGCGAAGCTATAAATAATAGAGAAACCGAAACTTCTGTGTGAGTCATATTTGAGAATTGCTAGAGGAAGGCCGCACGCCTTTTCCTCTCGTTTGAACTAATGGAAAATTATGGAATGGATCTGAAATAGCATTTGCGAAAACCGCTGCTGTGCAACTTCCACAGTTAGTCAAGTAGCTAGGCTGATTTCTAAGGTTCAGTTCATGGTTTGAAGTAATGGAAATTTTTGGGAATTGAATAGAGATAGCATTTGCGAAAAACGCTGCTGTGCAACTTCCACAGTTAGTCAAGTAGCTAGGCTAATTTCTACAACTCAATTCATGGTGTGAGCTGGCTCATCAAATTATAAATGGAAAAACCCTTGGTGTGGGTGGCATCTCCTCGAAAACCCCAATTTGACTCTCTGATTTAAACTGATTGCAAGGAGTAAGAAACGTACCCTAAGTAACATTGAAATGGAACATGTGTGTAATTGATATTCTTCAGAGTCGTCTGTTACGATTAGAATCAAAATATGGAAATTGGAACCCCAATATTCTTCAGAGCAACGAGATATTCTTCAAGTGAGCAACGAGATATTCTTCAGAGCAACGAGATATTCTTCAGAGAAATTGTAAACGAGCAACGAGATATTCTTCAGAGCAACGTGATTTTTCTTCGAGCGACAGGCATGGTTGGAACCCGACAATGAGAGAAGAAGACAACGGCATATTATGCGAGATCTTCTGTTGAACTTAGTGGGGACACTTTGAGACTTCCAATGGACTCACTCACTAATCGATCCGGATTTTCTTCAGATGTGTTTTTGTGCTTCAGAGTGCTAAGTGATATGATTTATGGCCTGTTAAACACAAAGGTGTTTTTAGTGTAACAAAGTGGATTAAAAGTGCTTGGCAAGTCTGCAGGTGATTGAATTTCGCAATTGTAAGTAAAAACTGAAATTTGATATATTGATCTAATGGTGTCATGACAAAAGGTACGATAAAGAAATATATTTGAGAGAACTTTCTAAGAATAGAATTTTGAGTAGAACTATCTCTTTCCTCAGAGCAAATCGAATTTTTATTGAAACATATTGAATTTTGCATGTTATATTAGATATAAGTACTTGGGGAATTTTAGTATTAACTTTCTTCTTTCGTGTTAAGATCTATCTACTTTTTCTTCATTTAGATTTAAGGCTTTATTTAACTTTGTGTCTCGTTGGTTTATTTACCTTTGAATAAAGAGAATATTTATTTAATTCCAAACCCTGCTTTCCTTATTGAAATAAATAAGTCACAACCTGCCATTTTTAGAAGAACCTGACCTGTGTCCTTGATTTTGTATATTGAATTTATTTGAGCATTTTATTGAGCTAGCTGTCTTAGAATTCATTGCATTGGATTCTGATCTTAAGAAGAAGGGGGGTGGTCCAATCAAGGTTATAAGATTACATTGGCACCCATTTTATTTATTGTGAAGTCAACGACATAAGGTCACAAGGGTTATCTGAAAGCTAACGTGCACCGTGTCTCGAATTTGACAACAGCACACTTCAGACTGTATGCTTTAATGAGAAAATGTTAGGTAGGGTCTTTTATCTTTTTGATTTAGCCCTCTTGGGTTTAATCGTGTACACATATTACACTCTACGTTGGAGAATGCTCTACACTGGATACAAAGGCTGATCCACAAGAGCGGCCACGTCGAATCAGGCCTTATTTTACATCTGTTAAAATTTATTGGAAACTGAACTGTATTTTTTTGCGCAAAACAGCATATTCTATAACGGATCTGAATGTTTCTGTTGGGATCCTAAGAATATGACACGTGATACGTGCTTTCAATTGCGCTAATATCGATGGTTCCACGACATTTTTTTTTTATGTGTACCCAAATTCGGTGTTCAGAAGAGACAGGAAAATGCGTAATATAAATCTAAAAGAAATGTTTATGTTTCATAAGGTCGTGCATTTCCTTTATCTTTCATTTTCTTCCTCGGATGACGGCTTTAACCCGCTTCTTCTTAATCTCTCAATCAATTGTGAAAACAAATGAAGTTTGGCAGAACTAAAAGTTTTGACAATTCTATTGGTTACTTTTGATATGATTTTATCAAATTGGATAATTTGGACTGACTGGACTCTTAGGCTGTCAGATCCCATAAGACATTGGATCCACTGTGTCCTTGCGGTATACAGAATTCTTCTTTTACAACGTCGTTGCTGCCATTTGGTGACAAGAGAGGGACAACGCAAGGCATCAGATTGCAACAATAAACGGACGTCTCAAATAAATGATTCCCCCTCTTCGACCACGCGATGGAACAGGAGTCCAACATCCTGCCACTGCACGACGATGGAAATGATCTGGAGTATAAAATGATCATTCTGCTTTTAACACTAAACATTGATTGCAACCTTAAATTAATATTTTCTTTGCTCTAATTTAATCACAATAACAATCCTAACTTCAATTAGGCAAGGGGGAAAGGGATGATAACCTAACAAGTCTGAGTTGCTTTTCGCTGTTCATGTCAGTTTTTTTAACTTGAGCATAAAAATTTTAACTATCTACTTTAAGATTTTCTTATGTCGTTCACAACCTGAGAATTTGCTTAATTTACAAAAGCTGCGGTTACTTATCTTGCCAATGACAACATTCTTTCGAAGAAAGTTTCTCGAAGCTTCTGTCGAGTTGAGAATAGCACTCTCGAACTTTAAGGGTATTTTTTTTTTAAATGCATAAACGCGGTTGAATTTATCAAAATCTACAAAGTAATGAAATTTATGCCACATTTTTAGAATTCCTTGTAGAATATTGAAATAAAAGTGGTTTATTTTTGATTTCCATATAAAGAGTATAAAAAATAGTTCTGTAGTTTTGAATATCGCGACGAATTAACTTTTAGTATCTGGATATCGCTCGCATGAGCTGTTTATTTCTTTGACTTCTTCATCAATCTTCAGATAATTCTGAGATGAAATTTATGGTTGTTTTCACAATTATAGTTGACGGTTTTCATAGTGAGATTCTCATTCAGCATCCACATGTTTTGATATTCATTATGTTTGGTGACCAGTTTAGTCAAAATATTTAGCAAGTTAACTCGTAATTCTCATAAAAATAGCTTTGAAGATAAGTTTACGTTCTCGTAAATTCTCCTTTCGATTGTTCTCGGTCGAAAGATTTCCATTGGTAATCCTTCCTTACACGGGAATTCAATCATATCTCCTCACGCACAATTGAACAAATCCATTTACCAAAACGAAGTCTTCTGTCAGCTGAGCAGAAGAAAGAAACTGGATGGACGACCCGAGCGTGATTTTTTTTTTTCAGTGGCGCCTTCTGGAATTTTGCGCGAACTATACCGAAACCATAATTATTAGATCATTTTTTAAAATTTACTATTGCTAAATTATTGTGAAGATAATATGTGTTAATGATACAAAAAAATTACTTAAGTTAATAAGATTCTTTAAACAATATAGTCATATACAAATTTTATATAATTCTTATTTACAAATCACTTATTTAGAAATACTTTTACATAATTCTTTTTTCTTTCTTTTACATAATAATATTTGACAATTTAACAATAAATTCACTTAACTTGTGTCTTTTTCAAAAACATAAGTTGCTAGTTGGTAACGAGGCCTTCGAGATTAACAAGGCCTGAGCATGCTGCAAAGCTAAAATGCGTGCGAGAGCGATTTTCCCATTCTGCCTCCAGATGTCCTTCTTTGTGGATAAAATCTCTCTGCGTATTGTTCAAAATCAACAGTGACGGAATCAGAGACAACAGATTGCATCGAAACTGTTGTTAAATTCTCTGATGAGCTCCGTTGAGTCTCATTGGAACTTTGGGTTGGAGGGTTTGGTTTGCAACAACCCGAAGCGCCTGATGTTTTCTTCGTTGAATCAAATCACGTGACCCGTTTGCGAACAAAAAGTGGTGGCGACAAATGATGCGAACCACTCTACGCAGGGCCGGACTAGTGCTTTTAAGGGATCTAAGCACTGCACACCTTCCTCAGTACAAATCCTGTTTTTCTGAGAATTCGGGGGCCCCTATTCACATGCTTAGTCTAACGGGGCCTTAAGAACGTGCTTAGTCTGCTTTTGTATAAGTCCAGCGCTGACTCTACGTAATAAATTACTTTTGCCCACTTTTTAGATAGTAAATCTAAAGAATAGACCACTGCTCAGTTAAAATATCTTCGTTATTTCTTCTTTTACCGATTAAAATTCTTCTCGTAAAAATTTTAGTAAAAAATAGAGCCGTAATGAAAAGAGGGGCCTTAGCCCAGGGCTCTTGCATAAGGGGAGCCGCCAGAGCTGTACAGAATACATTAAGGGGGCACACAAAACAATTAGGGAGTCCAATTTGCCCAGGGCCCAAATTACTACGGCACTGAACTAAGTCGTTGAATTGATATAATTCAACTGCAATGTCAGCCATATTTGTTTTGCTGATGACTGTTTAGGCATCAGTTGTGTTGTTAAATAGCATTACCGTTGACTACACTCGTTGCATCAGTCAACGAAAGCGATGATTTTAACAACACGCGGTCTGTAAAACCGTGTTGATCAACGGAAAAACAGCGATGTTTGCGAAGCTTTTTTAAATTCAGTGAGACTTCAAATAAAACATAAGTTCCACATATTTTTCCACTTAGCACAGTGCTAACCATTGTAAATTATTCATTTTGATAGTTTCAGAAAGTTTTCGAGAAATAGGCTCTTAATGTACTCGGCATCTCCCGTGTTAATGTCGCCCATGATTTGATGTCCATATTTTTTTCTTTAAAAATAAGTTTAAGCACTTGTAATTTAGCTATTCTAACCAAACTGAAACGTTGAGTTGGAATTTAGTATAAATATTAGTGAAAAATATCATTTAATTTCGTTTCTTATGAAAAATTATTTAAAGGACAACTCTACGCAAAAAATCGATTACAATTTTTTTTTACAGAATAATCATTCTTTGATATAAATATAATACATTCCCGTTGAAATTTTTAAATTTGGTCCATAATTTCAATGTAAGAAACTGCTTTGAAAAGTGAAAAACGGCGCTTTGCCGTGACCACCGAGAGAGCAGGCCTCTGCGATGAAGCGTAATACATTGTTACATCATCATAGATAGTGCATTGTTATTCGTATTTCAACCAATGACGTATATTAAAGATAGACTCCGAATCCTATTGTTAACAGCGGCAAAAAGTGAAGCAAATTGAGCCATGATAGTTCTGGGCAGGAGTGAGCCGTGGAGTAATTAGCTGTCTGGCTGCTTTGTTTTTGAAGATTTTGGGCCAGAGGAATTATTAATTCAAAACCATTATTCAAAGTTGTTCTGTGTACAACTGTACAAACAGACAAGAAAAAGGATCAGGAATCATTTTCCACAAAAATAAATCAAAAATACGTAACTAAAATGAAAATACGTTACTGAAAGACAATCAAAACGAAATTGAAATTGAAACCATGATCGAAATATTGTTTATAAAATATAATAAAATACTTCAAATACAAAGTAAACGAAAAGATAAACTTATCACTCCGTGATCGGCGTGTGAAAGAATTATTAATCAGCTACTCTCGTGTTTAGCCATGTGTTTTGCATCATCTTCACTCACTTTCAACTATGACAGTTCTGGGCATGGAGCTTCCCAATTTGCTTCAAGTTACAACAATAGGATTCGGAGTCTATCTTTAATATACGTCATTGATTTCAACCAATAATAAGCCCTAAATTAGCACTATCTGTGATGATGTAATAATGTATTAAATTTCAATACGGAGGCCTTCTCCCTCGGTGGTCACGGCTTTGCCCTTCCCTTCCGCTGGCCATTTTATTTCCGGAAGTGACGTAGTTTGAGTCAAAGGAAGCCAACGAAAAAGACAGGCCCAGACGCGGAAAAGTCACCTGTCCATAGTAATAGCGCATTCGACTGGCTGCTCTCGAGCACTCTGGAGCGATCTGTTCAACCCGATTGCGTTTTGCTGGGAGATTCAGAGCAAGTGGAGCAACCTGCTCTGCGTTTTTCTCGTTGCTCTCTCTGCTCGACAGATCGATCTGGCTACTCTTGGCAAAAGGACGGAGTAAACGGAGTAGACGAGCGGATAGATTATAGCGATTAGCGAACTGTAATGGCGGACTTTAATGTCGGAGTTCTTGTTGAATTGCTTGAAAGCGATTCTTCATCGATTGATTCATCAACTGAGGAGAAAGAATAGAGTGTATTTTAATTGGACGGTATAAATCGATATGTTCGCCAGAAAAAAGACCTAAATTCTCCGTCACTGATTACCAAGATTTCGTTATTTGTTGCCGCCATGTTTGCTCAATCTCACACGTGCTCGAGGAGCAGGATTACACACTCGAATACGTTCGCTCGCCCAGAGCATTCTACTTGCTCGCTGTGGGCAGATCACGTGCTTGCTCTCAATCTGTTTGCTCTTCGGAGCATCCAGTCAAACGCGCTGTAAGAAAGGCCCTGACGCGAAAAAGTCACCTGACCAACAATCCAGCCTTCATAGTTTTCAACAAATGAAAAAATACTGATTGTTAAAATCCTAGATGGAAACAATGAAAATTACATTGTTTTTCGTTCTACATTGTTATTCGGATTACATTGTTATGCTACGTTTGACTCCAACTACGTCACGGCCTCACCCAAATCCCGCTCATTATTTTCATTTTTTCACACATTTAGAGTTTGAATTAAATCTTTTTAAATATGCCACGATGTTATTAATAAGTTAGACTTTCGATTTAAATAAAGTTGTATATGACCGTAGAGTTGTCCTTTAAATTTTAATTTATATATTTCTTAACAATTTTTTATTTTTTTATTTTAAAGAACTTCTAAGAAAATTTAAAAAATATTATAAACGTCTCTCAAAAAACTATCATAAAGTCTCATAATTATCTAATCGAGATTTTATCATAATGAATTTTCTTAATTTTGATGTCTTTATTTATTGGGTTGGGGCACGGTAATAGAATAGAATAGAATTTCTACCGTGGGTTGGGGCTTAATGATATGCATCACTAATACGCATAAATAAATTCTGACATGTGCATTTCAATTTGTAATAAAATACCTTTTCTTGAACTAACTGTAATGCACTTGTTTTTTAAAATTTTTATCCAATAGAAAACCATGAAAACTTATTTTTAATATATTTTTTGCGTTAGAAGTGCACTTTGGAACGCAGCAGTAACTCATTTTGTTAAATTTCGCGGTAAAAACGAAAATAGTTTCACATTTGTTTTCAAATGGGGAACTATAAAATCTAAGAAAGATTTCTATTATTTGCAACTGAAATACATTTATTCAGCTGCAGAGCATTTTTTGGTAGCTTATTTAAATTTTTTTTTACATGTCTGTATTATTTTATTTATTTATTTTTGAAATTGTCATGAATTTAAATTGTCATCTGATGGGGAAACCATGAAAAGATCGAAAGATTTTTATTTTTGCATCTGAAATGCATTTATACAGCTATACAGAATTTTTTTCACAAGTGATGGTTTTTAAGAGTAAAGATGATGTTTTTTTCACAAGTGATGGTTTTTTCACAAAGTGATGGTTTATTTAAAACATTTGCGTAGAGGTATTTTACTTCTTTATTTATTTTTGAATTTATCATGGTTGCAAGAGCACATTTAATACCATTGAATGTTTATCCTGTTTATCCACAAAGAAGGACATTTCTAAATCGCTATCGCACGCAGTTTTCACCAGCATGCTCAGGCATTGTTAATGGATCCCATTGTTAATCTCGAAGGCCTCGGTTGGTAATTAAATTCCTATCGCATTTCCCGTTTCCTTGAAATTTAATGTTTTCGTTAAAAAGTGGCAACAACTGGGCGAATGGCAATAAGTGGGCAGCTCTCCATATAATGTTTTGCTTTAAAAAGTTATATTTTTGCATTACTTAAAAGAAATTAAAATAAAAATGCAAAATATTTCCTCCTTAAATCATAATTGTGCACATTTTCTAAATATATAATACTCGTTTCAAATTAATCGCAGCTATTTCTGTTCTCCTAGCAATATGTCAAAAATAACCATTAGCTCTTCTCCCTAAGCAGACGACAGATGCTAGTTTTCACGCAAATATCTTGATGTTACAGATCTTTTGCTGACCATTGTATGCCAACAATGAAGCAGCAGCGAGAGCACCACACAATTAAAAGATGATACTGAATCTTAGCTCGTTCAGTCACTCTTATGATAATTCGTTCTAGTATCGCAATCTAAAGCAAAAATTCCCGTCCTAAACAGGTGAAGATAGTGAACAAGTGATTAATGCAGATCCTCAAATAAGATTTAAAGAAATCATCTTGCAGTTATGAAAGAAGTTAGGACTTTGCAAATACGTATATCGTCGCCTGTATTAAAGAGCGTATTGCAAATCTTAAAAATAAAACGCCTGGAATTCCTGAGGCGCTAAATTAAAATGAAAAATTTTGTTTTGAAATATGTAAAGAACTGAATAGTTCCTGTTCAAATCAAGACATTTATGCACTGCGTAGAATAAGAAGAAAGGATCCAGCTGGAAAGAAAATTAAGCCTGTCGTTGTCAGATGTCTCACAAAGAAGATGAAAAATGAAATTCTTTGAATCTTTGAATAAAAATCAAGAATTGACAACTCATATTTTTGAAATTTGTAATAAAAGATGCCCGCTTTTTTATAAACGAGCAACTTAATCATTTAAAAAAGCTAAAGAAATTAAAAAATCAAAATATTATAGAATTTCTTGGTAAAATTCCTACAAGAAAAAGCCATTAGAGCATAAATGAAAAACAAATATGTTCATTATGAATTTCAATCATTAAGCAAAATTCTTTTGAATGCAATTTTGTCGAAAATTTACACAGAAAAGAATGTTTTCCCATTTTAGAAATTTGTTTAAAATGATTGCGAATATGACTTTTCATCTGCAAGCAAAGATTTTTTTATACATTGCGAAAGTTATAGCGTAAAATATTACCAATTTTAGTCTAAGGCTTTTTTGGCATTTTTTTCTACTATTCGCCTTTTACTTGCTTGATTTTTTTAAATGCATCGAGGAAATCATTTATCTTTTCCTATCCCCGCTTGTCAGAACATTTTTATTTTCCTTTATCAATCTTGTTTTGAATTATGCAAATATCTGGTCATAAAAAATTTTAATAATAGCTTAAAAAAAAAGAAAATGTTTATTATTCATATTATATTTCGAAATTTTTCCCTTTGAACAACATGGCTTTATCAAAAAACGCTCTGTCAAGACTCACTTTATAACAAGGCGTGATCATCTTTCTACAAAAGTCCATAAAAGAAGACAGGTTGATGTTATTCATTTCGATCTGTCACGTGCATTTGATTCTGGATGTCACATCAGATTGCTTCAAAAATCGAAAACACATTAAATTTGTTCTGACTATGGTACATTTCTGGCACTGTTCTCATACGCTCGTGAGAATGTTGTTCATGTGAATGGCTATTCATCTAAATCTATAACACCTTTAGGGGTACCGCAAGATTTTATTCTTGGTCCTCTCTTGATCGATATTTATATAAATGACCTGGTTTCTCATATCAGATCATCTCGAATTCTGCTTTTTGCAGACGACTTCAAATTATTTTTTTTATGTGAGCCTTCAGACTCTATGCTACCTCAGGAAAATGTCGGTAGAGTGTTTGAATTGTGCCACCCAACTAAAAACCATATTATACTTATTCTCGTTCTTTCATGCCGTTTATGTATTATTGCAGGATTAATAAACAGATTTTTGCTGTGTACGAAAATGATCTGTGATTCAGGTATTATCTTTTCAGTTAACTTGACAATAAGTTATATTTTCAGGATCATGTTGCTCATTTAACAAGTCAAGCATATCGCATGCTTGAATTTATCAGCAGGTTAATTCATTCGTTTAAAAGACCCAAGTGCTTTACCGTTTTCATCTAAAACTCTTGTCATCCCACGTTTTCTTTTCTGTTCTGTTCTTATGTGTGAAATCACTTAACATACACTGATATTAAAAAACTCGAGAATGTGTTTTCACGATTCTGTAAAATAATTTTCAGACGCTACTGTAAGGAGCATATGGACTTTAACATAGGCAATATATTTAAAGACGTTGGTTGTGTTCATTAACATCAACTTTTAACAAGGAATTATCTAGCTTTTCTGTACAAAGCCGTTCATAATATCAATCGATTACCTAAATTTTCTTAATGTCTTTAAGTGAATGTTTCCATATATCAAACACGATGTAAAAATATTTGCTATGATTTAACCTTCAAAATTAAGAAAGCATAAAATGCCTGTCTTTAGTCGTTGAAAATTAGGGTTATAAATTCTGAAATTTCCTTGGAACGTCTCCGAGCACCTTTATTATGATGCATAGCGTGTGCGACAGTTTTAGATGCCATTGTCTCAAATCGATAGGCAGAAGAGTCCTCTTGCAGGTTAGCTCGATCAGCTCATCTACCTCATTAGACATTTTTTTGGATTATTTCAAAAATTTCAAATACGTATATGCGACAAAACGATATTCGATAGAGTAGATTAAATCTAGGATTTCAAAAGTAACCCATTCAATTATTAAACAATCATTTATATCAATGTTTACAAAAATCTAAAAATTGGCTAGAGTTGACCCTTAAACTGGTCGATAGATGTTCAATGGGTCGAGGAAATCGTTTACGCGGAACCATTTCGACATTGCTTCATTGTACGGTTCATTAATTTATATAGAATTTCATTACTTTAAAATAAGCAAGGCGTCGATAAATGATTACGGAGACAATAAGAGGTAATCTCTAAACTAGAACAATATACGGTATACTACGTATGCTAAATTCCATTAAGCAATATCTGAAAAAATTAGAGTGTAATTAGAGTGGATTGAATACCGTTGAAGCAATAGAATCCGTTATGGCGAATGAAAAATGACTCAACAAATGACGCAATGATGCAAACTGTGTGTTAATATGCGCACTGATAAACACTGACGATAAGCACTGAGCAGATGAATAATAAAAACACACAAGATTGTGGTCATCCGCACGTAGCAACACTGTCTGTTTCGGATTCGTTTTGGAGACGAAAGATTGATTAGCCGTCATTTTCCAATATATGGCCAGCATGTTCATCGAACCTCAACCTGTAATTATTGGCTTTGGGGACACTTAAATAACATGTTTGGTTATTTTGTGTAGTGGACACGAATTGAAATTGAAAGCGTCATATACATCGCATCCCAGCAGAAACACTCAGATCTCTTATTGAACATTTCAATTTCACTAAACAATGCACAAAACGAAGGGCAGTATATTTATGCTAAATTTAAAATCATTCTAATCAACAGATCTTACTACATGGCCTTTTGAAATGTGAAATTTATATAACACTCTGAAAGTTTCAGCGATTGCTTATTTTTATATAGAGATATGAAAAATTAATCTATAAATGAAAACTCATGAACCGTAAAACATTGGAAATAAAAAGAGGAATGTTTATTTTAAATGTTTACGTTTGTTTTCTTGCATTGAAATAAGAATTAAGTTTGTCAGAAATTTTTTAATAGTAAGTGAATTTATAATTTCTGGGAAATAAAGTCTGGGACTCGGTAGCCTATCACAATTACTTTGGCGAGAGTGGATATTAAAGAAAGGAGTGCGGATTATACTTATTGACTTTTCTTTCATTCTCCTCAGGCCACATGCAGCGGGAAAATTTTTCTGTTTTTTTTATTGAAACCACCTATGACACAAGAAAGCTTCCCTCTCCCATACAACTCCAACCGATTGGAAGACTGGCCCCATCTGGAACAGGAAGGCTGCTTATTTCCGATGAAATTTTCTTGAGCGTCATCGAAAATTCCGATAAGTAACCAGAAGCAAAATAAAGGAACCAAGGAAACAAAGGGTTTCATACCCAGTATGGCGAGAGCTTTTGCAGACAATTACTGTAAACTGTGGGAGACGGAAACTTCAGTCAGCTGTCCCGCAAGCAAGCTGAAGTTTCCGACGTGTAACATGATTAAAAATAATAGCTTTAAAAAATATTTTCTTTCTTTCTTTAAATTTCGTTATAAAGGGCCATTGATAATACTAGTACTATTACTACTACTACTACTACAACTAAATTACTACATTAAGACCCCGACTTACGTCGTTTCGCACTTATCGTCATTTATGAATTTCCATCACTGTTTCGGTGTTAAAACGCTAGTTTCTCACTTACGTTAAAAAATGCGTTAGTATTTAGTTATTATTATTATTATCGTGAATCATCATGCAAACAAATCATCTCGTGTAAACAGAGGAATAAGGAATTTGTATCAGTGCTACATACAATTGTACACCATTAAAAAAAAGTCAAGCTTCTGTTCAAACATCTCTAAGTAGTTTTTTTAAATAAACATTACAAAATAAGCTTCTTGGATATTTTTTCCCTTATACAGACAAACTTGTATTTGCATTACTATACATCCGCTTCTCTATTTTTGGCCAGATGAATATTCAAGTACAATTTTTTTATAAATACATGTATTGTTATACGTAATGATGTTTCGACTTCGTCACACTTTTCGGGAACCAAATAGTGACGTAAGTCGGGGTTTTATTGTATTCGGCATCAATTTATAATTGTCTCTGCGTGTGTCCGATAAAACTTTTGGGTTTTTGAAATTCTGACTTCGGATTTTTAATGATCATCAAGAAGTAGAATTGGAATGTCTCAAAGACCGACCTTCTGACTTGTCATCATCGATAAAACTGAGTTAAAAGTATGATGTTCATGAACAGTCCTTTGACGTCTAATTCATCTTAGACAAATTACGTGACGTTCAGTCTTTTACCATATGTTTCTACTTAGTGTCCGAGAAGTCTATATCTCTGAATTTACTTGATAACTATAGGTAGAATTTACTTACTTTTCAAGCCCGTTTATCCGTTAGGGTCGCGAAGGCAGCCTGATGGAGAATCTCAAACTCTCGCAGTCTGCCGTCATCGGCCTCGGTGGCTCAGCGGTTGCGTGATCGCCTCTGATGCCCGAGTACGCGGGTTCGATCCCGGCCGAGGACGACGAGGATTTTTCAGGGGGAAATCCTGAGATTACGCACTTCCTTCGGAAGGGAAGAAAAGCCGTTGGTCCCTTGTAGTCGTTTGCCGGTTGCACGTTAAAGAACCCTTGCGAGGCAAAATTTGCGGCCCCTATAACGCCGTCCTGAAATGACCACAGCAGTTGAAAAGGACGTTAATATTAAACAAACCAACCAAACCAAACCAGTCTGCCGTCATTGGTAATAGCCAAGCGAATCAAACCCAAATTCTTCATATAGTCTAGTCATCTGCTTCTAAGCCGACCTCTTGGTCTCTTATCTAGCAACTTCCTAGAAAGACCAGTTTGCGGCATCCGTTTCACGTGGCCTACCAACGCAACTGAAAAGTAGCGGATCAACATCTGAAAAATTTCTGGAGTTTTAAAATAATCTTATTTAAGCTGAATTCTTGCAAGGGAAAAAAACAATCGTCTGATATTCCATGTTGTAATCACAGTATAAGAAATAAACAGTATCACCATTAGCCGATTTTCGCGTATAGCCTGTTTCTCTGCGCATGCGTTAGTTTGCCTAGCGGTCGCTATGCGAAATTACTCCCGCTCGCTATACGAAGCATGCGTCACAGTATGAGAATTTCATTGATCCAAGTATTAAGAAAAAAATTACCTCTATAATATTTTATCAGGATGGAAACAATTCATGGCATTTTATACGCTTTTATTTAGCTCACTTTGGTGTCTGTCTGGGTGAAATCTTGAAATCAATATTAAACCAACTTTCCGGCAAACTAGGGAGCTGAAGCTTGACATGCATGTTAAAGGAAAAAATTTTCAAATCGGTTAACTGGAACGCGTTCTAAGGCGCAAATTCATTTCACTCGTCCCTTCATAAGTCGGCATATGCTTACCACAGTGGTTGATTGGAGTTATTTGCGCGTCATCTACAAAGTCATTTGCACCCTATGCGCTAGCATACATCATAATGGACGAGAAATTGAAATCCAACATAATGTGGTTAGTTGCATCCCAAGATTTCATCATTTTTTAATCAACTTTAAGAAAATTCGTTCAGAAACTAATTACAGGTCAGTCTGATGCAGAAAAAACAGGCAGTCAACCGATAATGCCATCCTCTGGTTTACTGACGGACGTGTGGTTACTGACAAAGAAATGAATTTATGTGAGTATTTGCTGAAAACTAAGGACGTGGGGTTTTTTTTGGCTTATCAACCACGAATTTATGCACTCGCATACCGGTATGCACAAGTAAACAATGTGAAATGTCCAGCCTTAAAAGAGCAGCAACGAAGTCTCGCGAAAAGAAAGGTTGTGGAGTATTTTGAGGAAACCAGCAAAAAAGAATCCAACAAGCAGCAGCAAATCACGCAAGGAAGTTGAAGGGAAAAAATGCAAAGGTTGCACCTATTAATGAAGGTTCCTACAGTGTACCATTTGCCATTTATGGGCACATTTCAAGACATTTGCACATGAGGACCCTTACTTTCTTTGCGAAATTGGTGCGACTTTTTATTTATGAAAAATTAAGTTAGAATGCGTGTTGAAACTTACCCGTGTTACAAGATTTTTTTTCAAGAAATCTAATTACGGCACATGTACTTATTAAGAATTTACATTTGTGTTATCATTGTAATAGTTATAGTTTACCATTTTTTCTTTTTGAATTCTTGTAATGACTAAATATAAAAGATATTTTTTATTAAGTGTTGCAACCAATCCCGCTCTCTCCAATAGGTTAACGTAATGTTTAACCTTAACTTGAACGCTGCAGGAGATGCCTGGCATATTCGCTGACACGAAGTGATGTCACTTCACTTCACCAAGGAGCATAGGGAGGTGATGCCACAACCACCTCCGCTTCCAACTCTACATCACTTCAGGAGGTCACTCGTCATAAAACCTCTCTACGATGTCGATCAGAGTAGTAAGATCCTCGAGTGTGAAAGCGATCTTATTGCATCGAAGTGACAGTAGGAATAGAGATACACTGAAAGCAGTCAGCGTATGAATATCGGATTCCATTCTTCGACTGAATGAGAAATCGATAACACCAGACAGTAAGAATTTAATATATGCCAGAAGTTTCACAAAACTTTTCGATTCACGGAATACTTGGTAACTCACTTGTCAACAAGCTTTATGCTGTCTTTAAGCCAAAAGAAATATTCTAATTATTTGTTTTTTTAATTATTTGAAATACAAAATAGAAGTATTTTGCTAATTCTATTTCTCTGTCTTCTTTCATTATATTTTCACTCTTTGAATAAAACGGAAAATACCCTTAGAATTCAATTACCAAAAATTGTATAAGATCTGAAAGCGAGAAAAGACAATCTTAATTGTATGGTATCCTCAACTTCTGTAATTTAAAAATGAGAAATAAATTAAGGATAAACACTTCTCCTTCCATTTTAATATTCCAAAGAACTGACAATTTTATAGAGTGGTTCGGTCAATTGCGTACGATTCTAATGTTTATTACTCAGGAACTAATAAACATAGGAATGTCATTTAGATCTTACAATACACATTACACATTGGAATTTCACACCTCATGAACAACATGCTCGATGTGTGCTCCATTCATCTGTACAACACGATGAAGCCTGAGGGTGAAGTTTTGCAGCACTGCGCCTCCCATCTCATTGTCAACCAGTGCACAAGATTCGGTGATTGCCTGACGGACCTCTTCCATGGTTCGTGGGCGTGTGCTGAACACCTCCTTAAGGAACCCCCATTAAACCATTGACCCATTGACCAAGGAACTCCTTAAGGAACAGAATTGACCCATCAATTCAACAACAAGGTCATCTCCAACAATCTCCCAAACCTCTTCGACGAGGGATTCAGCTGGCCACCGACCAGTCCTGACCTTAACCCCTGTGACGACTTCTTTCTGTGGAGGTTCCTTAAGGAGGTGTTCAGCACAGGCCCCCGCAAAATGGAGGAGGTCCGTCAGGCAAACACTGAATCTTGTGCACTGGTTGACAATGAGATGCAAAACTTCACCCTCAGGCTTCGTCGTGTTGTCACAGATGAATGGAGCACACATCGGGCATGTTGTTCAAGAGGTGTAAAATTCCAATGTGTAATGTGTATTGTAAGATCTATATGACATTCCTATGTTTATTAGTTTCTGAGTAATAAAGCATTAGATCGTACGTAATTGACTGAATCACCCTGTACATCTTAAGAACAACCCCAATCGGCCGCGGTGGCTCAGTGGTTGCGTGATCGCCTCTGATGCCCGAGTACGCGGGTTCGATCCCGGTCGAGGACGACGAAGATTTTTCAGGGGGAAATCCTGAGATCACGCACTTCCTTCGGAAGGTGAAGTAAAGCCATTGGTCCCGTGTAGTCGTTTGCCGGCTGCACGTTAAAGAACCCTTGCGAGGCAAAATTTGCGGCCCCTATAACGCGTCCTGAAATGGCCATAGCAGTTGAAAAGGACGTTAATACCAAACAAACCAAACCAAACCTAAGAACAACCCAAAGGACTTCTGAATCATAAAATTAGCCAAATGAAGTCACCGTGGCAAATTTCACAAGAAAAAAATAAGCTTAATTCATTGCTATATACCAAAATAAAAAGGTTGTAACTTTTTCACTATACGCATACTATATCCGAAAAATCGGTAGACCATTTATCCTGGCAAGAACGAATTGGGCATTGGAAGCGCAAGAATTCCTGAATGCAACATTTTGTGACCAATGGTGCGGACGAGATGGGCATATCCTGACCCTCCAACTCTCCTGACCTGACATCGCCAGAATTGTTTGTGTGGGGTTTTATCAAAACACAGTGTATTTCCAATGTCCAACTTCTCTGGAAGACCTGAAAGCATCTCAGATCCAACAAGCATCATACAGGGAATGGTACGCAACGTATGGTGAACACTGAGTAATTGATATGAATTATGCATGATGGGAAACGGATGTCACATCGAAGTTTAAGATGCAAATATACGAGTAAATATTGTAAATCGCGCGCCGGCGTTACGCACGGTCGCGTTAACTAAATTGAATGCCAGCTTGGGGCTGAACGAACGTAACCAAATAGAAATAAGATCAATCAACTAGGAAATAAACGAAAATTGAATTCCCCTTTATTACACTGAGCAAAAATCAACAAAATTATACTAGTAATTCGACCCGAACTGAGACCTCGCGATTTTCCATTTTTACCCTTAAAGGTAAAACTTAAGGTACCTACATACTTCATTAAATTACATCCAAAAAGGCATCTAACTGGAATAAAAAGTCTCATTGCAGTGGATTTTTACGATGGTATATGGTGGGCGGGGAAGGTAGCCAAAACTGACCTCGTTGGGGTGACAATGGTGGCAGGTAAGTATCAAGTAGGTAGGGGTCTCAATGGAGTTATTTTTTTTATTATGTCTTTTGTGTTTCTTTGGAATTTAATAATAATTTTTTATTTTTTTAAGGAATTTTATGCTTTAGTATTTTGTTGTTTAAGAAATTAATATTTTTGTATTTGGTTTTTTATATTTTATTATTAATAAATGGGTGGACATAAACATTTTCCATGAAAATTACTCGTATATCGCTGTTGCTAGGCGGCTCAATCTCTTCTCTTCTATTCTAGCTTGTAACGCTTTCATTTTTTTTTAATTTTATTTAATCTAGCGAAATCAAAACCGCAGTCGAAGACAATGTCCTCCAATCTCTTCGATCACGTTAACGCTATGCATGTGCATCCCTCCTCTAGTTCTTTGTCACCTCCACAATTACTTTGTCAAGTGTCAGCCCTTGTGTTGTGGACGGTGACTGCCCAAGCCAGAGACAATGGAAATTGTGTGCGAGGACACGCAATCTGATCCGATTTCCAGCATCGTATTACTGGTGTCATCGGTACCAGCCTGTCGATGATGGGGCCCGTGTATTTGTCGAATTCCATAGACATATTATGAGGTGGAGCTGATCTCAGTTCGAAGACGACGTCTCTAACATAGCCAAGAGCACCATCTAATAAACTCTTCGCGACCCAAGTTTGTTTTCAGCATGACTCTGCAGCCTATTGCTAAATATAAAATCTTTTCTAAGCCTTGTGCAACCTCTGTGTCGGCTTTTGCTGAAGTAGGGTTACTATTTTTAGATTCTATTTTAGCAAAAGGCTTGTTGAGAGATTCTAATTTAAGCAAATTATGGGATCGAACAGATTCATTGTATGGCATAAGTTTCAAAGCTTGGTCAAACTCAGATAGGTTTAGTAATTGAGACTTTTCACGTGTCATTAGAAGTCTCCAATCACTGATGATTGATTCTCCTATGCTCAAACGATCAAGGACCCCTCTGAATACTCTTTGATCATCACCTTGTTGACGACAAGCTGTAGTTAATATCACGCATTTTTAATAGATTTATAGAGCGTCTGTCCTTGATCTGCGTGAGAAGAGGAGTAGCCATTTCCGTAAAACGCTCGATCCATTACTGGTGGTAACTGTTTTAGATCACCGAGCAGATAAAGACACATCCCACCAAACGGAAGACGGGCATGTTGAGATATAGCTTGCTTGCATCTCCGATCGACTTTAAGTAACAAACAGTATCCTACCATGCTCATCTCATCAATAATAATAAAATGGCAATCTGCAGCTTCGCCGTCCAAGTCCTGGAATCCCCGTTCGATGCTTAAATGTAGACCGGAATGAATGGTGCATTCACCTATTTTAATAGCTACAACACCAGTTGATGCCATCAGCAGAAACGAAACAGATAGTTAATCCTTCCTAAACTATAATTTAGCTCGAAAAATTAATACAAAATACATGTACCTACTTAAATTCTAAACTAAATTAAAAGTACGTAACTAAACTAAATAATAACGTAATATTAAAAAAAGAAAAAAATAACTAAAAACGAAAACTTATATGTACCGCTGGCATGGACGAACGCGATAGAATAGAGACAGAGCAGTAGTTTCATTACGACTACAGAATCGATTCTTTAAATCTCTGACCCTGGACATCAGTTAATTGTTTCGTACCTACTCATCAAGACGATTCTAACGAAAGTGAAAATGATATGCCTACCTTGTTTAGATGATGGAGCCCATAGTCCTTCCGGTTCATGATACCCAATTATTGTCACCGAAGTTACGCCCTTTCATTTGATACCCCACTCGGGCATATTTGCTTATCTTATAGTTTTCATCCCTCTTGCACCCCTTATCTCCGTAACCCCTACACCGATCCTACTCATGTTCGAACTCAGAAATTATATTGCTGTCAACTATTCATGTACTAAAAATAATGAAGATCGGACCAAGGGTACTCAAGTTATCGTCGAACAAACATGCAAAGTTACAAAGATACAAACGCTTCACCATCTCGCCACTTAAGACTTCATTCGCCTCGCTCGCTCGGTCAATTATGGTTCCTACAGGACTCAAAGTCTTTACAGTCAGTATTCTCCAAACTAAAAACTAAGTGGTCGATTATTGAGTTCATTGCGAAAACTTTATGACTGAATCAATTACAAAGTAGGGGTCACTATTTGCATATCTCATAAACTAACTTGTATTTAAGCGCTCAACGGGACCATTCAATTAAGTTTAAAGCGGAAGGGGTTAATCTCTCCACAAAATATCCATTAACAAAGTTCAAAATTTTAACAAAACACGTGGCTTAAGGATCGATTAACACAATAAATTCATGGGTTTATTTGTTAGGCCACGATGGGACAACTTAACTCTGGCATTATACACAGAATGTCTTTGCATTGATTTTCTCAACAGGGGAGGGGGGGGGGCAAGAAAGAGAAATTGCTATGCGAGGGGGGGGGGGCCGGTGAAGGGGAATATTGGTACAGGTGCCCAACCTTTACCTGACGTCGATAACTCAAACGGGAATAACGCACTTTCAATAGTGAACGTCCATCGGGGCTTGGCGTCCAGGAGAATCATGACCGGGACGTATTTCCATTATGCCACGTTGAATATCTCGCTTTTTAGCACACGGGCAGAACATTCGATCCTAAACAGGCGAAAAATAAAATATAAAATAGCGCAAACATCTATCGATTTTTCTCTATCAAAAGGTAAGTATTTCAGAATCATACTCAACTTCCACATTGCGGGATATCGCAAACAAATTACGTTCGTTTCCAGGTTTCTTCGCGAAGGTCCACTTCAATAGTCGGTCCATCTTGCGTTCGATCGATCGGGTAAGGCTCAAACTTCAAAGAAAAGTTTGTATAAGCATTTATTACATTATTCACTTTTTATTTTCATTCCAGGTGCATCTGGCGAATTTATTCCCAGCCATCTGATAGCTTAATCATATATAAATTAAAGGAGAAGAGAGATTGAACTTAAAAAAAAAATATACGAACTTATATTTTTTTGGAGCTCACGTTCTTCTCTTCAGAGAACCTTTAAACCATATTGGGAAAAACAACTTGACACACCATCTTTTTTCTGTACGGAGCTTCCTGGATCTGAACTTACCTGATTCTCATTTTCTGTGCTATAGAACAAACGGCGTCGACTACGAGAAGTCGAGTGCAGAAAGCATCGAGGAAAACTGAGCACGACGAGGCGTTATTCCTCTCCGTTCCTGCGTCACGGAACAAGTATTTCTTCCTGCTAGTGTTAATGTGTTTGGTGTTTTCCTGCTTACTAAAGTGGTGCCGCATATAAGTGTGCGTGTGTCAAGATACCGTGTAGGTGTCCCCTCGTGGGTACCATCATCCCGATGGTGAGTGAAGGAGTGATATAGTGCTTATTTGAGTTTAAAAAGTATATTGCAAAAAAAGTGTTATTTACATGTTGAGATCGGTGCCCGTAATCTCATTGATTTGTTGCATTGTGTCCCCATCAAAGTGAGTGTGTACATCAGTTTGAGTAGGCGTAATGTTTACGCTTGCTTTTGTGCTACGACTATGTCGAGTGTGTATTGCTTAATAAGTGGTAGCTGCTTATGTGTGCTACGACTGGTGCCCTTATAAGTGGGAGTCTAAAGTGTATGTAAAAGGGGCGAATATCAACGGAGCGTCGAAAAGAGGGGCTTATTGCCATCCCTTCTTGTATCTGCCTTCACAGTGGTTGTGTGAAAGGAAATTACGCATCCACCGTACTTCGTCCTACTCGCCGTTCACCAGTGCTACGTTTTGTCGGCGTGAGTCGATAGTGCTACACATAGGAGACATCCAGCAATTTTCGATACCCAGCTATTTCGTTCAACTCAAGGTGGTTCTTCAGAACTCACTTCTTCGTCGGTGCTACCAACAAGACTTCAGAAATCACCTTAATGACGTACTGCCTTAGCGACGGACATTTCATACTCTCAATAGTCATTCCCGGGTATGCTATGCGGTCGAGTTAACCTCGCCTCCGCCCTTATGCTACTCGCCACTTCCAGTTTACAAACCTACCGAATTGTCGTCGTCAAAGAACCCTGAAACGTCACGTGATACCTACTTGGACTAGTAACTAAAACTTTTTCGCCTACATCCACGTCTTACCTTTATCACGAAATTATCTTGCAGGTTGCAACTTTGTTTCTGTCCAGCCGACATTAACGAACTTTCCTTCCACTGCCAATATTATTTGTCTAAGCAAGACTTTTCGTTATTTCAATGAACATTCTGCAACAGCTGGTTATTCATAGATCTTGAGAATCAACTGCGTTAAATGTGTTGCATCTTGGGTTTTTAAGCAAATCATAATATTAAAACTTTTGTTTTTGTTTACTCAATAAAAAAACTTTATTAATTATTATACGTTCTCGCTATCTTGTCACTTTCTTATCACTCTATTTATCCACATGACACTGGTTGATTATATGGATAGAGCTTAATTACATTTTGTTTTCATTAAAGTTTTTATTTCGTTTCTGAATGAAAATAATAAAAGACGAAAACAACACGGAAAGAAACAACATCTCTTACCTAATTTCTTGGAACTAATTAATTCTATGCACAAAATAATTTTAAACGAGTGTATGTTTTGGCTTCCAGAAATAAGAGTTGAAGTACAAAAACGTATGAATTGGGAAAAAAAATATCTGTTGCTAGATCATTCAAGAAAATGAAAAACTAGCTTTCCTGGAAAGCACCTATCCATGTGCGGTTTCTCTTGAGTTTGTTGTTGGGATAGATAGATAGATAGATAGATAGATAGATAGATAGATAGATAGATAGATAGATAGATAAATAAATGCTTCGGAGTCCAGCGGGAACAGGCTAAAATTGCATTTGCTGAAATTATGAGACCTGTGCACTCTCAAAGAACCCAAGACATATTGAGAAATGAGCTGACAAGGGAATGAGAGAAAATTTAAAAGACGAAGCACCAAGAAAACTGTGGATAGGCATGAAAATAAGAGCGTCCTCTTCTGCACACACGAAAAAAAGAAAGAGTAAAAAATGAAATGGAGACCTCTTGTGACAACAAAAGATAAGAAGAGTCTATCAGTTATTTATGAATTTACCTCATGCAGTCCAAAGAATGAGAAAAGAATCATTCTTTTTAAGTTAAAGATTAGTTTCGTCTGAATTTTTTCTTCTAAATACATCTATTCTTTACAGATATTTTTTGCTTAACATTCAGGGCGAATTATCGTCAAATGTTATCCTTTGCAGATCTTAATTTAACTTATTCTGATAAAAGGATCAATCGAAATACAGGTTAGCCAACTGAAAAGAAGCAGGTGTATGTTTTCTAGCATTTAATCTGATTTATTCAGACACATCAATTTTATTCGGAAGAGAGGCGTGTTAATTAGCTTACTTCTGTTTGCCTAACTTTACCATCAGAGAGGTGCCATTTTACTCTTTGAAAGTGCGGAAATTCGCTTTAAAGCTGTTTAAATGTCTGAATTGCGCTCGTTACTTCCGGAGTAAATAACTTCAAAGAAAAATTTATTTACTGAACTAACAGCTTACAGAACAGTGTATTAAATCTTGGAAATGACTGCAAACAGTTTCCATATACTCGTATTAATACAGCAAATACTAGTGAAAACGTAATCGCACTTTCTGGAGTGATTTGACGACTGCATTCGTTGATGCTAGATTGTCATAAATCTTCTAAAATTGACTGCATATACGAAAATAACAAAAAAAAATCAGTGACAGTCATTTAATAAAAAAACATTTGAACTGGCTCCTTTACAACCTTCGCGGGATCACTAGAAATGGAGGTTTGCGTGCTTCCGTTGCAGTTAGTACCAAATCACGTTAGTTTCGTAATTATTAAAGCTTGTAATCAGGTCTTTTTTTACATAAACATCCCGTATAGTTTTAAGAAAACTTATAGATTCTTCTTTTTCTTTTATATAAACAAATCTATTATCGTAAATTCATTTTCTGCCTATTCCGAGAAGGAAATTACTATAATAATATTCGATAATTTTGTTGTTGGGTCTGCATTTGATCTAAAAATAGCATGTTTAAATTTCTCAAAATAAGATAAACATTATATTATCCATACCTGTAATAGCTTGAACTCGAAGTTTTCATCAGTTAATTGAAAGGTCAAACGGTATGGTCAGAGAAAACTCATTTTCTGACATCATTAGAACCTAAAAGATGGTCGTACTTTAATGCCATATGAAACTAATCATATCACATATATCATCAAATTAATAACAACTAGATCCATTCTCATTATCTATATTCTTATTTGATAAAGATGTCTTAAAAATATCACAGTTCAATAAATTACATTATGTTGCAATGTCAAAACAAAGTTAGGAATGAAACATAAAGCTTGAAGTACGTGTTTAAAAAATGTTAATGAAAATAACTGAAATTAACTTGCACAAATACTCGAGAGCGGGAGCTGAATTTTATTTAAACAATATGAAAATAAACATTTCCAAGAAATATGAAAACATTTTTTATATCTGTAGATAATTTTAATCTTATTGTTTAGACGATTCATGAATTATTTTAAATATGATTTACGAGTGGCATTTCAAAAGTCTTGCACGCTATAAAATTAGAAAAAAAAATTTATTTTGCAAATTCGCTTTAGAAGCCTTAAATGTTCCTTATCCGAGCGTTCCAACCTATTCAGGCACGTTTTGTATTCTGGACAGGGCACCTTCATTGTTGAGATGTCTGATTACCCTAATCACCTCACCAGGAGCTTTTTCAATCGTAACAAAACGTTTCTCACGGAGTGGTAGCTTCAGTTTGAGAAACAAATCAAAATTTGGTGGAAAGCGATTGATTTGTTCCGCAAACTAAGCAACCACTTCAATTTTTTTTGGGTTTTTTTGGTAAAAGTGAAGATACTTCTGGTGAGGTGACTGGGGTAATCAGTCATCTGAACAGTGAAGGTGTTATGTGCGGAATACAAAATTTCCCAAAGGATGGGAAGCAGCGATAAGGAACATTTAAAGCTTGTAAAGCAATTTTGCAAAATAACTTTGTTTTTTCGATTTAGTCTTAAAGTGTGCAAAACCATTGAAATGTCCCTCATATTTCATTTACTCGTTTAAGTAGGTTTACATTCTAACGTGTTGATGCTATTTCTAAATTTTTGAGAGAGATATTTTGTATTCAAGAAGAGCTAGTATCAACTCTAGACTTCGTGAAAATTTAAATACGTATTTTGCCAAAAGATATTTCTCTTCTATATTCTTGTAAATTTTGGGATCTTTTACATGCTACCACGTAAAAAAGCTATCAAAAGCCATTTTATCTTAGCTCTTTTAATTAAAATTAGTTTCTTTCACCAGACTGATCATATTCTCCTTAAAGTTTCCAAATTGAGACTCAAAATATTTTTACATTCTCGTAATAGACAAAGTATTGTAATCGTAAATAAATTAGACCTCTTTAAGCCAGAAAAACATGTTTAAGGAATATGTCTGTCCATCTATGTGTGTACACGATAATTCAAAAATACGAGCTAAATAGATGAAATTTTGTATGTGATTCTTACACAATATTTGCAGAATTGTATCAACTCTTGGACCAAATCTGTAATCGAAAATCGAACTTTACCCAACGCATACTCGATTTTCTTCATATAAATAGGACTTAAATAAAGGTAAACAAATAAAATTTAGTGTAGGCATTTATAAAGATGAAAGACAATTAGATATCAAATATTAGCCGAATTACACAAGCAGAAGGGGTACTTTTCCTGAACACCTACTTAATATCTGTATATTTTGCTTAAAGTAAATCAAGTGACGCAACAAATGAGAATCTTGTTTCCAAAGGTAACAAATCCAAAAAAGCAAATGTTTCAGGAAACAATAAAAACTTCTGGTAATCACCTGTTTTGCTATATAACTGAATATTGATTCTCTGTTTTACCTGGGATGTGCAACTAGGTTCCAGGAAGTGCTGCCAAGTGTTATCTCAATTTTTAATTTTTTGGATTTGGTACCTTTTGGAAACAAGGTTCTCAAATGTAAACAATTAAGACCATGTTATATTTAATTGTTGGTTAATTAAAATACCCGAAAAGAACTATATCTCGACAACCCATGGCCTGATCTGAAGCAAACCTGATTCATTTTGCAAGTTAGTTCATTTTAGGGAACCTTATTTCAATAGTTTTTGCTCTACGAGAGTTTCTCAAGTCGCGCACAGTTTGAATACGAGATACTCTAGGGGAGCAGAATACCGATTTTTTTTTTATTGTCATGTTCCAATACTCTTTTTAAGTTGACATTTTTTTTTCAAAAAGTAACTTTTGTTATTGGTTTATAAGAAAAACTGAACTCCAAGAAAAATATCTCCTTGGATACAAAGGAAAAAAAATGCCTTAACGTTTCCTGTGGGGAAAAACATTGTTGTAACGGTATCTGATGTAACGGACACAACGGGAAAAAAATCAATAAGTCGATGGGTAATAACATTACTTGCTTTGCAGCTTGAATTACAAAAAGAGCGAAGCTTCAACTGAAACATCGATCAGGAGATTTTTTTACTTTTTTTAGGAGTCATTGGCTCCATTTGCCACTCTCTTTTTGAAAAAAATCCCGTTCATGACTTTTATATTAAATTAATTCCTAGCAATCGAAATAATCAATAACTTTCGTCATAAATTTAATTTCATCCGTCGATTAAAGTTATCCAAGTCAGAATTATTCCAACACCATCTTTTTTCTGCAAAGTTGTGTGCTCTATGCAACATCCTGCCATTAACTAACGTAAAAGGCCTTTTCCGAGAATAATGGATGTTCTCCGAATGCCATAGCAACTTTAGAGCGGATGAAACCGCATTTGCATGTGAATGAGGACATGACGACGCTCGTATCCATATATTTTGTTATACTGCCAATGTTATAGTAGTAATGTAACGGTGCGGAAAGCTGCCTCCTAGTAAACTGAGTTGCTACAAATGTAATGGCCGATTTTGTGTGTTATATGAAAAGATAAAGTTGTTATGGTTTGACCCTGTGCAGGAAAAGAATAGTGAAAGCAAACGAACACCTTCTTTGAATGGAGAGGTGGATTCAGAGGTTCTTGAAACGTCTCTTATTCTCAACCATTGAACTGAACGTATACAGTTGTCGTATAATATCCACTTTCCAGTGACACTACGTTGCAAAATTCTTTCCTGCTCGTTTCTTTGGAGGAGAGAAGAGCGCAATCCCAATCGCTATTCTTTGATTTGATCGATGAGTTGTGTGGCATCAACTTGTCGAGTTTTCGCACCTTTCTTATTATCATCAAGCGTCGAAAATGATGAAGAGTATTCCTTTGACTTCTGGGTGGCCTTTTGCACCGACTGTCGTGAGATTACTGAAATCGTAACCATCTTAAGAAAATGGCCAGGGGATTTATTTTGCCGGATTTAAATTCCAAAAATCACCGTCAAGCGGTTTCTTCGGATATAGTCTCTCTATCACATTGCTTTATTAGTCCTTTCCGTGGCGGCCCTTGCAGAATTCTCCAGTTTTATCACATAGAAGTATTGTCTTTAATTGATTTGATCCCATAACTAATAAGGAGACCGTACGACGTGGTACCAATCGATTTGCACGATTTTTAGTATAGTAATAGGTCTTAATATAAGATGCAAAAGGGTAGGATTTAAAAACTCTACAAAGAAAAGGATGTGGTCGGCGAATATTGTAAAATATATTGCAATGTGGTAGTAACATGTTCGGCCGGCTCGGTGGCAGAGAGCGTTGAGGCGCAGGCCTTGCTGCTCTCGAAACCAGCGAGTCACGGGTTCGAATCCCGCCGAGGGCATGGATGTTTGTGTTTGTCTATTTTCACCATCATCCTTTCATCACAAAACAGCTAGTCTCCTGGATAAAATGGGAGATGCAGGCTGAAAATCCATCCATCCATCCAGTAACATGTTCGAAGTCTGGAAAACTAACAACCTCTCCGTACGCGCAATTTTTATAAAAAATGCTAACACCATACGTGAAACAGGAAAGATTTCTCCTATTTATAGATCCGTGGGGGATCATACAAATCCAGCAATGTATGATGAAATTTTTTTGGACAATGATGATGTGGAAACATGTACTATTAAAGTTATTCTTCCGAAATATACACTTTTATTTCAACCATATGACGTATATTTTTACAGCCAAGTAAAAAATTTCATCAAACGCTTGCAGAACTGTTCTTCATTATGATTTCATTGCCGCACTCAAATTTGACTTTGACCCCCAAATTTAAGGTCATCCGTTTGCGAACTCGAAAACTATTAAGATAGAGAAAAATTTCAGATTGCTACCCTGTAGAGCAATACCACATTAGTCTAAAAACAACTTTTAACCACGCCCTTCCCCTTGAAAGATTTTGAGAAATGGGCGAGAAAGAGTCAGTCAAGGTCAAGTTGGGCTGGCCAGGTTGGCGTCACTGCAATTCCAATGTGTCAGAAACCTCAGCCAACCTGGCCTAATGTGGTGTTGCTCTACAGGGTAGTAATCGGAAATTTTTCTCTATCTTTAATAGTTTTCGAATTAGCAAATGGATGACCTTAAATTTGGGGGTCAAAGTCAAATTTGAGTGCCGCAATGAATTTCCCGCCCCTCTATTACCTATAAACAGTACTCATCAGATCTCGCCTACCTGGCAGCTTCGAGATATCTGCCATGTTACCAGACTTTTTGTTCACCCTGTATAACTGCATTTTATTGTAGAAAAAAAATTGTCATACAGAGTTAAAGTTCAAACACGTTTTCGACTCTACGAGTCTGTGACGCTGCTGCTACGACACGCACTCTTCGACGAAATGGTTAATTTCAACAATTTATAATGAACTCGAAATATTTGGAATGCAAATACTTGCAAAACGCTGGAATAGTGGATCTTCTTCTTTTACCCTGTTACATCTTATATTAAGACCTATTAGTTTACTAAAAAATCGTGCAACTCACTTGGTATCACTCGAAAGACACCAAAAATTGGCACAATCCGCAGCTTATGTCCCCTCCTTCTTCGCCAATAGAATAACCCATACCATTAATGTGTCATTTCATTTGCATCAATCCAATAGCTGTTCCCTTCGGAACAGATTTCCTATAACCGCTGTTTATAGACTATTATTCTGTCGCATTTAAACGTGATCCCGCTGGCCACACATGAATCGTATTATCCTAGAAGGCATTCTCTGATGCTTAATAGTTAAAAAGGTGATTCTCGTATCTTTTCCATCTAAATATATTGTTAATAATTCTCGTTTTAAATCCTTACATTCATAAGATTAACTAATTGATAACGATAATTAATTAATTAGCTTTTTGACACTGGCAAAAATTTATGACGAAATTTACCATATCTTTGTCCTTTCAACTTGGACGCTTGATTAAACGATTATTAGAGTGATGAAATAGATTAATAGTGGTTTAATTTTTTTAGTTTATGTTTATGTGCTATTAAATAATGTCAAGCTATCTCGATTCCTTGTACTAAATTCATTAACGATTAGATTTATTGACATGGATTTGCTGATCACTAAAGCTAAAAATATTTCGATTTTAGCGATAGGCGATACTCTCCTCCCTCTGATTCCCATGAAACATTAAGCAAACCAATACTATCGATAAAAATTCGTAATCAATCTACTTGAGAAATACATTTTATAGACATTTACCTTTTTCTGTCTTCAGGAGGTCATTCTTTGTATCTCTAAGTGACTTATCCATACGCGTTTTGAGTGTTACGCTAACATTGGTGCAAGTGCACTTCTGTTTGGCGGTGATTTTAGGTTTTCACACTAAAGTTCACGTTTTCTATAGTAACGCCAGCCTATCTTTTGATATTTTGTTTGCGCATATACGCAGTTGTTCTTTCGCTGTATCTCACCCTTTTGTTTATCAAAGCGCAATTTCGATCTCGTCGCTACGAAAAATTGCATGGATGCAGAGATTCCCTTCATATTTTCATAATCCGAGTCACTTTCGCCAATTTCCGTTTTCGTATTTAGACGAAAGTAAGCATCGCATCATTGTGAAATTCTTCTGCTCGCTCGTTTCTTTTCAACAAAATCTGTTTCTGACCATTTCTCCTGTTTTCTCATTTAATATTTATTGATTAAAAATTGCTCTTCCCATTCCTGTTCCTTTTGCGTTTTATTCCAGCAGCTTTCTCACATCTTCTAGCATATCACTAAACTTGCGACTGAATAATTTAGTCAATGTGAGCAAGATTAAAAAAAGAAAGTGACGTTATTGGAATTTTAAGCTACTGATTGTAGAGTTTATCATTTAATGAAATGTCATGTTTTAATGAAAAAAATGTTATTTTTATTTTTTTTTAATGAAACACAGTCAAAATCTCATGTATTCATTTGATTGAGCACAGCAGTTCTGATCCCATGGCACTTATCTCAACCGTTTCATCTTTCTGAAATAATTTATTCTGCGAGAACCATAGGAAAAGGAGGTTTATTTCTTAGATCTCTTATAGTTCTTCCCCCGAAACAGATGATTATGATCGGCCTCGGTGGCTCAATGGTTGCGTGATCGCCTCTGATGCCCGAGTACGCGGGTTCGATCCCGGCCGAGGACGACGAGAATATTTCAGGGGGAAATCCTGAGATCACGCACTTCCTTCGGAAGGGAAGTAAAGCCGTTGGTCCCGTGTAGTCGTTTGCCGGCTGCACGTTAAAGAACCCTTGCGAGGCAAAATTTGCGGCCCCTAAAACGCCGTCCTGAAATGACCATAACAGTTGAAGAGGACATTAATACCAATCAAATCAAACCAACCGAAACAGATGATGTCTATATTGGCAGAGCGGGGACTTTTGCCATCAATTTCGGAATGCTCCTTGCCTTCTCAGAAGGTAACGGTTACAAAAAAGAAACGAAAAAATGGTTTAATTGAATATTCTAAAAATTTAATGTAAATACTTAACTAAGCTTTAAATAAAATAATACAGGGTGTCCACAAATGATTGTTCCGGTTTCATGATTTTATTGTAGGTTATTATTTAACATATCACGAAACTCGCTAAAATTGATGGAACGGTCGTGTCGGAAATGATGATCAAGAAAGCTGGCATGGCCTCCATGCTCCCCTGACTTAACCACTTGTGGCTTGTTTGTATGGGGGTATTTGATGGAACTTGGGGACTGTCAATTTGAGCAAAAGATCGGTGATACGATCCAAGTAATGACATATCAACCGGTAACAGCAGCACAAACACTAAGTTCATCAAATACCCTGATAAAAAAAGTCACAAGGGGTTAAGTCAGGGAAGCGTGGAGGCCATGGCAGCTTTCTTGATCATCATTTCCGACACGACCGCTCCATCAATTTTGCAGCTGTAGCCATCTAGCGGCCGCAAACGGAAACACAGAATCGGACATCTTTCAAACAAAAAAAATATTGGCGAGTTGCTCTATGTATTTGCAAAGTTTCGTGATGATATGTTAAATAATACACCTACAATAAATCATGAAACCGGGACAATCATTTGTGGACACCCTGTATTTTAGATGATTAAATACTAGAAGCAACTTGACAGTCACTCAATCACTATTCACTTGAAGCAATTATTTTTAATTAAATTTTTTTATTAATTAGAAAAATAATTGATTGTCTGTCATCAATGGCAACAGGGTTTAACAGTTTTGCGTAGTGCCGAGTTCATTTGTGCTTGATGAGTGAGTAGCTTAAAAGAAGGTCTAAAACATCATTTTAAAACAAACAAACAAACAAACAAATCTTATTTTGTTTGTTACTGTTTGTCCACAGTTTTTGACACAATACCATTAAAAATGTAATTAAAATCAATTCCGAGATTTTCAGAATTCGATTTTGGATCTACAAATATTTCAAAAAACATATTTGTAAATTTCGTAAACATCCGTTAAATTTAAAAACTTTTGTGGAAAAAAATGGCTCTGATGATGAAGTTAATTTCGAAACGCGTTAGCCCGTACCAGCATAAATTTTAGTATTGATGTATTACAGTCTGCTTTATCCGTTATATACAGTACAATACAAACCCTAAGACCGTGTCTCTATTTTAATTAAGACTATCAGATCTACGACGTATATTTGATTACTTTCAGAAAATTGTGCGGACTTTTCGCTGAAATCGTAACAAAAAAATCCATTACTTTCTTTGTATCCGTAAAAGATGGAAAACTCAACGGCTTTAAACGAGGGGCTCAACAAAATGCTATTACAAATAAAGACCCGTGCTCTTAACTTCTATGCCATTAACGGAAAGCCATAACTTTGTTTAATTTCCGAATAAATCACATAAATTTACCAGGAAATGTCAACACGCTAGGGCCTACCATAAAAAATTTAAGCTTATTTCGGAAGTTGTTTTTTTTTCGGGACACGATGGGGAAAGGGAGCGACAATAATCAATAAAGAATAAGTAAGACATAAAAATAAAATCATCATCAGCAAAAAATTCTCGCTTTTACATAAGTATAAATCGTAATTCTGGTAGAGAAAAATAAAAAAAAAACGGACAGTATTTAGATAGAGAAAAAAAATACCCATACGAACAAAAGGCAAAAACAACATTACTCTACATTTTTTAGAAATGCATTTAAGTTGCACGTTTATCGCTTTTTTCCGAACTCGATGGGGAGCAAAGAAGAATTACGAATGTATAGCATGTGCTCTTTTATGTGTACTTTCCATATAACTTCAACATTTCGCCTTTTCTTTATTATTTAATGTAGTCTTCTCAAAATGCTTTCAAGAGTTTTCAGATAGCTGGAAAAAGAACTAAGCATAGCGTAAAAGAAGATGTATAAATCTATTTTTACTACAATACTATAAATATAAGATGACTTTTCAGCTTTAGATTTTGCACAGTGCTATTCTAAAGCAGTAACTTTGTCCGACTTAAATTTTAAGCCCTTTCAGTTTTTTGATTAGCATTAATCAAAAAACTATATGATAATAAATTTACTGATAGAGTAATAATTTATTTTAGGTTATAAAGAATTGGTTTAATTATATTAGAAATTTCAAATTCTGATGTCAGGACGGTTAAATATGTAGTTTAACACTTGAAAATTCCTGCTTCACGTATTTTCACGAATTTTGTACCACTTCACTCAAAGTGGCAATGATCTACGATGAATATAGAAGCGCAGAATCACCTCCGCCAATTATCATGGTAAGAGTTCTTAAATGATATCCATAATCTTTTCCAGAGATCATCGAATACTGTCTGGAGTAGATGTTAATCCTAACGACAACATACCAATCAATATAAATTACCATGCAATACGTATTACATTACATCTATTAGCATATATTATCTGCCTGCCTGATTATGGCCTTTATTAGGCGCATCAATCATTTTATCTCTCGTCATCAGATAATTTTGATGGGAGTCTAATTAATTCGAGACAGTTTCAGATGTTTGATTATGCTATAACAATTTATTCTCTTAATGGATACGATATGGCTTTAACGACTCAATTTCGTCCTTTTATCTGATTATATATTCAAATGATTTGCATAGATTCTCATATGCATAGAGGATTTGCATAGATTATCAAATGTATTAAATTATTACGCATAGCTATATACTAGATTTTTATAATTTTCTAACTATAGTTTATGCAGAATTTAGAAACTGCGCTTCTGCGGTCTCCGAGCGCAACTCTCCCTGTTCTTTAAATGGAAACACGATTTTTAAAATCTCTCGCAGAGTGTTTTGACAGATATCAGCGACAATGGGCGTTCCGCTTTCGAGCTTCTATATCCGCACTATTAAATTTCAAGTTTATGAATGCCTTTTGTGAATTTATAGCTCTTAGTCTTGTCGAAGTGCGCGACGCTCTCATCAGAAGCAATTTATTTCTCTTCAATGAAAATGCAGCGCCTAAAACGCAGCTGCACGGTATAGAAATTGTGTAAAAATTTCTCATTATTTTTAATGGGTAAAAATCGTCATTTGACAGATTCAAAATCAATTTATACCAGCATTTTTAGGGGAACGATCGTTATTATGGAGTACCATTATTATTAAGTAAACGATTAGTGCTCCTTGTGGGCAGTCAAGTTTGACGTATTTAAATTGAATTTTAAAATCTAAGAGGAACATTTTAATTTTCAAGAAGCAAAAAATTTTAAATTCATTTTCAAATCATTTAAAAGCATTATTAGAAGCAATAGAGTTGGACGATCGCTTAAATTAATTCAGGTAATGCCAGAATTTCTGAATACGAAATAAAAAACTGATCAATGGCTGTAATCAATTAACGCATTTTCTTTCAAATATATCTAAGAAAGAAATCGCAAGATTTATTTGTGAGGCAATTTTCTAATGATAAGAAATTAATTTTAGGTTGGCGCAAAATTAATGACCGATTGCATTTTATAGATGTAGATAAGTAGGTATGCAAATTATTTCTCGACTAATACATCTATCCGATGCATCATTTTAAAACTGTAGTTCTTCTTTTTAAACTGATGCTAAAAAACTTGTTCAAACGCCTTACGTAACGAAAGATTAGATCAATTTTGCAAATGCTGTCTACACTAGAGATACGCATCATTTTATTGTATGAGTTCAAAAACTTGGCCATAATGCTGCTGAAGCAACTCGAAATGTTATCAAAGCATGGAGTGACGGGATGACTTGTCAACAAACAACGCGCAGATGGTTTGAAAAATACCGTGGCGGCAATACCACCCTTGAAAATGAGGATGGTGGCGGCCGTCCATCGAAAGTTGACGACAACCAGTTGAAGACATTAATCGAAGCGACCCGCATAAATCCACACAAAAAGTTGCCGAAGAGCTCAAGGTAGATCATCCTACAGTCGTTCGCCACTTACAGCAAATTGGATAGCTGAAACGCTCGATAAGTGGTTGCCCAAGTTACACCAGAAGAAGGCTACGGTGACTGTTTGGTGGTTTGCAACCGGAGTCATTCATCACAGCTTCCTGAATCAGGGTGAAACCATTATTGCCCGGTAATACGTTCAACAAATCAACGACATGCACTAGAAACTTTAACAACAACGATCAGCATCGGAAACGTCTCATCTTGCTTCACGACAACGCCCGGCCGCACTTCGCAATGGTCACCCGACAGAAATTAAATGCTTGGCTACGAAACTCTTGATTATCCAGCATACTTACATGATCTTTCACCAACTAACTCTTTCAAGCACTTCGACAATTTCTTACGTGGGAGGTGCTTCAAAATCCACGACGACGCGAATGCTGCCTTCAACGAGTTCGTCGTCTTCAAAAGTCCAGCATTCTACGCCACCGGAATAAATATGCTTGTGTCTCTGCTGAATGAATAAATATACGTGTCTTAATGTGTGTTAACTCTACTGGGTGTTACTTCCATTAATAAGTGTTGTTTGAAACGAGTTATTGCATTTTAAAGTAGTCATTACACATCGGCCATTAATTTTGCACCAACCTAATAAATGAAAACTGGAGTTAATGCTGCAAGCTTAAGGTAATGCTATTAATGGGAAAAATGCAAGGAAAAATTTCCACGAGTATCACGCTCATTTTATCAATGCAGATTTTAGTTAATTCCTAATAAAGCGCACATTTTATCAAAATTATTTATTTTCTTTTTCAGATCCGCAAAGCTTTTTTTTAAAGTCACAAATTCGGTTAAATGATATTATAAACTTTGAAATGGATCCGACATTGTTTGAGCTTCAATTTTACGAGGGAAAATGAAAACGTAATTTTAATCTTTTGCTTCGACTTTTTATTGCTCTATTACTGGTTGCTTCTTGACTTTCAGTTATTTTATTATGGCTTTTAATAGAAGCTTTCATTCCACGGGAAAGCATCGTTCCTGCTTTTTATATTCTAGGAAATCCAAAAAGTAATTTCACAAAAATGAAATCATAGAATTTTATCGAAGATTATTTACATTATAAATCTCATTAAGATTCATTCTTTTTCCAATTCTGGCTTGAGATTTGTTTGATTCTCAGCCAAAAAATGATTTGAACGGAATGCTATCCGTTAACATCAACTATATTTTCAGTTGAAAACTAATAGTGAATAGTAGAAAACTGCAATTTCTACCAAACAAAAACCCCGATAAAGACAAGAGATAAGTATACAAGGAATATAAATAGCTTGGAATTATTTTTAATGAACATGAAATCCGATGATTTCGAGGAAAATACTACTATGGGAGAAACTATTATGTGCGAGTATTAATCATTAACCTATGCTTGCTGTAAACGCTTTGTTAGTCCTTATTATTATTATCATCTTTGCATTTATTATTTACAGCTAGGTAAAATTACGCTTTAATTCTGATATTAATCTAAAAAAA
>JAHWFO010015471.1:1117161-1184529 GCA_023313115.1 Rhysida immarginata | reverse complement strand
TTCCTGATGTCCTCATTGATGGGAGAGGTTTCTTCGTATGGAAGGTAGGCCGAGACAAATATTATGTCACGAACCAAACCGTCCAGACGAAGAGTAATTGTCGCCACTGCTAGATCTCTAGAACATAAGTGATACATAGGAAGTGCGTTAATACTGTTTTTGATCAACAGACAGGCACGGGGAGAAGAGCAATTAAAATCATAAATTAATTTACCTCCACAGTTGGATAAGCCTCTGATTCCGCCCTTATAAATCCAGGGCTCCTGAATCAGAGCGATCTGTATGTCCTCAGCTAAGAAGGTATTGCTGAGGTTGGCAGCAGCCAATTTCTTATGCTGAAGATTTGCTTGCAGGCACTTCAGCATTAGATGATGTCTTATCAGGAGGTTTCCCTAGAACTTTTGCTTGGATTTGAGACAGTCCAATGTACAAAAGCCATTTTCTGTTACTCAAAATCTTCGCATCCAGTTCTGGGATAGATAGCACCATGGTTGCACCTTGATCCTCTAGTTTGAGGTTAAGGATATTCCAATGCGTGGACGAAATGTTCTTATTCTGAATGTCTATCCTTTTCAGGATATCCATGCCAGAATACTTCTTGAAAATCGCTGGGAGTTTCAAGATAATCTTGGTGGTTTTGACGATTGTCTTCGCCTCACCAACCAAGAGAACCTGTCCATCCCAAGGGGTAATACGGTTGACTGTAGAAGTCAGCCAATCAACTGTGTTCTGGTCGGTGCAGAGTAAAATAATAGCTCCGGCCTCCAGACGACAGTATTTGAATTGGGGTCCAGTGCCAGAGAGCATGTCCCCCATATGGTTCATCAGTAGCTCTTGGAAGGCCTCCAACTGCTGCTCATTGAGCTGCTTGTCTGGATAGCCTTCCAGAACTACTGCCATTTTTGTTGTTGTGAGAGCTTCACTGAAATTCCCAGGTTTGGGTTTTTTGTGAAGCTTCTTATCATCTGATGAAGGAGTGTTACCCTTAGACCTGGGTCTTTTGGTCGGGGTATGCATCTCCCTAACAGATGACAGAGGGCCGGCCTTAGGCATTGCTGCCTTAGTGCCCTCCAACTTTTTCTTCCTAGATAGCCGGTGTTTAGCCGCTCTAGAAAGCGGTTTAGATAAAAATTCGCCACTACCCTCACCCGAGGTCTCCCGCTCTGCAGCAGGTGGCGCCTCAGGTTTGGGAGTAGCAAATTTATCAATGTCAGGTGACACAACTGAGGTCATTACAACCTCAACAGTGTCACCTGTAGAATCCTGTTTCCCCGCAGGGTCTCCAGGTAAGGGTTTTTTTTTATTACAATCCATAAACTGGAGTAATAAATGCAGGATAGACGGTCCGTCCCGGGAGTGCCTGCATGCCGGGACAAGGCTACATACTCCTGAGTGTCGCCAGGTAGACAGGAGGCTCCGTTAGAGACACTATAACCGAAGTGCCATCCACCCTTCAGCACGGGTCGCATAACACCTTTTGTTCGGGAGTTGGTCTGCGTCCCCTTATTTGGTATTCGGGGAAGTAAGCAGCTCAGGATATTCGGCTATCCGCCACCTGCCGACGCACCCAGTAGCCGCTCAAGCCTTGGGTACTGCAGTAGCTTAGCAAAATGTTGATAAAATGTCTATTCAAAAATGTTGAAAACTAACTTTCGAAGAATGCTGCAAGGGAAACAAATTTTCGTTTCGTAAAAATGAAAAGTCGGTTTCGTGCGCTCAGCGCAACTTGTTTGACAAAAACAAAAAATAATCATGAGCAAATACGAAATTCCCACTTAAATTATTTCGTTTTTGTGTTTCTTTTTTTCTTTTTATTTTATTTTCGTACGAAAAATCCCAAACTGTACGAGGCGCATCCAGAAAGTAAGTTTCCCTATTTAAAAAAAAAAAGAACTCACACTTACAGGAACATATTTATTGGCAACAAGTACAGCAATGTTTCAGCTATTTTTCAACATAGCCACCACCAGAATTGAGACACTTGTCGTGTCGTGGGATCAACTTTGGTATCCTCCTGTCTTCGAACTCTGCTGCCTGTGAATGGAACCAGCATGTGATAGACGTCTTCAGCTCTTCGTCGTTGCCAAAACGCTCACCGGAGGACAGGAATTTCTTGAGGTGCAAGAAAACATGAAAAATGGCTGGGAGCAAGATCAGGGCTGTAGGGTGGATGATCAAACAACTCCCAGCCAAATTCCGTCAAAACAGCTGCTGTGCATCAAGCCGTATGTGGACGAGCATTGTCATGGAGGAGCACAACACCTGCAGTAAGCATTCCACGCCTCTTGTTTTGAATGGCATGTCGCAATTTCCGCAGTGTTTCACAGTAACGGTCAGCGTTTACTGTTTCACCACGTGGAAGGAAGTCAATGAGCAGAATGCCCTTCCTGTCCCAGAACACCGTGCACATCACTTTCCATGCCGACAGCGTCTGTTTGAATTTCGTCTTGACCGGAGATCCACTATGCCGCCAATGCATTGACTGCTGCTTGGTTTCCGGGGTGATGTGCTAAATCCAAGTCTCATCGCCCGTGAACTGTCGAGGAACTCGTCGCCGTCACCGTAATACCGTTGCAGAAATGTCAGTGCTGCTCCTAAGCGTTGAATTTTGTGTTCGGGTGTAAGGTTTTTCGGCACCCACCTGGCACACAATTTTTTGAACAGCAGGTGCTTAGTGACAATTTCATGCAACAAGGATCGCAATATCTGCAGAAAATGGGTGCTCAGCTCCGTAATCGTGAAGCGACGGTTCTCCATCACGCGCTGCCACACAAGCTCAACAAGATCATCATTGATGAGGGATGGTCGGCTACTGCGCTCTTCATCATGGACACTTTGACGACCTTCGGAAAACTGCCTACACCAGCAACGCACCATCTGCTTACTCACGATGTTCAGCCTATAGACCTGACAGAGCTGACGATGAATTTCAGTTGGCGCAGTGCTTTGTGCATTCAAGAACTTTATCACCGACCGAACCGAGAAGAAATAAGAGCTTCCATTTCGGACCATTGCTACCACGCTACTGGCACGAGGCGGGACCTGTCCGGCTGGCATATGATTGATACGTCATAGATCTGTAATTACGTTTACTCTAAAGGGGAAAGCATCGGGAAACTTACTTTCTGGATGCGCCTCGTATATTTATTTAAGAAACAAAATCCAAAATGCTTTATTACAAAAAAGTAAGGAAATTCAAATTTTATTGATAAACAGATAAAGAAAACTAAGTAGGAGTAAATGTAAACATGCTATAAATAATAAAAATGAGATAACTGTTTAAAAATCAGAGAAATTATGAATATTAGGCGATGTGGGAGGGGCCTTTTCCCTATCATGGTAATTGCCTAGAAGTTCAACTGGCAAATCTTTTTATTAGCGGCTCCAATTGGTATGGTCTAATTTCAAGAATTTCAAATAATTCATAGAATAGTTTTGAAAATCTCCATCGATAGCTTGAAGAGAATTCAGAACTGCTATCCGAGACGCACTTAGTCAAATCGTATACCTCCTAAAAGAAGCTACAGCTCGCATTTCAGCAGGCCGATGACGTCACGGAGATTCAAAATGGAGCGCGACAGATTTTACGAAATACGTATATAAACTGAGTTTTTATATATTTAGAGAGATTTTTGGCAATTTTTAACATAACTACATTAATTTATTTTCTCTCTAGATTATTTAGACAAAAATTAGTTTTTAAGTGGTACTTGTCCTTTAATATCATCAATTTAGGGGAGAAACACAGTAACCCCTCTTGGTAAGTTTGAGCGACTCAGAACCGTTCACCTTTCGCATTCCGGTCCACCTTAATGCGGTGAGCTTGGCGGGGGGATCTCGCTAATGCGTGCTGCAACTCGCCTTCCTCAGTGAGCCGATAATGCTCCAACTTCCCTATGCTCTTCCCTTTCGCTATGCTCTACTGTGTTGCTACAGCTGCCAGCATACTTTGTGCCCTGGAGCCAGAACTTAAAATGTGATTCTTAATTTAACTATCTTAAGCATAGAAACAAAAGTCAGACAATTAGCACATTCTTCGTCTCGGTGGCACTTTTGACACTTAATGTAGAACGGCGGTGAACACGCGCAACTGCATCCAATGCATATAAGGGAGGGTGGGAGAGTTCTCAGACAAGTGTCTTTATGATCAAGTTCAACTACTTCGAACATCAATCCTCGCATGGGCAGAAAAGCAATGAAAAGTCCACTCACCGTTACTTGCAGAAAATGTTCACCTGTGTTTGTGGGTAACCAAACATCATTTCCTTGCACAATTATGGTCCGAGATCATAGAGCAGAACGTTTAGCGGGATGAGCAAAACAGCGGCGGTCCGTTCCACAATATGCTGTGCTTCAATCTTGCATCCGATAACACCAGTACCAAAACATACAGTAAAGTAAACTTTAAAGAAAACTCAATAAACATCAACAGAGAAACTAAATCCTAAAAGAAGTTTAAGGAATAAAATGCAACAAACCTTATACAGTATCACCCGCTTATAGCGAAATTCAAGGGAACGGAGTTACTTTTCGTTATATCCCGATTTTGTTATATCCGAATGTAATAAAAATGTACTTACAGTCATAGAATTGAAACTAAGCATAAAACTAGGCATAATCATTGTTTTAGTCAATTTTATTCAGGATGAAAAAAATTCGATATGGTTTTCTGTTTCATAGTTTTTATATAACTTTTGTTTATAAATTTATGCAACTTAAAATAACTTTTAAAAATTTCGTTTGGCACATCACCGTAGATGGTTAAGTAATTTTTTACTTGATTCATTGGGGAGTCTATCTGCTTCGATGATGGTATGGGCGGTTCTGGTTCATCGTCACTTTCTTGGCTCTCCTCTCCGCCATCTTTGATTCTCTGGCTCTGTTCCGCGATGGTGTGCTTCTAAAATCTTTCACTTTAACTCTACAGATAGAGAGTTTCGCTTTGGTTTAGCCATGTTGAACTCCTTGAAAAATTTTGCCTGAATGACTTGACAAAATCAACCAAGCCCATAAATGCTCATGGGCCTTGCAGTTAACCATGTGATGGCACAATCATATGATTGGTTCAAGTGGTTCAAGTACAATCAGGTGATTGTTCAACTAGCATGGCGACCACGGCCTACGAGTTTTTACTATCTCGTAGGCCGTGGTGGCAGGAATGTTTAACCAACTAATCACAAAATAAAGAAAAAATGTTATACGTGTCTACGCATTTGGTCTAATAACAATTAGTGATATTTTCCAAATAAATTTCATCGATTTCCCTTCGCTGTAACCGGATTTCTTTCAAAAACGTTTCTCAATAAACGTGTAAAAATGCATAGAAAATAGACTGACGGGGTTGGGACTGAATTTTTTTTTGCTATATGCGGGTGTTCGTTCTAACCGTATTCGTTATAAGTGGGTAATACTGTATTTCTAACTCATTTCATTGCTGAGTTATAACATTTCAAAGAGTGTATACGAGGGCAGTCCGATAATAAAGGTACAGGGGACGGGCATACGAGACCTGCACGCACAGCTATGACGTCACATGTATACATAATGAGGACATGTCAGTAGTAGTTACCACTGAAACGGTTCGTCTGTTGAGTCAATACCTGGCATACAGCAAGTTGACAAAATGACCGGTGTTATCGACAAATGCATCAAAGTAGAAGTTTGCGGAGTAAACAGATTTCTCCAAGCTGAAGGAGTAAATCAAAGCGAAATTCATCGCAGGTTAGTTAAAGTTTATGGACAGAATGTTTTAAGCCGAAAAGAAGTTAGTGTATGGTGTAAGAAATTTAAAAAAGGGAGGACGGAACTGGGTGATGATCCAGATTGCCTTAGAGGCCGACGAAGAACCTCACACACAGCGGGAAATTGTCAGATTGTTTACGGCTTGATCATGGATGATCGAAGAATAAAAGTTCGTGAACTTTCTACAATGACACATATTCCAAAGAGCACTGTTCACGAAATCATTGAAGACTTTTGTATAATTTCTGTCAAGAAACGCGCCGTGAAGGAATGCTTAAACTGGTGAAGCGCTGGGACAAGTTCTTAAATGTTCACAGCAACTATTTGCCCAAGAGAAAAACTTTAGTATGACGTTGCAAGCCTTGCCTCAGATGCCAGAGAACTGTAACAATTCTGATGTTGGTTTTTGGGAGCCATGTGTGTTCCCTTAATGGGAAATCTGGACAGCATGCACTAGTAACGTTACATATAGCATTTAAGCTACCACAGGGTATGCTACTGTAGTTTGTGTATGATGAAATTCGTCCCCCGGCAAAGTATCGAGAGCATGTTTTCCTAAGCTTGAGAGTGATGAGCCGTTGGGGTTGGATATGTTAGGCGAAGCAACTTTATCCTGGGCATTAAAATTGAAGGCACCAAGCTATAAACTTATTTGATCAAAAATTGAGGTATCTTCATGCCATCGGTGTGTATGATAATCGTTAGGTGTAGGACCGGGTGGCTACACAGGATGCCCAAAATACGAACTGACTATTAATCAAGCTATTGTTGTTAAGCGTTAATAGCCAATGCCAAGGGGGTTAAGGCAACACCACCTCTACTCAAAGCCTGAGTGCGAAAACTTCATCCATTGTTACATCACCTATGGTAGATTATTGTTAATCATATTTCTACCAATGATAAGCCCGAAATTGTCCTACCATAGGTGATGTAACAATGTATGATTTTTCCGTGAGCAGGCTTTCTCTCTAGGTGGTATTGGTTAAAGTGCCCCTCTCCATAGTTCAGTACATGAAAAGAAGCACACGACTTTTTCATATGTCTGTGTGTTATGAGAGCATGGGAGTATCCCCAGGGCATACGTCACTTGGGTACACTTGAATATGGTCTTGGAGACCTTAGCAATGACCCTGCAGGGGAATTTTCCATAGCTAGGTAGTACTGGACATGGTGTATAATACTACCCTGAGTTTTTACATTACAAGCCTGGACCAATGTGATGGCAGGTTGCCATACTGTCATGCCTCATGAATAATCTATGCTTGTTAATCTGTATGTAAATTAGTTAATTAGTATGAGAATGTGAACTGTCTGTTGAATCTTTTATTTGCTGGAGGGCCTGGCATGACTTAATCACTTTGTAAATATTTATTAATTATCTAATTAAATTGTGGGGTTTTTTTTTCCCATCCAACCACACAGACTCTGTTTATTTGCCTGACCAAGCCCAACAACCCCTGCAGTTTCACTCCCGTAAGGTAGGCGTTTGCTGTAGATCGGCCTTGGGTCGCTGTCTGTGGGGGTGGAATGCTTCAAATGAAAGCTCATATGTACATTTTGCTAAGTCAGCTTCTTCAGCGAGGAACCTTGGACAGTCAATATATTGCAAGTCAAGGGTATACAGAGTGGATAGCCTTTTCATAATAGCAAAGTTTATAGAGCAAGCAATCGGAGAAATTATCCTTTAATGACGATAATGAATCCGGATGGACTGTGGGCCATTGTTCAATGTCCATCGAAAACTGAATTGCATACCGGCATTCATCCATTTTCGCCCGCAGAAGTTGGCAGCTTTCCATCACCAACTTAGAAGAACTGCCCTCCTCCCTCTCACAGAAGAAAAGAGAAAAGAACTAAATACGCAAAATACAGTGCTATGCAAAATACAACAGGTGCCAGGAAAAAATGATAGACTCAAGAAGAAAACTGATAAAAACCTTAAAATAGAGCAATTCACAACCCTAAAGACGAAAGAAAAAGAAGACTGGAATAAGCAGATAGTTTTACCCTACAACCAACAACTTAATCGAGGACTCCGTAAGCTGTGTAAGAATATTAACTACAAGGTCACATTTAAGAGTAGCAGTAGCCTGAAGAAAAAGCTTTGAAAATGAAGGACATAATCTCCAAGGATAAACGTGTGGGGATCTACAAGTTGGAGTATGCTTCATGCCCAAATTTTTCATAGGGAACTCATGGCATGCCATAATGAAAAGAATGAAAGAACACATTGCCTGCATAAAACTAGCCAGATGGGATGTGTCATCTTTTGCCAACCACATAATGAAAGAGGGACACGATTATGCAGGTGAAAATTTCAAAATTATTCATTCATGTAGAGATCCAAAAGTACCGTACATACTTGATGTTTAGCCGCTCTCATTGTATTGCTGCACCCCCCTTTTTTAGACCCAAAAATTAGAAATAGATTAATCCGATGTATTGCCGCAAACCAAAATTCACACTCTTGTCACACAAAAAAATTCCAAAATAATCATCTAAAAACGTGATGAGAACAAGTTTATTCAATAATAATAATAATAATAATAATAATAATAATAATGTTTTACAAAAAAAACTAATTGAATCCTTCGAACTCATCATCTGATTGGTCATCATCTGAGTCCCCAAAAATTTGATGGAAGTCAGCATCAGCATAAACTTTGTCAAATTCTTCTATTATGTCAACAAAAGAATTGTCGTTGTCGTCCTCGTACAAGGCCTCATCTTCAGTCACATCAAGAGTGTTGCTTATCCCGCATTTCAAAAATGATCTCTTCACCATTTCCGATGGAATGTCACTCCAGGCCTCCTTTATCCATTGAACAACAAGTTCAATGTCCGGTTTCTTGATGTTTCCACCTTTTGTGAACTGGAAGTTACCGGAAGTCATCCAGTCCTGCCATTTTTTGCGGACACAATCCTTAAATGGCTTATTTAAGCAAACATCTAGAGGTTGCAACATGGATGTTAGCCCGATGTTTAATATAACGAAAATATGGTAAAACTAAATTACAATTACAGGACAACGGCATTTTAAATATGGTTAAGAATAAAGAAAAAAAATAACACTGACCTCTTTGCTTCCTCTGTAATCCCATCAGTGAGATGGCTTCGAAACCTATCCCACACGAGTAATGATGGCCGTTTTTTCAATGCCGAACCTGGCCTAGAATCCCAGATTTTGTTCAGCCATGTTTTAGTTCCTTCTTCGTCCATCCATCCTTTCGGGTGGGCATGGACGATAATCCCAGGAGGGAAGTTTATTTTTTTTGGCAAAGTTTTCCTTTTGAAAATTACCATGGGTTTAAGTTGCGTTCCATCCTCTAAACATGATAATACCACAGTGAAATGAGTTTTCTCATGTCCTGTAGTTCTCACCGATACAGTCTTTTCTCCAATGCTGGCAACAGTATGATTAGAGATCATATCGAAAGTCATCGGCGTCTCGTCCATGTTGCCGATGTTTGATAAATTGAAATGATGATGTTTCTGCTGATGGATGATATATCGATGAAAATTTATGATTTTTTCATCGAGATCCGGTGGAAGTTTCTGACAGATTTTTGTTCTCTGCCGTAAACAAAGCTCAAAATGCTTCATAAATCGGCTGCACCAGCCTGCAGATGCCTTGAGCGAAGCAATCCCGTCTTTCTCATACAGTTTCTCTTTCACCATTTCTTTTGCCCGATACTTAATCGCCGTACGGGTGACAATATGGCCGTTCTGCCGCAACTCTAAAATCCATTCATTTAAATCATGCTCTAATTCCGGAAATGTTGCCACTCTATTTCCAAATGCCTTTTTCGATTTCGGAATACTCTGCAATTTTTCTTTTCTTTCACGCCAATATCGGATTTGTTTTTCGTCTACCGAAAAATGTCTCCCTGCTGCTCTGTTGGTTGATGATTCAGCAAATTCCACAGCTTTCAATTTAAATGCAGCTGTATATGACCTCTTTCGACTTGTGAAATTTATGATAGTATCTGTATCACAGATTATCAGAAATATTAAAATACAGTAATTAAAATAAACACAAAAAATAAAGTGAATTGATAGTTGATACGGTGCTGGCGTAAAAATTGTTGGAGCTGCTAAGATCCAGAGACTGTTAAGAAAGTCTCTGCTAAGATCGAATGCAGTGTTTAAATACCCAAAAATCGTGGATATTCTCATTTTCTATTGGTGGATTATCTTATGAAGTTAACCGTTGTATTGCCGCATTCACTTTTCCTGGGCATTTTTTGGTCATAAATTTTGCGGCTATACATCGAGTATATACGGTACTTTCTTTCTTGGAATTGTTAGAAATAGCAAAGCACAAACCGTCAAACCAACTGTTTAATAGTGATGATGGTCCAATGCAGATAGATGAATGGATACAGTGTATGGATGCCATTTTATATAAAAAATAAACTTCGGCTGATGTTTTTGGTTGTCTTGGGAGTTCCCTTCCCCCCCCCTTGGCTCTCTCCATTTGTTGATTATCAGAATGAGTCATAAAGTGAACCTACTGCATACTGGATTCGTTTCGTCGTTAAAGGACACTTTCTCTGATTGGTTACTCTATAAACTTTGCTGCTATAAAAAGGCTATCCACTCTTTATACCCTTGACTTTCAATATATTGACTGTCCAAGGTTCCTATACTCTGTCCAACGAAAGTTGGAGTGGGTGGGTCCAGTTAAAATTCCTATTTCAATTGTTAGACATTGTTGATTCTACTTTGGCAACAATGTCTAACAATTGAAATAGGAAGTTTTACTGAACACGCCCAATCCAACTTTGGTTGGATAGAGTATAGCTGAAAAAGCTGACTTAGTCAGCTAAATGTATATATGAGTCTTCATTAAACTCTGGTTGTGAATTTGGGTTTTTTTGTTGTTTTTTTTCTTTATTGATGTTAAAGACTGGTTAGTTTAAAGTCACGAACTCAAATCTGCTGGATATTATTATTGCAGCCTTGGAGCTGGCTAATTTTTGCCAATAACAATATCAGTCTGCAATCTGTCCTTTCAAAAGCTTAAGTGTAACAAAAAAGATAGTAAGCAAATATAATGTGACTGGGCCAGTGTGTATTTGTTTTTGTTTATTTTTTATATTTAGTATGCTCATTGATTTCGTTCTGATTGGGCCAGGTTTTGTTGTTTTTTAGTGTGTAGGTGCGCTATTGGTGGGGGGTCCCCTGGCGTTGTTATGCATTGTGGTGAATTGAGTTGTTGTCCTTTTGTTTGTTGTTGAGCGTAGTTTTCATTATGTATTATAAAATGTATTATAGCGTTAAATAATGGGGAAGCTGTAACAATTGCGGTAGATGCAGACAGCATCTATGCGTTGTTGTTGCAACTTTTCCGAAAAATCCTGTTAATAATAAGAGGCAATGAGCCGTTTCTTTGTTTAGAGAGCATGTGTGTGTTGAGCAGAGAAGCTGCCGGGTGTATGTTTTGATGCGCTCTGTTCGACCCTCGGTTTTGTTTTATTATGCAAAAGGAATCATTAAAACGATCGAACCTGGGATAGACTAGTTCTCCGGACTAGTCAAAATGCATCTTTGATCTGAATATGATAACGGGCCAGCCATAAATTACGACTTCGATGTGTTGTTTTGACTGTGTGGGACAATAGAACGCGCGGCGATGTTCTTTTGTCGGCAGAACTGCACCGCACACCCAAGTTAAGAAAAGATCGGAGGATTCTTTGATTCATGGTAAGATTGTTCCAATTTTCTTTGGTTTTATCATACTACCAAAGTTTACTGGACAATAGAAGGAATTAGTTGTTTCATGTTCTCGCCTTTCATATTCCGTGGAATTGCGTTGTTGAGGCGCAGGGAAAGCTTTGACAATCAGCCGTCACGTGAATTGCAGCACTTAATCGTTTCTCGAAATAAGATGTACTGCTCCTAATATATTTGCTAATTGAAAAGGAAATATCTGTATGTGTATATTGCTGTACTGATTCTGTATGCTAAGGATATCATTGATTTGATGTTATTTCCAAAATTGGGGGCTTCTAAAAATTGGAGCTTGCCACACGTGGTCTTCCTGAACGATGTTTTGATTGGTGTGGCTCTCTACGAGCTAAAACTCGGTAAATAATACTTTTAGAATGGTTTAATGCATTGAAAATGTCATGAACAGATTCACCCTGCGATTTTAAGCTGAATATTCTGGCAACCTCATCAGCTGTTAGCTGGGAAGCTCTAGGCATTTCGTTGATGAGTAAAATGTCGCTCTTGAGCCATTTCACAGCATATTTATACACCCCAAACCTTGCATCATGACTAAATATTTACATATTGCATAAAATTATGTGTTGTTCTAAAAACTTTTGGGACACACCATTTTTAGTGGTTTATCATAATCATTTTCAATGCTTTTGTGAAAAGTAAAATTTTTTTCATGTTTGTGTATTATCAACTGGCACATGCTTTCATTCAAAACGCAAAAACTTTCCATAACATCATTGATGTCATAGTGATGTAATCAGCAAAACATTGATGTCTATAAACTTTTGGGACGGACTGTATAATAATTAAGTATTACGCCTCAAGTAAGGAGCAGGGTGTACGCTGTTTGGTTGATTTTAGGCTGTTACAAAATACAGCGTGAACAAAATACTTTCGCTAAACACTTAAATTGTCATGGCCAATCCTTACAGGACGTTAGTCTTTATATTCTTCATAACTTCCATAACAAAAAAGAAAGAAAGCAATTCAAGTCCTTTTCTCATGAAATTCAATTCCCTATAAGGACATTAACCTTCGCAAAGGCACCATTCATTCATTACCTTTCCCCTACTCCCCTCCCCCTCTAACTATTCTCTAATTTGTCAGGGGGCCTGCTACAGCTTCTTCCAGTGTCTTTGGCTTTCCCTCCCCACATTTTCTCTCTTCCCCCCCCCCCTCTAAAGGCCCCTGTATATAAGACGTCTTCTAAGCCCCTATTATCACTTTCACTCTATCCAAAACGTCAGTATTTTTTTACAGAATCTTACCACGCTGTGTTCGCTTCTTTGTAATAAATTATAAATTTAAAGAAACATTTTGTGTGCCATAATCATGATATGAGAGTACTATGACTATGCATCAATTTGATTTTTTTTATTCAATTTATTTTTTAAATATACTTACTTTCATTAACAATTTATTTAACTGCATACTTACTTACTTAATTACTTTTCAAACCCGCTTCGCGATCTTCCACCATCAGGTGCATGTCCTCCGTGGTAATACCCAAGCGACTCGAACCCAGATTCTCCATGTAGTCTAGCCACCTGGTTCTAGGCCGACCCTTGGTCTCTTACCCACCAGCTTGGAAAATAACAACTGCCTAGGAAGACCAGTTTGCGGCATCCGTATGACGTGGCCAAACCAGCGCAACTGAGATCTCTCAATGCGGAGAAGTAGCGGCTCAACACCTAAAGACTCCCTTATTGTGCTGCTGTGCACTCTATCTAGTAGGGAAACACCTGCCACACTTCTCAGAAATCTCACTTCGGCCGCTTGTACCCGCGATCGCACTCTCATTACCCAAGTCTCATGACCATAGGTGAGAATGGGGACAAAGATAGATTTGAAGACTGAGAGCTTGGCTTTGTTACCCAGCTTGCGTTTTGTTACCACGGATCGCCATAGTTCACGTCTGACACAGCTTGCTGCACCGATCCGAGCATCCAATTCATTCTCCTGCCGTCCGTCACTCGTGAATGCAATCCCGAGATACTTGAATTTCTCCACCTGTCTCAATAAGGCTCCCCTAACATGGAGAGCGCACTGAGCAGGCTGTCTTGAAAGGACCAGAACCTCAGTTTTAGCCACACTGATCTTCATCCCAGCTTCTTCACATTTGGCTGCAAACCGGTCTAGTGCATGCTGAAGGTTCGTGCGAGAAGACCCAAGGAGGACAAGGTCATCAGCAAAGAACAACCTCTCCACCAGGCAGTCACCCACACAAACACGATCATCGCCTCGGCTGCCCCTGTCTATCCAGTCCATAAAGATAATGAACAAGAGGGGCGACAGTACGCACCCTTGGCGGAGTCCAACACCCACGGTGAACAGTCTTGACTTTATGCCATTTATCCGGACACACATCATAGAGCTTTCGTACAGAGACATGATAGCAACCAGTAATTGCCCATCCACTCCATACTTTTGCAACACTTGCCAGAGCTTCTCCCGAGGAACTCTGTCATATGCTTTTTCGAGGTCCACAAAGCAAGCGTATACCTCTTTTGCATACTCCCAGGATTTCTCAAAGATTTGCCTTAGAGCAAAGATGTGATCCGTCGTGCTTTGGCCATGTCGGAAACCACACTGCTTCCCCGACAGTTTGGAGCTGACTATTTCCTGACTTCTCTTCTCCAGACACTTAGCGTACACTTTCCCAGGAATGCTGAGCAAAGAGATGCCTCGATAGTTGTTGCAATCTCTCTGATCTCTCTTTTTGAAGATAGGGATCACAATTCCTGTCTGCCATTGCTTAGGGGCCTGTCCAGATATCCAGGCAACCTGAATCACTCGAGTTAGCCACAGGATACCATCCTGATTTAAGGCCTTTAACATCTCGGACCGGATTTCATCATCACCTGCAGCTTTGCCAGTCTTCAGGGACTTAATTGCCCATCTGACTTCTGCTTCAGTGATACTGCCGTGACTATTCCCCGCTCCAAGGTGCACCTCATGTGCCTCAGTTGTTGCTGTCACCGGATTAAGAAGAGATGCAAAGTATTCCTTCCACCTATGCAACACGCTCTCCTCCGTTTTCAGAAGCCTCCCATCTGAACTCTTAATAGTTTGTGATGAAATAGACTTCTTTCCACGTAGGCGGTGCACGGTTTGCCAGAATACCTTGTTTGCCGAACAATAGTCTGCCTCCAATTTCTCCCCGAACTTCTCCCAGGCCTTGGCTTTAGCTGTTGATACTGTATTTGCTGCTGCTTTTCGCGCCTCAGTCTACCGCGCTCGACTCAAAGTTGACTTATTTGCAAGCCATAGGAAATAGGCTTCCTTCTTTTCCTTGACAGCTTCTTGGACTTCACCGTTCCACCATGCAGTGCTTTTCTCACCGCCCTGCGCCACACTCAGCCGCTTACGACCACAGCACAGTGCAGCCGAAGTAATCACAGCAGTTTTAAACAACTGCCACTCCTCTTCAACAGTACCATGATCACTGGGTAATTCTTTGAAATTTGAAGATATGTTGTCTGCAAAGGTCTTCCTCACAACTCTATCCTCCAGTGCCTCCCATTTGATGCGCCAAGTTTGTCTGAACCTAGTATTTCGCTTGGTTTGCATGGATTCAGAGAACCGCAAAGTGCAGACAACATGGTGGTGATCAGTTGATTGTTCTGCCCCTCTTCTCAGACGAGTATCCAACACTGATCGGAATAAGTTGGCTGAAATGATTACAAAATCAATCAGTGACTTCTGGTCCATTGCATCCCTGTACTAGGTATACTTATGGACATCCCTGTGCTGGAAGAAGGTGTTTGTGATGGAAAGTCCATTGTTGCAACAGAAATCCAACAAGCACCTCCCATTCGCATTTAAATCGGGGTCACCATTCCTCCCAATCACGCCTCTCCGCGTTTGGTCATCAGCCGCTACGTGTGCATTGAAGTCACCCACCAGGATGACAGAATCTGCACTCCCTCTCCTGCTAAGAGCAGCATCAACTTCATCTAGAAAAAGTGGGTATTCCGTGACTGCATTCGGAGCATATGCAACGAATAGAGAGAGAGACCGTTTCCCTATCTGAAGCCTCAGGAGACAATCTTCCACCTAAGGGGGTCCAATCTGCAACATAATCTGCCAGCCGGGGACTTATGAGTATCCCCACTCCTGCCTGGGCAGTCATGTTAGGGTCTACACCAGAGTAGAAAAGCTTCCACCCTCCTTCTAAGTTCACAGTTCCAGAACCCGGACGTTTCATAGAGGTAATACCTATGATATCCAGTCGATACCATTTGGCTTCCTCCACTAACTCTGATTCCTTTCCTGTCATGGAGAATATGTTCCAAGTGCCGATTGACAGCACTCGATCCCGTTGTCGCTTTAACCGTTTCTCCTCCTGGGTAAAGGCATGCGCTGCCCCCGACCGTTTCCCCAAGCGCATAGCAAGTGCACTGGTGGGGCTTCTCGTAGGCATTGCTCTGAGACAACAGCCGGGAGACTGTCGACTATTTTTCGAATGAGAGCCTCTGCCTAACTCCCGAATGCGGGTGACTTTAACCTGCGCCACATCCAATGCAGTATGAATTCTCTCATTCGTCGACATCATGAGATATATGTTTGTTTGGATACTCTTCGTCTCACTTCTCAACCATGACCTTTCTGGTAAGGGTGACCCTAAAGTAGCAGTGCTACAGCCAGTATAGCTCACAGAATCCCTGAAACACCCAAACCCCTGACCCACGATAAGGGGGCATCCACTCGGGTTATTTAACTGCATAACAAAGAAAAAATAAATAATATTTGTTCTACAATAACTTTTAAATGAAATTAAACAAACGACCTAAACTGCAAGACAATTCCTGCGATTGGAGCCAAATCCGCAGCAGCGCCACAGTTTCACAAAACTCCCGCGGAGACAATTTCGAGTGACTGCACACTTTAATGTTCGGTTGCAATTTTTTCTTCAAGTATCTCATCAAAAATTGTAAACTAAATTTTTTAGTTTACTTTTAACGCTAATAAAGAAATGTATACAACAATTGGTTTCAAATGAGCATTAAATCTTCAGTAATAAAAAATTATTTTCTTCTATGTCAATGTAAAAGATATACAATATCGGAATAAAAGGAAAACACAAATCCACAAAAAAATTTTTTTTATTATGACTCAGATGTACATTTCGGAATTCGTAATTCCTTCATCAGTGAGTGATTTTACAGAACGAGAAGACCAGAATTTATACGAAACTGAGGTAAATACAAGCCAATCAGATAACAAACAAGTGAACAGAACAACCAATCAAAAAATTTTTATAATTATAACAAAATAGAAAACAACAACGAAAATAGAGCAACCAACCAAGTTTTTCAAAACAACTCTATACACAACAAAAAAACCAAGGGCTGCTTAAAATAGATACTCCGCTTGTAATAGCCAAATTCTAACAACAAAGACAGTAAGAAATTACTTAGTCAAAAACTTGGATAAAGGCAACCAAGATGCTACAGGCATAGGGCCATCACCGCTATTCAACAAGTTGTTGGTTGCTCTATTTTTTACAATCTCCATTGATTCAAGTAAATACAGCAATTTATTATTTTTACCACAATGTAAAACCTCAAACAAGTCTGTCGAATAATCATGTTTTTCATTAATAACATGGTCGGCGAACGAGGACACACCTGCGTTTGCATTCCTAATACAAGCAATATGTTCTTTAAGGCGGTTATTTACCCCATGTTTTGAGCTTCCCAAGTAAAATTTGTCACAAGATGCACATTTTAATTTATAAACGCCTGAACAATCCAAAACTGGGATTCTGTCTTTTATCGAGCTTAAAGTATTCTTAGTTGTATTAGAGCTTTTATATACAAGTTTGTACTCGAAATCTCTGCACATTTTCTTAAACCCTTTGTTTAGAGCAACATTAAAAGGGAGAACCAACACCTTTCTGAACTCCTCCTTTTTCTTACAACCCAGAGTGGTGACTTTGTCAAGGTTTATGTGCATTTTAATTTTTATAGCAAGTTTGTTTACAATTTTTTCATTGAACCCATTGAACGTCGCAAAGGATCGGATTAAGCTAAATTCTTTTTCCCTGGCAACATCATTCAAAGGTAGTAACAAGGCCCGTCTAATTTGATGGTGGAACACTGCTAGTTTGTGTGGCATACAATGGTTCGAGTCCGATCTAATGTAGTTAACCCCTTGGTTAACCCCCCTATAAACCCCTTGGTCCCATGGCTTTATTGTCTCCCAAAAACGCACAAGGTTGGAAACAAATGGCGGCCCATTGTCGACTGTATCAACTCCCCCACGCACTTGCTTGGAAAATTTATGCTGTATAATTTTTTAACAAACTTGAAACTACCTGGTTTTGATTTTAGCCTTAAAAATAGCCTAGAGTTAAGCAATGCTGTCAAATGTTTGAAGTTGTCAGATGACAATAGGTTAGTATTGTTTGATATTGAAAGCTTATTCCCCAGCATACCGTTAAATGAGACAGATTAGTGGAATTTAAGAAGTAATTTAATTTGCATACTGTTTGGAGACATGATTTCTTGATGTATTCAGTTATTAATTATTTCTGTTACTAAAGAATTGTTGTTTTCTTTATAGGGCCCCAGTTAATTTATGTACATAATTTTCCGTTGTGTTATGCGGATTAAATGATTTTTTTTTTTTAATCGTACACCACGCCTGTTCTTTGGTCAAGCGTCATCTTCCCTGCAAGTCTAAACAACTGCCTCTACTGCAGGTGGGTGTTAATTTTGAGTGGGGTCTTTCTACTGGTTCCCCACCCACGTGCGACAGGGCACAATAAAAAAAAAAAAAGTTTTATGGATGTATTGGCTGTTGAACTAAAATCATTGTGAGTGACATTATTGACGCCATTCAATCAAGTGTGAAAGCTATACGTTAGACTAGCGCTATAATGAAATCGGTTATAACGAAGTTTTCATAGATCCCATTAGATTTGTTAAGAATAAACAACTGCCTATACTGAATTTTTATAACGAAAATCGGACAAAATAAAAAATTTTCCAATGACACACAATTAAATGTATAGTGACACATAATTAAATGTACAGTGGTAAAATTTTCAAGATAACGATTTATCATAAATGCAATTCACAATTCATGCCATTAATTAGGTTATTTCATATAACGACAAAAAAAATTGTGCCACAGTATAACACAAATGTATTATACAAAAATATATATACCGTATAGCACACTTTCCATCTGTTTGTTTGTTTGTTTGTTCCTGCATAACTTCTGAAATGGGCAACCCCTGAGGCTGAAATTTTGCACAGAGGACCTTGAAGACCCGGGGAGTGTCATAGGCTAGGTCCCATTCACGTCCGACCTCCTGTTGGCCTCCTACACTCTACTAATAGATGTTTCTCTCTTATACAAATCTACAGTTTTATTCCGATCTTGATGAAATTGTGCACACTTGACCTTCAAAGCAAGAGAAAGATCACTGTCTACATGAAATTTTGAAAAAATAATGATTGTTCCTCCTGTCCAAAATTATTAATAGTGAATTTGATAATGTAGTAAGATAAATTTTTTCGTGGTGCATCAAATTGTATTGTTGCTTCAATAAACAAGCACTCATCAACTCCTTTATTGTTGCTACATCCAAAGCAATAGATATGATTTTGTATACATATAGTTAGTTTTGCAGCAAAAAGGGAGATTTTGTTCCTTAATACCACATCATTATATGATTGATTACTGCTATCACCATTGCGACTCAATTAATCCATATACAGTGGAACCTCGCTTATCGAGCATAATTCATTCCCGAATCTTACTCGTAAAGCGAAACACTCGTTAAGCGAAACCATTTTTCCTACAGAAATCGATGTAGAATATAATAATGCCTTCCATGCTGGAAAAAATACTCAAAATATATATTTATGTAATTAGTTTATTTTTTACAATAATATATAAAGGCGTTTTTTAAAGTATTAATGCATTAAATAGAATATAAATGATCACGAAAAAGAACAAATATTCAATAAAATACATGTAAAAAGAAATAAATATGGTTCTACACTATAAAGAAAGTAGCTGCGGACGCGTGGAAGGAAAGACTGAAGGAAAGAGGACTGGGAAAGTTATTGGGAAGGAGGAGGAGAATCTTCCACTAAGAGAAACTCTTCTTCACTCGCTGCAGTCTCTACTAACTGACTAGCTTTAAATCTTTTAGAAGCACTGGCAGTACTGGGACTTTCTTAAGCATCCTCTCTTACTAGAAAAGAGTCTAGAAAAATTTTGCGAAATGTGACACATCATTAGTCCGTTGGAATCATTAGTCCGTGTGAATCAGAGTCCGTTGGAACGTTTGTCCTTTTACAACTCAGAAAATACTCAACGAATCTTCACGAAATTTTCCATGTACGTAGATAGTGTCACTGTGCTTTAAGTAGGGTACTTTTTATATCGTATTTATATCAATTTTTTAAGTTATTCTTATTTTTCGAAAAATTGAATTGTTTTCAAAGGATGTCACTAGATGGCGATACTATCTTATCGAAAAGTTGAAACTGTCAGCTGATGTTACGTATTTGTTGCTGAACACGTAATAGTCGGGTGCGGGCTAACAGTTTTGCTACGTTGTACGATCGTTAAATTATATTGGTTTGTTTGAAATGTAGGCGAATTCATGCAACAGAGGGGACTAAAATTGCTTCTTCCAAAAATACAGCAATCCAATTGCTGACTACAACAACAGAATTTGCACGGAAACTTTGAGGAATGGTTTTGAATTGATTATTCCTTGGGCCCAAAATCGTCAAAAACAAAGAAACCACACAGCTGAAAACACCACGGCTCACTCCTTCCTAGAACTGCCATATGGCTTCAATTGGCTTCACTTTGGTGCCGATGTTAACAATAGGATTCGGGATCTACCTATACGTCATTGGAACAAACAGCCCGAGCAATGCCCGACGGGCATATCAGCTAGGCTTTTGTTTTCAAAGTATGTCACTAGATGGTGATGCCAGACGAAGAATGTTTCATTCTATTCGTTTTTTTCCAGACTTTCAAGATCGCAGGTACATATTTTCAGGAAGCTTGCTTCTCTCACGGTCAGTTATACGTTGCTTGCTCCCGCGTGTCCAGCTGTCGAAATTTACATGTTTTTGCGCCACAGGGGAAGACATACAACGCTGTTTACCGAAATGGACTTGAATGCACAACTACTTTGCCTGTGTAGCTGATTCAATTATCTTATCCTTTTTTTTATTATTTACTTTTGTACAAATAATTTAATTTTCTTTTGTTCTCAGTTCATTGTTCATAAATCATTATTTTTGGTTTAAAAATGATTATGAAAGGTTTGGAGAAGGCTTTCTAGACTTATTCTCATTTTCTTGCATTTCGTTCATACTTTGTTAATCATAGTTCAATTTTTAACATAACAAACAGTCGTTAAAAAAATTACTCAACATGTCTTTTCCACCCGGGCGAAGCCGAGTAATATTGCTAGTCATTAAATAAATTTGTAGCGCGCATAGCCACTACTTTATTAGGGTGATACGTCTCGATGTACGACGCAACAGTTTCCCATGATTTCAGTATCTCCCTTATTGCCTCATGTTGTCTCCTTTTCACTCGTTATGCGAAACGTCGCTCGTTAAGCGAGTCATTTTTTTACATTGTTTTGCTCGTAATGTGAATCACTCGTTATGGGAGGTGCTCGTTATGCGAGGTTCCACTGTATATCCATATATATACTGAAATATATCATCCCATATATAAATATTCGTTCTATATACAGAAAAATGAGCACATGAAAAAAGCTTGAATTAATAAAGTAAAAATTCATATTGCAGAATCGAAAAGAATTTTTAAAATGCTCCCAATGGATGACCCTCCAACTACTGCCCTTTAGCAGTTCTATAGGACTTCGCTCACTTTGGAATGTTTAGTGAGTTCGAAGCAGTGCCGGAGAAAAAAGGTGGATAATAACGTTCATTTTTTCTGTATAAAATTTCATCCAAAAAGAGCCCAAGCAACACCAAGTATATCGCAAATTATATTGTGATTGTACTCTGATTTCCAGAGTATGGAAATGACGCCTTCGTTTGCTTGAAGACGGCCAGTAAGAATCCATTCTAGAGCGGAAATGCTGGAAATGGACAAAGATAGAAAGCAGGAGCAAAAATTTACCACTTCGGATCACAATCGTTGATTGATGACTACAAGAAATGGAAGCAAAAGCTCTTTCTAGAAAATATCATGTGCTGAAAACCAGAAATTATTAAGAGAATATCAAATGCTGATAAAGAAGCACATGTTAGAAAGAAATTTATTCAGAACTGAATGCCTTTAGACTGGGAGGGGAGGGGGAGAGAAAGAGAATGTGAACATGATGTTTAAACTATTTGTTTATACAAGGTGCGATAATTAAATAACGACAGTGATTTTTTTTTTTCTTAGGGAATATAGGAAGCAGAAAATTTCAAACAAGTAAATGTACCTCTACTTTGGAATGTGTTCATCATGTGATGCCTCTTTCAACATAATTGGGCAACCAGTTTTTCCGATAAGAGCTGGAACAAACCTTTGTGTAATGGTGTCGTCAAAATGGAGCAGTGTTAAATTGATTAAAACTGTGACAGGAGCTTTTCAAGACCATAAAGTGGCATGCACCCACCCCGCCAAGCGGAAAAAGTGCCGCCGGTTCCAAAACAAGAATTGGGTGCTACCGCATGACAACGCACCTTCATATTGTGCACTCATTGTGAAACAGTTTCTTGCCCTGAAACAGATTCCAATGTTGGATCATTTTTCGTACTCATCAGGTTTGGCTCCAGTGGACTTATAAAAAATGGAACAAAAGAAAACACTAGTCCACATCAATTCTTTTTATTTCCTCAGATGCGCATTTCGGATTTCACAAATCCTTCATCAGGAAATAAAAAGAATTGATGTGGACTAGTGTTTTCTTTTGTTCCATTTTTTATACGTCGGTATCCACAGTTTCGGCAATTATTCCTGTAATGCAGTGGACTTAATTCCTTTTCCAAACATCAAAAGAAAAACGATTTCCATACCATCCAAATGACAGTGCTACACAGTGGTTCCTGGACTTAACCAGTCGTTGTGAGCGTTGCATTCGGTCAAACGTAGAATATTTTGAAAATACGTAACAATTTTTTGTAAGTACTATTTGTAGTTTTCTTTCAGTAACGACAGTCTTGTTATTTAATTGTGGCACCTTGTATATTGACTGAGCATCTCGATCAGTTGAAAAGACACATTTTCTACTATAAAATCTTATTCAAATGGAAATCTGGAGTTTGGTAGTTTTGATCAAGAAGTCCTTCAAACGAGTGATGTCGAATTGATTGTTTGATTACTGATATTACCGTTTCGTCACAATAATTCAAATTTCAACTAAAATGTAAGAATTCAAAGGTGAAAAGTCTATTTTCTTACTTTAAAAAAAATTGAGTTTCACACGTAATGAAATATCGGTTATAAGAAACTTTTTATGGATTCTGGTGAACTTCGTTATAATCAGAGTCGACTATAGTTGTCATGCAGTTAGGGGGGAGGGGGGAGTCTTGATTAATAGAAAAAAGAAAAGAATTCAACTCTATTTATATTACTGTACTTTTTTTTTTTTTCAGAAATTTTGGCTCCTCTGGTTTCTGTGACTAATAGAGCAAAGGTGTCTTACAGTAGCACTCAAAAAATAGTACACTTTCACGTTTGTTGCTATAACTTTATTAATTTTTAATTTTCTGTAATGAAACTTTGAAAGAACATAGATTACATAAATATACAAACTACAAAAATAGTGTTAAATTAAGTTCTCAAAAATTATTGAGCAATTTGCCAATTTTTGGCACATACCAGTCGTTGCATATCAAATGCCGGATTTCGAGGGGGGTTCCGCACTTCAGCACAGTTTCCACGTTTAGTAGCAAGTATCCATAACAAAGTGGTACATTTCCAGAGATAAACCTATCGGCGACCAGCTGCTTGAAATTGCATGTCTGCGAAGATATTTAATAGCGTTTGAACCCAAGCTAAGGTAGTCATGACTTCATACGAATTACGTGTGATAATGCATTAAGAGTTCAGGTTGAATCACACTGCATCCAACGCCTCTCGAAACATCAATAATGTATTCGGTGTGGGCACCGTAAATGAATGTACTGTCCAACGTTGGTTCCAAAAATTCTGGGCGGGAGTGACGGACCTGGCAAATAAGCCACGCACCATACCGCCCAACGTATTGAATGACGCTGATCTGAAGCGATCTGCGGAAGAGGACCCGTCAATAACTGTTCGGGACCTTGCAGGGGATCATGTTGTATCAGCGCTGACTGTCAGTAGACACCTTAAGATCATCAGCAAGGTAAAAGAGCAAGACAAATGGGTCCCACAGGAACTTAACGGAAAACCAAAATGAGCATCGGTTGGAAGTGTACGGAATTGCTTTTGCTCCATGAATAAGTGGGGATTCCTGATCGCATTGTCACCTGCGATGAGAAGTAGTTCATATACGACAATAGGAAACGGTCAGCATAATGGCTAGATGCTGATGAAGCCCCGTTGCACCCCAGGAAGCTCATGGTTACTGTTTGATAGAACATCCATATTCTCCGGACCTCTCCCCTACCGACTAACATCTTTTCCAGAGCCTGGACAATTTTCTCCGGAGGAAAACATTCCTAACCCAAGCAGACGTCGAAAACTCATTCTGCGAGTTTGATTCCCGTGACCACTGATTCTTTCGGAGAGGGCTCGAGAAGCTGCCAAATCATTGGCAACAATGTTTGGATTGCAATGGGGGTTATTTTGAATAGCACGTGTGAAGGTGTCCTTTCTAGAGGGCTATTAAAGATGATCTCTGCAACCTGACATTGATATGCAACTGAATTTTGTTCCGTTCTTGACGCAAAAAGTTTAATTTTTCTGCAGAATTTCGGGCCTTATGATGCTCACACCAGCGATCTACAGGGCGAATCAAAAGTCGCAGTACACCCTGTTTTCGAAAACCTTGCAGGAATTGAGAATATCTGAATATTCCTGTAAGGTATGGGTACAGTAAATTAAACAGGTGGTGGCCTTACAGTATAACAGAGGGACATCAGGAGTTCCAACTAGTTTCGCCATTTATTCCCGGCTTTGTCAAGGATATATATACAGCAAGAGGCATGCAAGCCTTTATATACAGAACAGTGGTACAAATTATGCAAATACATGATCCAATAGGATACAAAAGAATTAAAGAGGATATAATGGCCAATAGAATAAAAAGAATAAGCACAGATTTTTGAATATAATAGCCAATGGAATAATATGCGAAGGAACGCTAACTTTTGAATTATACATAAGGACAATATACAATGGATGATGCGCGTTTATGCGGACCGAAAGAACGTATGCGGTTGTCTGAGGACAAGAGGATTTACAGAAAATAAAATAAACAGGCAAGAAATAACAAAATGCAAAAGAAATAACGTAAACAATAAAAGGAAACGAGAGAAATCGTAATAGATCAGATAAAGAGTTAAGTATTGCGTACACGTTAAAGTCTGTTTGATAATTTGGAAGTAATTGGCGGGGGGGAGGACTTCTTGGCCTTGAATATTTCGATAGCTTCGAGGGTAGCAGTTTTTTCTGGTTTATTACAGATATGCAAGACAGACATAACCTCTTCTTGTGTCTTTAAAGCGTGTCCGGAGTCTTCGAGATGGTTTGTATAGTGGGAAATGCGATCCTGTTTTCTATACGAGTCAACATGTCATTTGAATGGCACTGCAAAATTGCGGGTCGATAATCCCACATAGAATCTGTCGCAAAGTGCACAATTCAGGCGGTAGACTCCGGATTGGGAATATTTGTCGGTGGTGACGGCGGAGGGTGGGTTCAGGAAGCGGGCTGATGGGGTGGGAGTACGAAAAGATATTCGAAGGCCGAGGGACGACAGGAAGTTAGAGAGCAGGGAGAAATTACGGCGCAGGTATAATAAGGACGTCCATTTCTTGGGAAGGGGCGAAGCAGGAGGGGAGGGGGAGAAGAGGGCCCGTCTGCGGTGGTGAAGAATTCGGGAGAACATACAGGTCGAATATCCATAGGCATGGGCGAGGTTCCGGATTATGCGGAGTTCGATGATCTGGATAGGGGGCTGACGGGGAGCTTCAGGACATGGTCAATTAGAAATCTTAATGAGGCTTGTTTGTGGGTGGGGGGGTGTGAGGAGGAATGGTGTATTAAGTTGGAGGATGTGATCGGTTTACGGAAGACGGAAAAGGAGAGGCGATGGGTTGCTGATGTGGGTTGTTGATGAGGATATCAAGGAAAGGGATGGATCAGTTAGTTTCTAATTCAAAAGTAAATTGGATGTGTGGGGAAAAGGAGTTAGAAGTGTTAACAATATTAGTGGGGGTAGTGGATCGGGAGTCAAAGAGGATGAAGATGTCATCGACATATCGGAAATACGCGATGACAGAGGGATTAAGGAAGGGGGTAACGTATGTTAATTCCAGGTGCTGTAGGAATATCTCAGACAGAAAACTGCTGAGTGGGAACCCCATTCCTAGCCCTGTGGGTTGGGAATAGGAGTTGTTACTTACTTACTTACTTACTTACTTACTTACTTACTTACTTTTCAAACCTGCTTATCCGTTAGGGGGCAGCAGCGCTATGGAGGATCTCCAGCGATCGCGATCTTCCGCCATCAGGCGCATGTCCTCCCTGGTAATATCCAAGCGACTCGAACCCAGATTCTCCATGTAGTCTAGCCACCTGGTTCTAGGCCGACCCCTTGGTCTCTTACCCACCGGCTTGGAAAATAACAACTGCCTAGGAAGACTAGTTTGCGGCATCCGTATCACGTGGCCATACCAGCGCAACTGAGATCTCTCAATGCGGAGAAGTAGCGGCTCAACACCTAAAGATTCCCTTATTGTGCTGCTGTACACTCTATCTAGTAGGGTAACACCTGCCACACTTCTCAGAAATCTCATTATGGCCGCTTGTACCCGTGATCGCACTCTTTCGGTCATTACCCAAGCCTCATGACCATAGGTGAGAATGGGGACAAAGATAGATTTGAAGACTGAGAGCTTGGCCTTGTTACCCAGCTCGCGTTTCGTTACCACGGATCGCCACAGTTCACGTCTGACACAGCTTGCTGCACCGATCCGAGCATCCAATTCTTTCTCCTGCCGTCCATCACTCGTGAATGCAATCCCGAGATACTTGAATTTCTCCACCTGTCTCAATGAGGCTCCCCTAACATGGAGAGCGCATTGAGCAGGCTGTCTTGAAAGGACCAGAACCTCTGTTTTAGCCACACTGATCTTCATCCCAGCTTCTTCACATTTGGCTGCAAACCGGTCTAGTGCATGCTGAAGGTTCGTGCGAGAAGACCCAAGGAGGACAAGGTCGGCAGCAAAGAGCAACCTCTCCAACAGGCTGTCGCCCACACAAACACGCTCATCGCCTCGGCTGCCCCTGTCTATCCAGTCCATAAAGATAATGAACAAGAGGGGCGACAGTACGCACCCTTGGCGGAGTCCAACACCCACGGTGAACGGTCTTGACTTAATGCCATTTATCCGGACACACATCATAGAGCTTTCGTACAGAGACATGATAGCAACCAGTAATTGCCCATCCACTCCATACTCTTGCAACACTTGCCAGAGCTTCTCCCGAGGAACTCTGTCATATGCTTTTTCGAGGTCCACAAAGCAAGCGTAGACCTCTTTTGCATACTCCCAGGATTTCTCAACGATTTGCCTTAGAGCAAAGATGTGATCCGTCGTGCTTTGGCCAGGTCGGAAACCACACTGCTCCCCCGACACTTTGGAGTCGACTATTTCCCGACTTCTCTTCTCCAGACACTTAGCGTACACTTTCCCAGGAATGCTGAGCAAAGAGATGCCCCGATAGTTGTTGCAATCTCTCTGATCTCTCTTATTGAAGATAGGAGTTGTTAAAGGAGAAATAGTTCTGCGAAGAAATTACAGAGAGGATAGCATGTAGGTCAATAGTATTGGGTTCAGGGAAAGATCCAGCAAGTAACAGACTCTCTAGGATAGAAAAGATGGGGGTGACAGGGATCTTAGTGTATACCGTAAATACTGTATTAAGCGCCCGGGCGCTAATTTGCAAAAATTCAGCGGACCCCCAGGCGCATAATGCAGGCGGGCTGGTATTACAGGTCCGGCACTTATAAAATTCTGCACAACTGTGATGGATACTATTATGTAAAATTCTCGCCCTTCTCCTTCATCTTTTCTAAAGTATCCTGCTGTGTTTTCCATTCCCCTTAGGATCAATGCTGAACTGTTTGGCTGTAGCCTCTGTAGAATGGTTTTCAGCCTATTTTACTGTTGCGAGATTAAAATTGATGCTATAACTGAAGTTTTCATTTTTCATAACTGAATGTTGCTTGACTGAATCCAAAATTAAAAGCAAGAAATTAGAAGACAGTCATGCTGGTATCTAATTTCCGGTTTAGCAGTGGCATTTGGGAGAGCAAACATTCCCGTGAGAAAGCAGCAAGAGAAGAAAAATCCACGAAATGAACTAAAATAAGCGCCCAGGCGGTTATTGAAGGTCCGGCGCTTATTTGCAAAATTGCAGCGGATCTCGAGGCGCTTAATGCAAGCAGGCCGGTATTTCAGGTCCGGCGCTAAATACAGTATTTACGGTAAGTTGGTGATGTCAAGGGACATAAGGGAAAGGTGTTCATCAGTGTGGATAGAAGAAAGGGACTCAGTAAGGGATAGGGAATTGCATACATTGTAAGTATTAGGGAGGATTCTCAGGTTAAAGAGGAAGGTGGAGAGGGATTTGGCAACTAGGTGGGCAGGAGCAGGGGAATAGTTAACAACTGGGCGTATAGGCATGTTAGGTTTATGGATCTTGACTAGGGCGTTAAGGTTAGGTGGGCAAGTGTTGGGTGGGATGAGGCGACGGTGGTATCTGAAGCGTGGGGATTTGTTGACGACGGAAATAATAGATTTATGTTACTTAGAGGTGGGGTCGGAAGAGAGGGTGACAAAATTGTTGGCGGCGATGAAATCATTGACTTTATCTATATACGTAGAACGGTAAATGATGACCGACACATTACCTTTATCGGCCTTTACGACGAGTGCATCGGAATCTTGTAACTTTGCTTTCAAGGTGGTAGAGACATCAGCATCGGTGAGTAGTTCACGGGGTGATCAAGAGGCAGACACTTCTTTGAAAGATTTATGCATGAGATGTCCGACGATGGCTGGAGGAGCGTCGGTCTGGGGGAGTAGGTTGATGGCATGTTCAACATCTGTGATGACATCGTGTAAATCGGATTGTGTTGGCTTCTTATAGACAACATGTTTGAGGCCTTTGTCAAGGAGTCGTTGCTCGTTGTCGGACAGCTGGATTGAAGTTAACGAAATTAGCGTGAAAGACGAAATTACCTTCAGGAGGACGTGGGCATATTGGAGGCGGGCGTTGGAGGTCGCCTGGCTTCTTGCAAAGGGTTAAGAACTTATGTTCTTTGAAGGATTGCAGCCTAACTTCATCTTCCTCAATGAGAGGCATCAGGATATCAGGTGGAATGATGGATGACAATTGGAGGTGCAGGCGGAATACTTCTTGGTTGAGACGATGTTTCTTATAAACTAATGTGGTGGTAGCATGGCTTACCCAGGTTCTTACAGCAGCGGTCCATGCAGCTTGGTAGGCGGTGGATTTATTCCGGACGATGACGTGGGTTCTAGGTGTTCACGGATACACATGCGGTTGAACCATATGTTCTGTATGGTGGAGACTAGCTTCCTCTTGATGTGGAACATATTATTATCTGGGCCCTAATTTCTCCCAGCTCTCTAACTTTGTCGTCCCTCGGCCTTCGAATATCTTTTCGTACTCCCACCCCATCAGCCCGCTTCCTGAACCCACCCTCTACCATCACCAACGACAAATATTCCCAATCCAGAGTCTACCGCCTGAATTGTGCGCTTTGCGAAAGGTTCTGTGTGGGATTATTGACCCGTAATTTTGCAGTGCGATTCAAAGAACACGTTGACTCGTATAGAAAATAGGATCGCATTTCCCACTATGCAAACCACCTCGAAGACTCCGGTCACACTTTAAAGACACAAGAAGAGGTTATGTCTGTCTTGCATATCTGTAATAAACCAGAAAAAACTGCTACCCTCGAAGCTATCGAAATATTCAAGGCCAAGAAGTCCTACCACCCACTTGCTTCCAAATTATCAAACAGACTTTAACGTGTACGCAATACTTAACTCTTTTATCTGATCTATTATGATTTCTCTCGTTTCCTTTTATTGTTTAAGTTTTCTTTTGCATTTTGTTATTGCTTGCCTTTTTTTTTTTATTTTCTGTATATCCTCTTGTCCTCAGACAACCGGATACGTTCTCCTTTCATTCCGTGTAAACTTGCACCATCCATTGTATATTGTCCTTTTGTATAATTCAAAAATTAGCGTTCACTTTCATATTATTCTATTGGCTATTATATTCAAAAATCTGTGCTTATTCTTTTTATTCTATTGGCCATTATATCCTCTTTAATTCTTTTGTATCCTATTGGTTCATGTATTTGCATTATTTGTACCACTGTTCTGTATATAAAGGCTTGCCTGCCTCTTGCTGTATATATCCTTGACAAAGCCGGAAAAACTAGTTGGAACTCCTGATGTCCCTCTGTTATACTGGAAGACCACCACCTGTTTAATCAATAGGAACAGTATTATGATCCACCCTTATATCGATATGCGTACAGTGGCTAGAAGTAATAGTGTGTCAATTGAATACTAAATGCAGCCTGGGAAATGTATTGATGACTGATGACACCGCCAGATAGCAAGACTATCTAATGCTCCACAATTACTGTACAATGCATGGCATTCAATGAAAAGTTTAACAGCATTAATACTTTAAAAATACTTGTTTAATAAAATAAAATAAAATTGTAAACTTATGAAAAATAAATTTCAAAGCAGTATTCGCTTTTATTATTATTTAATCGAATAGCCATTTTTCTCATTTCTCGGTTGGTTTTCATTTGTTTTACGGTTTCGTTATGTTTCTCTAAATTAAAATTTAAAATATAATAATATAACCTAGGATGATTATTACTAATTTGAGTGGAATTAAAATGCCGAATTATTTACTGTAATTTTTGGGGTATAATGCGCACCAGTCCATAATGCGCAGCCATATTTTTTCGCATTTCTGAAAAAAATCTCCGTGCATAATGCGCATCGTGTATTATATGCATTTTATGTACCTAAGATAGCGATTCAACATCTTCAACATCAGGGAGTGCTCCGCCATATTTGTTCAAACCCGCAGTGCATTATGGTCGTCTGATTTTTAAAAGCTGTAGACTTTATATATTCCCATAAAATGAAGAAATTAAATTTTCAAAATAAATGATCATATAAAAGAATTTATTCATTACAGTTAAACTTACATTTTATCTGAAATAAATGTATGTAATTTCTTTCAAAATCGGAATCGTCTGTCTGGGTTCTTTGTTAGGCCTAATTACCGTTTCTTCTACTTCCCAGTCTTCTATTCTCATGATTGAATCATCCACAGAAGAGGTAATTCCTGCTTTCACAAAAGCATTCAAATTGTATGATATTGTAATCTCTGTCATGCAAATGAATGATTGATAGATATCCATTTGATAGATAATTCAAACGTTTTGTCCCCACCTCTTTATGAAGATCGATTATAGTAGCAAACATTGGTAAAACTACGGAATAGCGTCTCCTAACTTCTTTGATTGATATCATCAAGACTGGTTGCATTCATGTATTGCATTAATTATTGTGTCAGCTCTAGTTAATGGCAAAGAAATTTGCCATACTGTTGAACTTTATTATTACAGAGTTCACACAGAATAACCGTCACTAAAACACTGGCTGGCTAACAGACATCTCATCTTCAGGTGGCCATCTTAAAGGTTGCTGAGAAAACCTAGTGTCCTTGGTTTTATGAACGGAAAACGGAAGAGAGCCACTGAATTCGCTTTTGCATTAAATAAACGTGAAGTATATTTAAATGTGGAATATAAAGTAAATAAATATAATGTATATTGTATTTACTGTATAATATAGTATAATAAAAACCAAAGGTAGTATAAAAGTTTGTCAGCACCAAGTTCTTTTGACGCCCCCCCCCCCTGCCCCCCCACTTTTTCTCCAGGTTTTATTATCGGCCTATTATGCGCATCGTCCATAATGCGCAGCAATGATTTTTTAAACTGTTTTCACGCGTAATGCACGCCTTATACCCCAAGAATTACCGTAATTTGATTTTGAAAGTGGAAGATATATTCACACTGTGAAACAGAATTGCATTCAGATATGCTAAATGATATTGCAAAATGTTTGTTGATAAAACGTATAAACCCTGTTGGATGCAATCTCCATAACACTGCAGTAACAAGTAGCATTATCAAGTTTTATGTTCTTACGCGCTTGCACTTTCTAGTAAAAACACTAAACAAAGAAAAAAGTGCAATACGTGAGAAAAGTAAACTTTTAAAGCTCACACGTACACAATAAAATATTGTGTATTTGTTTTTATTTAGTTACCATATGTAAAATGATTATAGTAAAAAAAAAACTAACCACACAATAAATGATTAAATAGGTTTTGTCATTAGATCGTAAAAAAAGTGTTTAGAAGAAAATGAGGAATCTTCTATATATACAGGGTGGTCATAAATTATTAAGCACATTTTGACAGTGAATATTTTATTAACCAAGAAATGTACACACTTCTTGTGAACATCATTGAAAAGTACAACTCAAACAGTTTGTCAGGTGTCACTATCACCACCAGGCGGCAACACTGTTTGGCGTAGGAACACAAAACGCGAAAATGGCGACCGTGCAGCAGAAAGCAATGTGCGTTCTTTGGTTTCATGAGCAGAAATCCGTGATAGCAGTTCAACGGCAATTCCGCTTGGAATATGGACAACCTGCTCCTGGAAAGGATTCCATAAAGGACCGCGTGTACTCCAGCAAAGTGCGTGATCTTGATGAATTGAAGGAAAGGATTGTGGCCGTCATTGCAACAGTGACACCTGAAATGCTGCGGAATACATGGCGTGAAATCGAATATCGAATGGATATTCTGCGAGTCACTGCAGGAGCACACGTGGAAGTGCTGTAACTTCGGAATATTACGGAAAAAAACTGTTTGAGTTGTACTTTTCAATGATGTTCACAAGAAGTGTGTACATTTCTTGGTTAATAAAATATTCACTGTCAAAATGTGCTTAATAATTTATGACCACCCTGTATAAAGAAGGATGTTTGTTTCTGGGTGGGTTTGTTTGTTTTTTATACAAGTCTACAGTTTTATTCCGATCTTGATGAAATTTTGCATACTTGACCTTCAAAGCATGAGGAAGGTCACTGTCTACCTCAGATTTCGGAAAAATAATAAATATCGATAAAAAATCGATATTCATGGTTATGGCAAGGCATATTAATGAGAAATATCTCATGACCAACAATGCAAGGCAAAGTTTGTACAACAATAGGCCCATCGTGTTCTCATCAACAATGGTATCAGCGCGCAATTCACCAATAACAATGAGCACAAAATGATGATGCAATGGTAAAGCAACCTTTCCAAGAATTATAACAATGAACATAAAATGATGATGCAATATGGATAAGTTTCAATTTGTAACAATGCATAGAATTCCTGTATTCAGGCTTTTCTTAGAAAAGAGAGTTCTTAGTACTTAACAATTTCTTGGAAATATTTAAAAATAATCAGTAATTGGAGATAATGGAGAGTTAGTAGACTATTGAGGATAAGTGGAAAGACAACAGAGGAAGTACTCCTTTAGCTCCGTGCTGTATTGAGCAAATGGGAAGCAAGTAAATAGAAGAATCGGCGACCACTAGACTGCACAAAGTGATGAATGGCCAAGTTTTGCTTCAACACATCGAGAGAAGAGTGGAAATTGCAACAACATCAAGTGTACATCTGAAGTAAGATTACATGAGTAAGAAATTATTTAGAGTAGCAGTGGCATCCTTGGAGAGGTCCAGCTATTGTGAGCCTTTAAAAATTTTTTTTTCGAATTTTCATTAAGAATATTCACTGTATTAATTCTAAGCATTTTCATGTGTTTATTTTTAAGATATTGCAAAATTTAATTTAATTTTTTTAGATTGTTCTGTTTACCTACAAGTGTAATTATCCCGGGCAATGCCGGGTGCCTTTGCTAGTTAACAATATTACTTAAAAACCATAATTTATAAAATCACAGAAAACATTTATAAGTATGAAAAATATATATATATAGATTTGTTTGTGGGTTTGTTTGTTTGTTTCTTATGCAAATCTACAGTTTTATTCTGATCTTGATGAAATTTTGCATACTTGACCTTAAAAGCATCAGGAAGGTCACTGTCTACTTCAGATTTCGAAAAGCTAATAATTATTGATAAAAAATCAATATTCATGGTTATGGCAAGGCATATTAATAAGTAATATCTCATGACCAACAATGCAAGGCAAACTTTGTGCAACAATACTTATCAACAATGGTATCAACACGCAATTCACAAACACTCTGCACGGACCAACAATATATATCTCATGACCAACAGTGTAAGGAAAAGTTTGTGCAACAATAGGTATCAACAATGGTGTCAACACGCAATGCACCAACACTATGCAAGGATCAATAATATATATCTCATGACCAACAATGGAAGGCAAAGTTTGTGCAATATAGATAAGTTTCAATTTGTAACAATGCATAGAATTCCTGTTATTCAGGCTTTCCTTAGAAAAGAGAGTTCTTAGTACTTAACAATCTTTTGAAATTTTTAAAAATGAACAGTAACTGGAGATAATGGAGAGTTAGCAACTATTGAGAAAGAGTGGAAAGACGACAGAGGAAGCAATCCTTTAGGTCCGTGTCCGTATAGACCAAGAGCTTTCACGTCAAGAGCAAGAAAAACTTGAGTCTAAAGTATCTGGTCCCGGTATATCACATGGAATTCCTGTTTTTCGTAGTTTTCATAGAATGGATAGTCCCTTTGCTCTGTGTTGTATTGATTGAGTTATTATTTAACCAATTGAGAGTTATAATTTAATTTTTTGAGATTTTTCTGTTTACCTACAAGTGTAATTATCCTGGGCAAAGCCGGGTACCTCTTCTAGTTGTAAAATATAAAAAGAACATTTCAATTTAAAAACATTACACTTTTCCATATAATTATCTTCTGAGCTTAATTTTTTGTAACAATTAAATAATACTTTTTGTAATTCAATTAAATAATAAATAAAACGAATACTGCTTTGAAATTCATTTAATTAGGTTTATCTGCATTTTATTTCAAGTTTTCAATATTTTATTTTATTAAACAAGTATTTTTAAAGTGTTAACACTGTTAAACTTAGATGGAGTAATTGTCGGCGCATTAGATTGTCATGCCATCTGGCGGTATCATCAGTGATGATGACGCAAAATCAGCGGCAATTGACACGCTATTTCTTCTAGCCACTGTAGTATGGGTGAGGTGGTCTATCTTTTACTGTATGTACCGAAATCGGCCATCTTGAATCCAAGTAAATTTTTTTAAATGGAAAGGGGTTCGTGTGATGTATCAAATAACATCAGCATTTCTGACAATTTCATTCATGTAAACAGATTTGAAGTACTGTATAGACTCGCACATAAGCCGACCTGTGCTTAGACCGACCCCCGGTTTTTGCCCCCAAAAAGTGGAAAAAACTCCTTGACCTGAGCATAAGCCATGGGAAAAAAATGCTCACGAAAAGCCACAGAATTTTAGGGTTTTGTATTATAAAATAACGTCAATAAATATTTATGAATTTTAATGATAATTTAATTTCATTTATGATAAAAATGAAACATGGATAGGAAGGTTCATAGAATTTTTAGAGCGCAATTTTTGCCCCTAGCATTCCATTTTTCGAAATGAAACTGTATTTATTTACAGCATGTAATAATAGATTTTAATTGTAACTGTAATATATTCTGTGTTGTAATTATGTTCTGTTTGGCGCAATGAGCATGCGCAGTTTGTATGTTGTTATTAATCATTAAAGATGGAGTCTGTTGTGTAGAGCCTATGTTATAATAGATAATAAAGAACCCATCATATAAGATATAACATGGTGGCAGTGATGGTTTTAGTAAAGTTTCCATAAAGAACTCACAAAGAATCACTAGCAGAACGTGATAATTGATGACATTCAAGTAAAAGCCAAAAAAAAAAAGAAAAGAAAACGAAAGAAACGAGCAACCAAGACGCGGCGACATGGCGTGCGAGTTCAATAAACCTGGGAAACTTCATATGAAAGGTAACATTAATGTCGATTGGAAAACATGGAGCCAAGCTTTTAATACATATATGTTGGCGTCAGGACTTGATAATGTAAAAGATAAAAGGAAAATAGCGATTTTAATTAATTTGTTGGGAGAAGATGCACAGGAGATGTTTCAAAGCTTTAAGTTTGGAAATGAAACCGAAAGTAATCAATTTGATGCTGTTATGGCTAAATTTGAGGAAGCGTGCAGACCAAAAAGAAATCAAACAGTGGAAAGATTTAATTTTTGGAACATTAATCAGCAATTAGATGAGCCATTTGAATCATTTTTGGCTAATATAAGGAGTAAAGCTACAACATGCGACTTTGGTGATCAAGAAGAGAGCTTGATGAGAGACAGAATCGTATGCGGAATAAGAGATAAAGGTATACAGAGACGATTGCTACAAGAATCTAATCTGACTTTAGATACAACAATAAAACTGTGTTTGGCAAGTGAAATTAGTGAAAGACAAGCACGAGAAATACAAGAAACGGTTGGATCGGACTGTGTTGAATCGATAAAATCGAGAGTACGAATAAGAGACCAGAGTCAGCGCAGAGAAGCTCATAAAAAGAATTATAGTGATCATGAAATGATGAACGTTTCAAAAACATTTAGGTGCAAAAAGTGTGCAAAACAACACGAGATAAGAAAGTGCCCAGCATATGGACAGCAGTGTTATATATGTAATGGTTACAACCATTTTGCTTCAGTTTGTAGGAAAGGAATGACAAAAAAAAGAGTCAAAATCCACAAAAGAACAGAAATTATAGAAATAATTATAATAATAGAGTAAGTGAAATACAGGTGGAAGAAACCAATGAGAAACAGAAAGAAGAGACACTATTCATAGCAGAAATAACTGATAAGTACAATAGAAATGTATGGCTAGCAGACCTTAAAGTAGAAAATAATGATATTAAATTTAAGATGGATTGTGGTGCAGATTGTAATGTCTTACCATATAATGTTTATAAAGATTTAACGATTGATAACAAGGAGGGTAGATTGATAAAGAATGGTGTAAAATTAGATGCTTTTGGAGGGTTTAAAATAGAAACAATTGGAGAGATCTGCTTAAATTGCGAGTATAATGACAACAAAAGTAGATTAGTGTTTTATGTTGCTGAGGTAAAATCGAGACCAATTCTAGGATTAGAGGCTTGTGTAGAATTAAATTTGATAAAGAGAGTTAAGACAATAGAAGTAGACAGTGATAAGAATAAGATTATAAACAGATATAAGAAGGTATTTACGGGTTTGGGTAAGCTAGAAGGTAAATATCATATAGAAATAGATACAGAAGTAAAACCTGTTGTACACCCATCAAGAAGAATCCCTCTGTCCCTTGAAACAAAGCTGAAAAGTGTTTTAGATAAACTGGAGGAAGATGGAGTCGTAAGGAAAGTGAATTATCCTACGGACTGGGTTAACAGCTTAGTAATAGCTGAGAAAAAAGATGGGAATTTGAGACTGTGCATAGACCCTAAAGATTTGAATACGGCAATTAAAAGAGAACATTATACAATACCAACAGCTCAAGAGATATTGGCAAGATTAAATGGGAAAAAATATTTTTCTGTGATAGACATGAGCACAGGATTTTGGCAGATTCAGTTGGATGAAGAAAGTTCAAATTTATGTGGTTTTAACACACCGTTTGGGAGATACAAATTTTTAAGGATGCCCTTTGGAATTAAATCAGCACCAGAAGTGTTCCAGAGAAAAGTAATCCAGACATTTGGAGATATTAACGGAGTTAGTACGATATTTGATGATTTAATAATAGCAGGTTCAACAAAGGAAGAACATGACAAAATATTAAAAGCTGTTTTGGATAGAGCATTAGAGAGAAATGTAGTGTTTAATAGAGAGAAGTTCCAGTTTTGAGTGCAAGCTGTGAAATTTATGGGACATGTAGTAAGCAGAGACGGGGTATCGGTAGATCCAGAGAAGGTGAAAGCAATTAAAGAAATGGAAACCCCAAGAAGCAAAGAAGACTTAAAAAGATTTTTGGGCATGATCAACTATCTTTCACACTATATACCTAACTTAGCAGAAATTAATGCACCATTGAGAGAATTATTAAAGAATGATGTGCCTTGGGAGTTGAACAAAACTCATGAAGAAACATTCCAAAAACTAAAGGAAGCCTTGTGTGAAGCACCAGTATTGAAGTATTTTGATCCAGAATTACCTGTGATTATACAAACAGATGCGTGCAAAAGTGGACTAGGCGCATGTTTGATGCAGAGAAATAATCCAATAGCTTATATATCGAGAGCTCTCACACAGAATGAAAGAAAATTTGCTCAGATAGAGAAAGAATTATTGGTTATTGTTTATTGCTTAGAGAAATTTCATTGCTACATATATGGACGAAAAGTTATTATTCAAAGTGATCACAAACCGTTGGAAACAATTGTTAAGAAAGACTTAAGTAAAGTGACTAGTAGATTGCAAAGAATGTTATTAAAATTATTAAAATATGACTTTAGAGTAACCTATGTTCCAGGCAAGGAAATGTTTGTAGCAGATACTTTATCAAGAGATTACTTAAAGGATCCTGTTCAGGATGACCCAGAATTGGAGCTAGTGGTCCACTCTGTATCAAAACATTTAGCAATCACACCGAATAAACGTCGAGAATTTGAAACAGAAACTGGAAAAGATGAGCAGTTAGCAAGACTCAAACAATATCATGAAGAAGGATGGCCTAGTACTAGAAGACAAGTCGATGAAAATGTTCAAGAGTATTGGAATTATAGATATGATATCGACATTGCAGATGGTTTAATTTTTATTGGCGAAAGAGTATTAGTACCGAGAACTTTGAGAAGGAACTTATTAATGCAAATACATGAAGGTCATCAAGGAATGGAGAAGTGTAAATTAAAGGCGAGATCAGCGGTCTTCTGGCCGAGAATAACGAAACAGATTGAACAGATGGTATCTTCGTGTACAATATGCGAGAAATACCAAAGGAAAAACCAAAAAGAGACGCTGATTCCACATTCAGTTCCAGAGAGAACATGGCAAAAAGTTGGTGCAGATGTATTAACATTAGAGATAGTGACTACTTGGTCGTGATGGACTATTTTTCAAATTGGCTGGAAGTAGTGAAACTAGAAAGGAAGACGGCGCAAGGCATAATAGTGAAACTAAAAGAAGTATTTTCAAGAAATGGAATACCTGAAATTCTAATGTCAGACAATATGCCCTTTAACCGTTTTGAATTTCATCAATTTTCTAAAGAATGGGATTTCCGTATAGTAACATCTAGCCCGAAGTATGCACAATCGAATGGCCTAGCGAAAAGAGCGGTGCAGATCTCCAAGAAAAGCGTATGAAGGAAAAGTAGATATATACGGACTTTTAATGGAGTACAGAAGCACCCCAATTAAGGATATAAACCTATCTCCAGCTGAAATGATGCTGAATAGAAGAATAAGGACACGTATGCCAATTTTAAGTGAGAAATTACATCCGACAATAAACGTAGACATAAAGAACCGAAGAGAGAAGGCAAAGAGAAATGCGGAACGATATTATAATCGATCTAGTAGAGATATGAAAGAGCTGCGAGAAGATCAAAAAGTGGCAATAAGAGAAGGAAGAATTTGGAAGCAAGGTAAGCTGGTAAGAAAAGATAATACCCCAAGATCATATATAGTAGAGACAGGAGAAAGAGAATACAAAAGGAACAGAAGAGATTTGAGGGAATCGGAGACACCACTTCTTGACTTTGATTTAAAGGAGGGAGAAAGAGAAGGAACGAAAGATGACAGTTCATTAGGATTGGAGGTGAAGGATAAGAGACCTAGGAAAAGAGTGGGGAGACCACCAGTTAGGTTTTCCGACTTTGTAACTTTTTACTAGATTTAACAATAGTTTATATGTTAACATAGCTCATAAGTAAAGAAGCTTGTAAATGAAAAAAAAGGAAAAGAGATGTAATATATTCTGTGTTGTAATTATGTTCTGTTTGGCACGATGAGCATGCGCAGTTTGTACGTTGTTATTAATCATTAAAGATGGAGTCTGTTGTGTAGAGCCTATGTTATAATAGCTAATAAAGAACCCATCATGTAAGATATAGCAGTAACCATATTAACTTTCTTTATTAAAACATTTTTGGACAATTTTCATGAACACAGTGACAGTTTAACATTGTCGTTTCCATCTTGTTTTCGGGATTTGACTTGGATTTGCTTTTTAGAATGGAAAATTGAGGAAAAAGATGCGACATGATGCACTAATTAATATATTTGTATGTATTGTTTGACATATATTGTATGTATTTGTACAATGTGCTGTAAGATATATTAAATTTTATGCGCTTGGCGATAGTAGGCTATCGATGTTCAAAAGGCATGCGGCAGTTTGGGGCAAATTTCCGTGGGGCAAATGACTGAACCCCAAATAATAACTCAGGTTCTGTAAAGCCTAGATTAATGAAATTTGGAGGAATAACAGGGTACATAAGACTGTGTATACCGTTAAAATTTGATCGAATTCCAACGAGAAATTTCCGAGTTACGCAGTCAATATTGTAACAAGTGCTGGTTAGTACTCAAAAGTAAATGTGTTATGTTGAATGATTAACTTGTTGTTGAAACTTCTTGTTGGAATTCAATCAAATTTTAACGGTATATACAGTCTTATGTACCCTGTTATTCCTCCAAATTTCATTAATCTAGGCTTTACAGAACCCGAGTTATTAACTTGTTTATTTTGGTGGCGGCATTTTTATTTCTGCTCATAGGCCTATCTCAGTTAGCGTTCAAATTCGAACCCATGTTTACCTTGACATCTATAATACTCCCTTAAATTGTTTTACACACGATTTGAATCACCCTATATAATCTTTAAAATTACCATGCGCAACAGATACAAAAAAATTATTTGAAGTATTTTATTTTTTATAAACCATTTTTCGATCATGGTTTCAATTTTGTTTCGATCATCTTTCAATAGGCCTAATGCATTTTTATTTTAGTTGTGTATTTTTATTATTATCACCAAACCACAGAACATTTGCTTTTAACAATGGAAAAGTGGATGGAAAATTGAGGAAATAGACGTGAAATACTGCACTGTATATTGTTTATACTTGTACAATGTGTTTATACACTAGTGCTTGGCGATAATATCGATGGTAGCTTAGGCCTATGTTCAAAAAGTTTTGAAATCGTATTTTTCGATCTTCTTGAATCTTCGATGTTTCGATGTTCCATTTTGAACAACTATTTAGATTAATGTATTTACGGTATGTATTGCAATGAGAGAACACTTAAAAATGCGCTGGTTTCGTTTGAAGCCCCTCCCGCTCTCATACTTTTTCCAATATGGCAGCCGCAGCCTTTTAGAGATTCTCATTATGCTGCAAAGAGAGAGAATACTTTTATCTTATCAGAAATTTATTTACGCAGTGAAAGGGTTAATAAATGAAATCTAAACGAATTAATATCTAAAATTATTACCTAGTTTTTTGCAAACTCCACTTTTTCATCAATTCTAACCCGTGCATAGGTCGAATGTGGTTTTTAGGGTAATTTTTTGGGGAAAAAAAAATCGGCTTATAGACGAGTATATACAGTAGCAGTTACGGTTCAGCACATTTTGTTTCATTATGTGGCAGGTAACTGAAGATAGCTTTGATCATGGAGGAGAGAATTGAGGTCATCTTGATGTCTGGAGAATGAATTTTCTGTGTAACAGCTGCAGATTTTAACAACTGGCACCCAGAAAGACCTCCAATTTCACACAACACTGTCAGGTGCTTAATTAAGAAATTCCGAGAAGCTGGGACTGTGGTTGACAAGGCACGGAGTGGCTGTCCAATAAGTGCTACTGACGAGACAACCTCAATAATGGTTTTGGCGTCCTTCGTCAAGAACCCTCAACATAGCACATGACGTTTGTCAGCAGAATGTGGAATCAGTCAGTCATCGATGTTCGTCAGTGGTTAGATGTTCAATTTCCTGGTCATTGGATTGGTCGACGTGGTGCTGTGGAATGGCCACCCAGATCACCTGAACTCACACCACTTGACTTTTATCTGTAGGGTCATTTAAAGCAACTTGTATATGCAGAGAAAATCAGAAACAGACACCATCTCCAGCAACGCATTGAAGGAGCGTGTGCCAGCATTTCTGCGAAAATCCTTGTGTGAGTGCATGACGATTGGATTCAGCGCTTTCAAGTGTACCTGGACGAAGAGGGACACCATGTTGAACACATTAAATGATTGCCCTTTATGGAGAACAGTCCAGCCTGTAACTCCAAATAAAATGTGTTGTAACTTTTGAACCATAACTGCTACTTTAAATATGGTTACAGGAATGAAATTGTCAGAAAATGCTGATGTTATTTGATATATCACACCACCCCCTTTCCATTTAAAAAAATTGACTTAGATTCAAAATGGCTGATTTCAAGATGGCGGTCATGTTCGGTACCTACCGTAAAAGATAGACCACCTCATCCATACCTTACTGGAATATTCAGATTTCCCAATTCCTATAAGGTTTTCGAAAAAACAGGGTGTACTGCGATATTCAGATTTCCTTCCACAGGTGCTCGATCGGGTTTAAGCAAGCGCTCCCAGATAACAAGGCCCGGACACTATGTGCTGATGACGTCACAAAAGGAGGGAATGAGGATGAGGGCAGTGAGAAAACAATCCAAGGAAGAAAAAAGCTCGTAGCTAATTAAAGGAAAATATCGAGAGACATTTTTGAGTTTTCCTATTGTTTTAAAAATATTGTAGACCTTTTCTAGTGTTCTTTGAAAATATTGTAGACTTTTAATAATATTTAAATTATTAAATTTAATAAAAAAAAATGATTTGTAGCTGTTTTTAATTCTAGTTCAAGCATCCTGATGTACTTGAAAAACTTAATATGTACTTGAAAAACTACAAAGGATATAGGCTAACTTCAAATTTTAATTATAACTGTTTATATGTGAACATTTGTTTTATTTATAAATATTAGTAATATGCAAATAGCAGATAATTCATTCAATATACTTATAGTTAGGCCTAATTCACTGGACCTAATGCTTCGATGTTTATGTTTTAATTTAGCTACAATATGTTTTAAGTGATTGCAATTGTAATTTTTTTATTCTGAATCTTCTAAAATGTTATTCAAACTTTAAAATGAACAATTAATTTAATGCAAATGATTTTCGTCAAATTTGAGTGTCGCTATCGCTTGAACATGATCTAAACATGAAGGATCGCTTACAAACGTCGTCAGTGACTTAGATGAACAGAAACAAAATAAAATAAATTTTTATGCCTACTTGAAGAATGTTAGGAATCCATGCTTCCTTTACAAGATTATGTGAAAGAATTATATTAAATAGTTCATGCTGAATGATAAAATGAGCTGTATCCGCACGTAAGCTCAGCAAAAGATCAAATATCGCCTGCATCGTCTGCATCAACCTTCCCTCCTTTGATCACATGACCGTTCCCATCATGCTTGAGCTGTCCGGGCCTTGTTATCTAGGAGGCCTTGGTTTAGGTCCAGAGTCTGACTTGGCCACTCAATTAATCACACTTTTTTGGATTTGAACCATTCCTCAACAATCACTGCAGTATGTTTTGGATAGTTATTCTGAATTTACCTGTTACATTGCAAAGTATGCCAGAAACAGTACGTTGGAGAGACAGGCAATACCATACGCTCCAGATTTGCCGGGCATAAGTTTGATATTCTTAGCAATGCTGACACCCCTATCGCTAAACACTTTAATTCCCCTGGTCACTCTTTACAGGCCATTAGCCTTTATATTCTTCATAGTAACTTCCATAACAAAAAAGAAAGAAAGCAATTTGAGTCTTTTCTTATTTGGAAATTTAATTCCCTCACCCCTAATGGCATTAACCTTAGCAAAGGCACCATTTCCTCATTACCTTACCCATATTCCTCTTCAACTTCAGCTATTCCCTAATTTGTCGCAGGCTCTCTGGGACTTTTTTCTTCTTTCTTTCTTTATCTTTTTTTTTATCTTGTCTCAGTTTTAATGTTCTGTCATATCTTTCTACTTCTATGTTCATTTTGTGTCCGTCCCTGTATTTTTTTTTCATAGGCTCTCTATACTCTTTTATTTTAGTGACCTTTTTATTATGCGATATTATTTTACAGGGTGACTAGCGACCGGGGTTTGTCAAAAAAATTGTGTAACCGGGAACAGTCGGGGATTTTTTCAGGGATAATTTTTTTTTCCCCAGTGAATTTTACGAAACCGTTTTGCTAGACACTCTATCATTCCTAAACTTTTTTATACTTTTAATTTTGTATGTGTTATCCTATTGTATTATTTTTCGTCGCCCTCTTATTACCTCCTATTTGTCTTCCTTCCTGGCCTATCCCAACACGTCTTCAAATTCCTCTTCTGCTTTTTCAGCCAATACCGTCTTACTGTTCCCTAAGCCAACTATATATAAAGGAGTCCTTTAGTACTTTTTTCATAACTTCAGGATAATTCTCTAATATTCTAATTGCCTTTAGAGAATTATCCTTTTTGCTTTGATAAAGGATAGTCTCTATCCGAAACGTCAGCTTTTTATTTGATTTTGTAGTTTTATTTTGATCTTACTTATTATTTATTAATTATTTTGTTAATTGTTAATTATTATTTTATTTTTCATTTTTATTTAATAACTATTATTAATGGTATTCCAGGGTTTTTGTGTCTCGTCCTTTTCTTTTATAAATATCCGTTGATAGTTATTCTGCTGATAGATCCACCCACGAGACAATTTTTCGTGCAAATGGAAGCATATCTTCATCCAAGATTTCCTTGTACGCCAACTTGTCCATTGTTCTATCGATCTTGATGAGAGAACCTACTTTTTGACTACTGAAATGACCCCATAACATAATGGATCCACCACCATACCTCTTCGGAAGTTGATACCTTTGATCAAATCTTTGATTCACTGGACAACGTACATAGCTAATGCCATCCGAACCGAATAAAAGAAACTATGACTCGTTGCTGAACAGAACTTTGTTCCACTCCTTCGATGTCCAGTTCAGATGGCTTCGAGCGAATTTCACTATTCGGTTCTTTCTTGAAATAAAAGGCTTTTTGACTGGACGTCTTCATAGTTTTGCATCCTTGAGAATCGTTTTGTTGAAGAAACACTAACATCTACGTTGTGAAAAGTTTGCATTTCGTGGTTTAGATCAACTGCATTCCTCTGCAGGTCAGCTTTTGCGAGACGTACAAACAGTTTAGTTGAGCTTGTTCGGCCTGATCCAGGCTTACGGTTTACATCTCGTTTTCGAAAGCTTTGTACATGGATCCTTGCGACCGGTGATTTGGCCATGTTAAATTGATTTGCAACTGTTTTGTAGGAGTAGCCTTGATTTACTGATTCAATTGTGCACGACACCCATGCGCGGGGTAGGGTCTCGAAACGCGAGACCAGCTAGAGGCAACTCCCACACGGTGGGGTGCGGGGTAGTTTGGACTCACAGAAATGGATGGTAGTTAAAACAACACTACAGTGCTGGGTTAACACTGGAAAGCAGGTTTATTGAACACGAATTAAGAATGTACAAGTTAACAAACATAAATGCTAAGGAGTACTCAAAGCAATATTAATCTCTTAATACTATCAATAGAGTCCCCGGGGCCACACAAACCCAAAACCCACGGATTTGCCTCCCCTTAACAAGCCTTAATCAAGGTATCCTACAGGTACTTGTATATTACGCCTCTTACGTCTTGCAGGGCTCTTTCTTATTTAAAACAGCTTAACCAGACAGCAGGTCTTATTATGCCAGCTCATTGCAAGCACTGCAGGCAATTGTCTATTGCAGTCTACATAGACTTTTGTTCTGTGTCATGTAGCACAAGCGGCATGCTTATGGCATAAGGGTTTCATAGGCCTGGGTACGACTGACTAGAACGCGTCATGCCCTCCTTTTGTTTTCCAGGGTTCGTACGGGTCATGAAAGTCATGAAAAGACATGAATTTTCGGTCATTCTTAAAAGGACCTTCAAAACTCATGAATTTGAGTGTTGGGTCATGATTTTTTTATTGTGTAAGGCATTTTCTCTGCTTATATGCATTGAAATTTTGTTTTATTATTAGAAAAGATATTTAATAATTTTTTAAATATTATTTACTTATTTAATATAAAGATATATGAAATTTCTATTTAATTAGGATGAAATTAGCAGTTTTCTGTAACCGATATCGGTTTGTAGTGTTTCCCGTTTCCTCTCGCCATTTTGTACACCGCATGGTTTAAACCACGGTGTAAGATTAGGCATGGTTATAGATATGCCTAATCTTACGCAGTGGTTTGAACCAAGGCATTTTCATGATATAGAGAAAGCCTTGGTTTGAACACCAACGAGTAGATCACTTATGTGGCTGTCATCTTTGGGGGACGAAAAGTGGAACTAATCTCACTACTATGGACGCCATTACTGCGGTTGGCAGAACAACATCGCCAGCTGAAAAAACATTGCTTGTTTTGGAATAACTCCTCACATACATTCCTTGCTTAAAGATGATGTTAAATAAGCCAATCATTTTGTTATCCTATTTGATGAATCCCTCAATCTTAAGACTCAATCTAAGCAGCTTGATTTACATGTGCGATTTTTTTGTGAAAAGTCACAAATTGTTCGTAGTCATTTTTTTGATTCAGCTTTTCTAGGTCATTCTACAGCAGCTGATTTATTGATCAATTTTAAAGAATTAACTAAGAGTTTGAATTTGAAGAAATAGATAGTAAGCCATTGTCAATTGGGCCTTTTTTAATGACTTACTTAAATATTTGAGTTCTGATGAAGAAATAGATAGTAAGCCTCTTAATATTGGAAGTTGTGGTTTGCATATCATGCATGGGGCATTTAAACATGGCTGGTTTAGTGTTAATTGGGATTTGGATTCCCTATTTAAAGCATTACATACATTATTTAAGGATACACCAGCAAGACGAGAGGATTTTAAAAGAATTACCAAGAGCACACTTTATCCATTGAAATTTTGTCCGACACGTTGGATTGAAAATGCACCTGTTGTACAATGTGTAATTAATGTAATTCCAAATGTTAAAAAATATGTAGAAACGATAGAGAAATTACCAAAAAAGTACACTGTGCCAAAGTCTAATTCTTATGAAATAATTAAATTGACCTGCAAAGATCAAACTTTAACATCAAAGTTACAATTTTATTTAAGTGTGGCTGAAGATTATAATATTTCTTAGAGAAATATCAACCAGACAAACCTATGTTACCATTCTTAGCTACAGATTTAGAAGTGTTATTACGAAATTTAATGAGGAGGTTTATTAAGCCAGATGTGTTGGTAGAAGCTAATACAATTTTTAAGCTTATTAAAATTTATATTAATAATCTTGATGTTATTTTACCTTATAAACAAACTGATATTGGATTTGTAGCAAACAAACATATTCAGGAACTAGTTAAGAGTGAAAAAATTTCAGAAAAGGCAGAAATTACATTTAAAAAAGATTGTTCAAAATTTTTGATGAAAATAGTTAAGAAAATGATTGAAAAATCTCCTCTTAATTTTGCTCTTGTTAGAAATGCTGTTTGTTTAAACCCAATTGTTATGGCATCCAACAGTGAAATCTGTCGTGAATATTTTTAAAAAATTATTGTTTTACTGGCTGATTCCCATATTATTAAGCAAAGTGAATGTGATTATTTTATCCGACAGTATTTTATATTTCTGGAAAAAATAGTGACAACTAACAGAGGAAGTTTTTTAGATTATAAGCAAGATGATGAAAACGGCAGATTAGATACTTTTTTTGCAAAATATATGAATGCTGATTAATTTAATTTAATTATTTATGGATTATTACTAAAATCATTTTGATATTATCTCATGGACAAGCATCTATAGAAAGAGGATTTTCAATTAATAAAGAGTTGATGACAGATAATATGAAGGAAACTTCATTAATCGCCCAAAGAAGGATTTATGACTATATTAATTATTGTGGGGGTATTTTGCAAGTACCAATTACAAAAGGTTTGATTATCTCAGTGCAAGGTGCTCGCCAAAAATATTTCAATGCATTACAGGAAAAAAAGAATGAAAATGATGGTAATAAAAGGAAATCGGATGAGAAGGCTGAATTTGAAAAATTAAAAAAAAAGAAAAATTGTATTGGAAAACGACATAATTTCATTATCAAAGGCTGCTGATGAATTGGCATTGGAGGCAGAAAAAAAATCTATCTTGACTCTCATTGCACAATCAAATAGCTTTAGAAAATCTTTAAAAGAAAAAAAAGATGAATTAAGTGAAATTGAAAATAAATTAAAATTTAAGCAAAATATGTAATTGTAATATTCTTTTTGGGTCATGAAAAAAATAAAATTTCTTCTTAAAAAGTCATGAAAAAGTCATTAATTTTATTTTGGTGAAGGCGTACGAACCCTGGTTTTCTATCCCCCCGATTGCTAGTTTTAAGATTTACAGCACACAAGGCGGGCCCCGGGGGAAGAAGGCAGGAACCCCCCTTAAGTATTCTCTTCGTTAAAATAGTCCGTCTCCCGATGCTACGAAAGCCAATCGCACCTATGTCTTCTCTTAGCAATCCTTGTATATGACAGTGTCAGACTAATTACAAGTTTATGCGCCCTGTCCTTGCAATACGACCCACCTGCTAGAAAATTTCAAGTGAACTTATAGAATCTAATTATTTCTAAGATACACAGCCATTTAGCTTAACAGTCAATTTTAAACACTAACAAACGAGTCTATTCAGAGAGCGGAGACAGCTAAACAATAGCCTTCCGCCGTTACTCTTAACGTTCGCGTGGGCATAGGCAACGCCTCCTATAAAGAAAGCCTCGGCACTGAAACGTCATACATTGTTACATCATCATAAGTCGGCCAAATTTAGAGTTTATTATTGGTAGATATGCGGTTAACAAAGGACGAAGTATGATGATGTCACAATGTATGACATTTCAGTGCGGAGGCTTTCTTTATAGGAGGCGTTGGCATAGGGCCGTTCGGAGTTCGAAAAACAAGGAGACACAGATACGGGACCTTTGCAAATCCAGTTAATGTGGAATTTAATCTGTCCAGGCGCACAGCAATAGCCCGTTAAAGTAAGTTAATTATAACAAGGAACCATCTCACCTGGGTAGTCACCTTATTGGCATTGGTTTCTTCTATACTTTGAAGATGGTAACGATCTCGAACACATGACTTCGGCAACGTCATCACATTCTTATGGCAATTACGTTTACCCGTTTTCGGCTAAGAAACTTTATTATGGTGATTTATTGATCTAAGGAGTTTAAATGATTAATTTAAATTTAAATGAGTTCAGTCTCCTTTTAATTGGGAAAAACGTAAAATTAATAATAAATAAAGTCGCCAATCTTGAAAAAACGATGAAGGAACTTGAGATGGAAGAAAACTCAAAGGATGTAGTCTATTGCAGATGTTGTTGATAGTAGAAATAAACCCAGTCTATTGAGGATGTAGATGAAGTCTTGTGAAGATAATGTTCATAGGGGAAAACGATAATCTTGAAGGAAGTGTTGGTTTTGAAATACAGATGAAATTTTGAAGAGGGTGATCCAAATATTTGGGATAAAATTTATATAAAAAAACGTTTTCGAGAATATTTCTCATCATCAGTTGGATTAAACATTTTTGAATGGTGAAAACAGTTGAAATAAGAATTTAACAATTGATATAAAGGTGATGAAGCTAAGTTGGTTGTAATTGTTGGTTATGATTGTTGGCTATTGTGTACTAGGGTGATTGTTGTTTAAAAGTAGTGTCTGTTTATTTTTTTTCTCTATTGATGGCTTGGCTAAATTTTTGTTATTTGTAATGATATTTATTGTTTCTTTAATTAATCTTTTTTTATAATTTTCTTCTTTTCCAATGATTTTTGTGTTATTCCAATCTGGTGTGTGGTTTTCTTTGATACAATGATTAACTAAATGGTTGTTTTTGTCTTTGTGGCGAAGTGCTCTTTTATGTTCTTTTAAATTTATTTCTAATTGTAGTTTAGTTTGACCTGTGTAGATATGTTCACAATTTTTACATGGTATTTGATAAATTATATTTCTAGTGTTCTTTATTATTTTGACATATTTCTTTGAAATTGATATTTGTGCTATTATTTTGATTGATTGTTGTTTTTAGGTTGGTGGTGGTTAATAATGTTTTACTAATGTTTTTTGTTATTTTTGGTATGATTTTTATGTTTGGTATTTGTTCTAATATTTTTTTCTGTTTGTGGAAAATTTTATTATTGTATTGTATTGAATATCTTTTTTGTTGTTCTTGTTGAATTGGTATAGTTTTTGTTGTATTGTTTGTAAATGCATCTATTAAAATTTTGTCTATTAAAGTTATTGGATATTTGTTTTTTATTAGGTTCAGTTTAAGTTTTTTTAAATTTGTAGGAATATATTTCGGGGATGTAAGATTTTTTATTCTTTGTAAATATTGTTTAATAGTGTTAATTTTTTGGTGTGTGGGTTGTTGTGATAAGTAATTTGGTATGTTGTTACCTTTTGTTGGTTTTTCATATATCTCAAAATCTAGATTATTTTCATTTTTTATAATGTTTATATCTAAAAATGTGATACGGTTGTTGGTCATGTTGTTGTGTGTAAATTTTAAAGGATATCGTTCTTCTAATAGGTGTATTAATATTTCTATTGGTTTGTTTGTTATGACTAGGATGTCATCTACATATCTCATTCACATTTTTATGTGTTGTTTGTATTGTGATTTGTTTAGTAAATTGTGCTCCATGTTATTTAAATAGATGTTGGAAAGGATTGGTGATAATGGGTTCAAATAACATTAGTGATCAATATAGTGAAATCATAAAACAAAATGAAGAAGCAGTTCCTGATAACCTACCAAACATCATCAATTTAACTAATGAAGATATCCCAGAAAAAAGGATGAACATTTTAGAACTAGGACCGAAATATGCATATAATGCCCCAATAAACCTAACAGATATGATAACCAACATAGAATGTATATTATAAAAGAAGTAAATAATAAAGAACAAATAATCAATCAGAACATAACCACTATAATAAGGAATAATAAAGAAAATCTATATTGGCATAAGGAAATAAAAAAATTTAAAACTTATTCAGAAGATAAAGATCTAATTATAACAAAAGCAGACAAGGGTAAAATAATGGTCATACAAAAGAAAAAAGATTACATTATTAGCATAGAAAATTTCATAAAAGAAAATAAAATTTTCAAATTAGAAAATAATGATCAAACAATACAATTCCAAAAAAATGTTATTAAAAAAATAAATGAATTAAAAAAAGAAAATATAATTAATGAAGAACAACAAAAACAAATAATTCCAGGAGAAACATCACCAAATTCAATTTATGGAGTAATAAAAATACACAAAGAAGGAAATCCCATAAGAATCATAACATCCAACAAAAAATCACCAACTTACAAACTAGCAAAATTTCTAGATAATTATTTAAAAAAATTTTTTGATTTTAATTACACAATAAAAAACTCAACACTAGCCAAACAAACATTAGAAAAACTAAAATTAGAAATAAAGACAAAATTTATACTATAGATATAACAGCTATGTATGATAACATCCCAATCATACCAACTCTCAACATCATAAAAAATCAATTAAAAACAAAATTACCTTACACTAAAGTACTAAAAATCATACAATCCATAAATCTATGTTTCACCAACAATCAATTAAAATTTAATGAAAAAATTTATTCACAAATTGAAGGCTTACCCATGGGTAGCCCATTATCACCAATCCTTTCCAACATCTATTTAAATAACATGGAGCACAATTTACTAAACAAATCACAACACATAAAATTATGGATGAGATATGTAGATGACATCCTAGTCATAACAAACAAACCAATAGAAATATTAATACACCTATTAGAAGAACGATATCCTTTAAAATTTACACACAACAACATGACCAACAACCGTATCACATTTTTAGATATAAACATTATAAAAAATGAAAATAATCTAGATTTTGAGATATATGAAAAACCAACAAAAGGTAACAACATACCACATTACTTATCACAACAACCCACACACCAAAAAATTAACACTATTAAACAATATTTACAAAGAATAAAAAATCTTACATCCCCGAAATATATTCCTACAAATTTAAAAAAACTTAAACTGAACCTAATAAAAAACAAATATCCAATAACTTTAATAGACAAAATTTTAATAGATGCATTTACAAACAATACAACAAAAACTATACCAATTCAACAAGAACAACAAAAAAGATATTCAATACAATACAATAATAAAATTTTCCACAAACAGAAAAAAATATTAGAACAAATACCAAACATAAAAATCATACCAAAAATAACAAAAAACATTAGTAAAACATTATTAACCACCACCAACCTAAAAACAACAATCAATCAAAATAATAGCACAAATATCAATTTCAAAGAAATATGTCAAAATAATAAAGAACACTAGAAATATAATTTATCAAATACCATGTAAAAATTGTGAACATATCTACACAGGTCAAACTAAACTACAATTAGAAATAAGATTAAAAGAACATGAAAGAGCACTTCGCCACAAAGACAAAAACAACCATTTAGTTAATCATTGTATCAAAGAAAACCACACACCAGATTGGAATAACACAAAAATCATTGGAAAAGAAGAAAATTATAAAAAAAGATTAATTAAAGAAACAATAAATATCATTACAAATAACAAAAATTTAGCCAAGCCATCAATAAATGGACACTACTTTTAAACAACAATCACCCTAGTACACAATAACCAACAATTACAACCAACTTAGCTTCATCACCTTTATATCAATTGTTAAATTCTTATTTCAACTGTTTTCACCATTCAAAAATATTTAAGCCAACTGATGATGAGAAATATTCTCAAAAACGTTTTTTTATATAAATTTTATCCCAAATATTTGGATCACCCTCTTTAATATTTCATCTGTATTTCAAAACCAACACTTCCTTCAAGATTATCGTTTTCCCCTATGAACATTATCTTCACAAGACTTCATCTACATCCTGAATAGACTGGGTTTATTTCTACTATCAACAACATCTGCAATAGACTACATCCTTTGAGTTTTCTTCCATCTCACAAGTTCCTTCATCGTTTTTTCAAGATTGGTGACATTATTTATTATTAATTTTGTTTTTATTAATTTTACGTTTTTCCCAATTAAAAGGAGACTGAACTCATTTAAATTTATTATGGTGACCTTAATAATCAGGAAAATAAAACTGGCTATATTGGCATATAACCACTAGACATTACATGCTTTTTTTTTTTTTGTTCGTTGAACATCACCCTATCCAGTAACTCTTTCGTTCCATATACGCTGCTTTTTTTTTTTTTCCTCTCAGTTGACACATATTCTTTTTTCACATAATAAAAAACATTATAAACAGACGCTCAGATTCTCTGAATCTGATTCCCAACAAAGGTTTCATGACCCAGCAGACACTGCATTGTCACAGCATCCACTCTTCTTACAACATGTAAAATCTACGATGATTATAACGACTGAACAATAATAACGAATCTTATGCACTGAAGTTTACAACCGGTAAAAAAAGGCATTAGAATTGAACAGAACTAGCGCTTGGAGCAGTTTTCTTAAATCTGCCATAGCATAACATCCACCCTCGATTACTAATCAATTTACTAAGCCTTATGTCCCGCATACAATTAAACCGCCAATTTTCAACTAAGATCTACCATGCTCCCAATACATTGTGCCAAAAATCACGATTAAAAACCAAAAACTCACACTGACTACAGTCACACAATAATGGCTTTCTTCATTTAGATTTGTAAGTGGATTTGAGAAGACATTGCAGAATGCAACAGCAACTAAAGACATATTTAATAAAGTGAATAACTACTCCGAGATAAAATTAGTAATGAGGGTGTACTATTATTTGACCCTACCTGTATCGAAAATGGACTATTTTCACTGAGACATCTATCGCCAAACAATTTGCTTTTTTATTTAGTAATTTGCATATTTGTATAAACTATACAACGTTAAAATACAATTGAAATTTCTCAATTAATAAAAAAGTTTTTGCGATATTAGAGAATTATCCTGAAGTTAGGGATAATTCTTTAATATTCTAATTGCCTTTAGAGAATTATCCTTTTTGCTTTGATAAAGGATAGTCTCTATCCAAAACGTCAGGTTTTTATTTCATTTTTTATTTTTATTTTCATTTTATCAATTATTATTTATTTTTTATTTTTATTTAATAACTATTATTTATTGTATTCTTGGGTTTTTGTGTCTCGTCCTTTTCTCTTATAAATATCCTTTCAAATTTACAGAAGATAATTCATGACCTGTGTCTAAGGAATGTTTTGCTATGGCCGACTGGTTACATCTCCTGAATCTTCTGTATATCATGTGTTCTTTGAATCTTGTTTCCACACTGCGAGAAGTCGTCCTTTGTAGACCATAGGACATTGTGAGCATTTGCTTCATAAATCCTGGATTTTTGTATTGGCAGAATCTGGTCCTTGGGGTTTAATAGTAGTTTAATTTGATTGGGATTGCTAAAGGAAAGGGAGATATTAGAAGATTTTAAAGCCTAATCTGGACCTCTATAACTCTATAATTAGCAGCTTATTATAGGGTAAGGATATGACTCTTCCTTATTTTTGGTTCTATTGAAGGTAGTGACTTCAGATATGAACTTTCTAAATTTTCTTTTTCTGACCAAGTCAGTGATGGTCCTGGAACTGCAACTGTTCTTGCAATTTTTTGAATATTTGACATTTCTTTCTTAAACATAGTGACTAAGCGGGAGATTGACGAGTCTATCTATCATAGAGATGAAAGCAGATAATTTTTAGTTCCAAGGATGGCTTGAATTGCTAGGGTTATAATTCAATCCATTAGTAGGTTTATGATATACACCATATGACAAGGAATTCTGATTTCTGATGATCTTCATGTCAAAAAAGGGAAGACACTAATTATTTTCAATTTCGAAAATTAATTGAACTGTCGAATAGAAACTATTAATGTGTTGAACAAAAGAATTAATATCACAGGCTGTGGTGTCGAAAATTGTGAAAATATCACCCATGTACAGTGGAACCTCACTTAACGAGCATAATTTGTTCCCGAATCTTACTCGTAAAGCGAAACACTCGTTAAGCAAAACCATTTTTCTCATTGGAATCCATGTAAAATATGATAATACGTTCCATGCTGAAAAATATATTCAAAATATATATTTGTGTAATTAATTTATTATTTATTGTCTAATATTATAATTCTCTTATCCGTTCGTCCAGAGGCCAACAAGAGAGTTGCAACAATCCGTCCGCAGCCAGAGATTGTCGTGGTTTAAGATAATACTTAGCCATTGTTGTGAATTAAATAAATAAACTGAAAAATGTTTTATGCAGATGAACAGTAAGTATGGAAAAGTAAGCATGGAAAACCATTGATGCTCCGCTTTCATTTCTTTACTCTTCAACCTGTACGGGTGGTTTTTCTAGTAATATATAAAGGCATTTTTGAAATAGTGGAAGAGGACGGGGAAGGTTATTGGAACGAAGGAGGAGAATCTTCCACTAAGAGAAACTCTTCTTCACTAGAAGCGCCATCTAGAGGAAGCAAGGTTAGCCGAGAAGCCGTCTAATGTTTATCTCCTCCTCACTCGCTATGCGAAACAATATGTTTTGCTCGTAATGCGAATCACTTGTAATGAGGTTCCACTGTATCTGGAAAGTAGAACCCCGAAGACTTTAATATGTCCTCAAAATTCTTCAAAAAGATTTCAGCTAAAATAGGGCTCAGACAAGACACCATAGGGGTGCCTCCCACCATTTTGTACACCTGGCCATTATATTTAAAAATGTTATCTACACACAGCCTAGTGAGTCTATCTAAGACATTCCATTAACACCCCCAAGATGGAATTCCATTAAAACTAAGAAATTGTAAAAAAAAAACTCACTTATTATTATCAAACACCCCCAGTAAGCAAATTGGTCAATATTGATAACATAGTCAACCAAACAGACTTAAGGTTTAACGATTCAGAGTTAGAATTCTTATCCAAAGGACTAAAATTCGCAGTTAAAAACAAACACAAGGATATTCAGCAGATTGTCAGTAGTTTAGAAGGAGGAATAAAACACTTACCAGAATCTCAAAAAAATTCTATCAGGCAACAGTGCACAAAGATTTTCTCCCACAATTGGAACAGTTATGAGTTAGATGGCACTGAGAACAGTTATTTGGAAACTATTAAATCTCTTAATGACAAAGATTGCTTATTTTTGAAAAGCGACAAAGGTAATAGCACAGTGATCCTTAAGAAAACAGATTACTTCGCTAGAGTCGATGATTTGATTTCCGAAAGCCCGTTGAGGTTCTGAACAAGAATCCTCTACCTAGATTAATTAGGGAAGTCAAAGAGACACTTAAGAATTGCCCCAATCTCATTCCTCCAAACTCCGGCTCTTCCCTTATCATTAGTAATCTTACCTTACCTAGATTATATGCTTTACCAAAGATCTATAAACCAGGCAACAAAATGCGGCCCATCGTGTCCAATATTGATTCTCCTACATATCGGGTCTCAAAATTTTTAGCTAATTTCTTTAAGACTTGGAAACTATCAGACAGCGGAGTTAGCATCAGTATAGATTTGTTAACGGATTAAAAAATAAGGTTATTAAACAAGGAGAGATATTGGTCTCATTCAATATTGGCTCCTTGTTTCCCAGTACAGTACATTCCTCTTATCTCGCAGTTCCAAGGGAGCTTAATTTTTATCAGTGTTAACCGAAATTTGACTTAAGCGCTCAGTAGCATTTACAGTCATATCAATAATTTAAAAGCTGAAATTGTGAAAGTGAAATTATCTAATCGGAAATTTAATAAATGAAATGCTAAATACTGCATTTACATTATTAGTATTCTTTTTATTATCAAAAAAATTGTATATAATACTTACATTTGTTTAAAATAATCAGAAATGGGTTTCTGTTTTGATTTTTTCACAATGTTCGATGAAACATGGATTCTAACTAAAAAAACTATTGAAGATATCTTGGGGAACGTCACTCTGGGACATTAAATAATTGCCCAATTCTTTTAATAAAGTTTTCGCATCACTACCTGAAATAGTCTTCTCCTCGTTGTTACCGTCATCTTCTTCATGTTCCTCTTCATCTACACTTTTTAAACGGCTAACAATGTCATCTTCAGTTGGGACTTCCGATGTTATCGCCGAGTCGTCAACATCAACGAAAGCATTGAAATGTATATTGGAGAGGTTCTCCAACTTTGCTCGCTTTTAAGAATCTCCCACTCCTCGAAGCCTTCAAAATCATATTCCCCATCACTGACATCCCCGTTCACATTTTCATATTCACAAACCGTAAATCCAGCTTTTCGGAAGCAGTTTCCAATGGTGGTTTCTGGCATCATATGCCAAACACACAATACGGTCATTATCGCATCCCAGATGTTCCATTTCTTGAATTCTTTATTTGCCTCAAGATGATCGATAATATCCCGCAGTAAGTTTTTTCGAAAAGAAGCCTTCAATGAGCGAATGATGCTCTGATTCAGGGGCTGACAGTGGGAGGTGGCATTCGCTGGTAAATATTTAACTGTGAGATTTCTCAACTGTGGAGGCACTGAATGTGATGAACACTTGTCTATAAACAGAAAAATGTGTCTTTTCTCCAGTCGGAATTTCCTGTTCCATGCCAGAAGATACTGGTGAAAAATGTTCATTGTCATCCATGCACGCTTATTATGATAATAATGACATGGTAATGATTTTCCCTTAAAGCAATGTGGTTCCCAAATTTCCCGATAAAGACAGGTGTCAATTTGTCGGTGCCGTCCATATTCTTCTTCTTTAGGCACTACAGACTTAGGTAGTCCCTGGCCTGAATCATCATATCATTCCAATTCGTCCTGTCTTCACAGAATCTTATCTTCATACTCCTCAAGTCCTCCTCCACACTATCCGGCCCACACTATCCTTCCATCTCCTATTAATTCTCCCTTTAGGTCTGGTGGCATATGAGATAGCCCTGTAAGTTCTGATAGGGGCCCGATCATCTTCCATCCTCAATAGGTGCCCAAACCACTTAAGCCTTTGAAATCTAATGTAATCTGATAACATCATTTCATGTTCATTCCCCCCTCCCCAACGTTCATATAGTTTCTTATTCCATCTTCTTCAACTGGGCCATAAATTTTTCGTAAGACATTTCTTTCAAAAGCATCCAGTTTCTCTACTTCAGTCTGGTTTAACACCCAAGGCTCTGACCCACATGCTGCTACTGGGCAGATGATTGTTTTGTATAATCTTAGCTTATTTCATCTTGATAAATTTCTACTTCTAAAAAGGTTATTCAATCCTGCCAGTGCAGCATACCCCAGTCTTACTCTCCTCTTTACCTCCTGTACCTCCTCATTTCGTTCATTTACTTGGACTACCAGATATATGAAGCTATCCACACCATTATTTTGCTTGTTATTGATAGTATACTGAGATTTGGTCTTTTGCTTTCTGCAAATTTCCATCACTTTAGTTTTCTGTGGGTTCACTGCTTCAGCCTCCAGTTTTTTCATGGCCTCCTCCAGCTCCTTTAAGGTTCTGCCGATTAACACAAGGTCGTCTGCATAACCCAGAACTTGCAAAAATCTACTGAAGAATGTACCTATATTTCTTTTCAACTTTGCAGCTTTCATAACCATCTGAAGAGTGATATTAAACAATAGCGGAGAGAGAGCATCTCCCTGTCGTAAACCTTCCCTGCACACAAATTCTGAAGAAAGCTCCCCATTAACTCTCACTGTGTTCAGAGTCTCTTCCAATAGCATACCCGTTAAACTTATGTGCTTTCTTGGAATAACGCCCATTTCTTCCATAGCCTTAATAACTGCCTTTCTAAAAATTCTGTCATATGCGGTTTGGAAATCCACAAAAATATTGTAGATTGGGATTGAAAATTCCCATGTCTTCTCTATAATCTGTTTATAAGTAAGATCTGTTGGTCTACTGTAGATCTATTATTATGGAAACCTGCTTGGTACTCGCCTATTTCCATTTCCATTAAAGGCGCAATTTTATTGTATATACAGTGGGCCCCAGTGAGTGGGGGACCGCGAATCCGGAAATGGGTTTGATTACGAAGGAAGGGGGGGGGGGTGCAGACGCGCATTTCGATCTCAAACGCGGTTTATCTCGGTTTGTTTTTTTTTCACTTTACTTTTAAAGCGTAATGTTTTTTTATACTTTACTTTTCTTATTAAAAGTTTTATGCTAACTGTAAATTGAATCGCCTATCTTTAATGTCTATCTATAAAATCATTACAATTTGGTGAAACAAAATGTCTCCCAAGAAATAATAGCGCCATGTGATCAGCCACTGCGGAGAAAAAATTACATTAAGAAAAAAAAAAACATTCGTTGATATAATTAATTCTCCATATCACCCATGTAACATGCACAAAAATAATGCTATACATTTAGGGAGGAGGAAAGAAATGAATAAAAAAAAACCAAAAAAACAAAACAAACGAACGTCGAGTGCTGTAACATCGCGGATGAAGAATGTTTAAGATTCGCGAAAGTTGCTTAGTTTCATACTTGCTTTATAAAATTTAGTTTTAATTAAAATTCCTTAATAAATTATATTCACAATGCACAGTTTTGAGTATTTTTGATGATTTAGTGCATTTCCAGGCAGTTTTAGACTGTTAGGCCTGATCGCCGACAATGTGTACATTCCGATAGGCCTAATTCGCCGACGAATTTTCTAAACTTTTGAAACGTTGTCTTGTTGTTTTAACATAGATCCTAATTGAATTTTCCTGCAATTTCTAACACTCTTCTCAATTTCACACAGTTATAAATGAATTTATGTGATAATTCTTAGAAACATCGGAAGGAAAATTAATTTGACAGTGGCTAACCAAACGTGAAGATCGATCTTGAAGTTATGAAATATTTGGTAAACATAAAAAAAAAAGACAATTGGGACAAAATCGTAATAAACTTACATTAATAAATAAGATTTTATTAAAATAATGACTTTAATTGTATAATTGTGAAAACTTTTATTTTAAAACAAATTTTAAATAACAGTCGTCAGAAGCGATTTAATTACACACGCGATATTTAACTTCTCCCAAGGAAAAAGACCACGAATCCGGAAAATCCACGGATAACTTTCTGGATTCGTGGTCCCCCACTGTAATAGTAGACAGTAACTTATAGGCAACACAAAGTAGACTAATTCCTCGGTAATTACTACACACTTCTTTATTTCCTTTCTTGTGGATGGGGATGATTACTGCTGTTTTCCATTCTGTTGGAAGCCTCTCCGTCATCCAGATTTGAGTGATCAATTGGTGGAGGTTTGAAAGCAATGCATTACCAACATATTTAAACACCTCTGCTGGTAGATTATCGATCCCAGGGACTTTATAATTCTTCATTTTAAATAGCTTACTTGAAACTTCTGCTAATGTTGGCGGCATTGCCACTCCTTCCGTTTCCACCTCTGCACCTCTCATCCCCGTGGTTATAGTGCAATTAACGTCCTCTCCTTTTAGCAGGTCAATAAAGTGCTCCTTCCACCTTGTCCTAATCTCTTCATCATTTATGAGCAGATTATTCTCTTTGTCTCTCACAAACTTATTTTGCTGCGTCCATCCTCTATTTATTCTATTGTTTTGCACATCTTTGTAAAATTTCCTAGTTTCATTTTTTCTTCGTGCTTCTTCCATTATTTTAAGCCTGTTATTGAGAAACTCATTCTTTTTTCTAATTACTTTTTTTGCGTTTCTTCTAGCTTCTTGATACTCCTCCTCACTACTCCTAGGTTTTTTAGTGAGGTATAATCTCCTTTTATTGTTTTTAATTTGTATCATCTGTTCGCATTGTTTATCAAACCATTGCGTTCGATTTCTTTTTTCCATTTTGAGTAAGCCATCTGCCGATTTCATAATAGTCTCCTTCAACCCTGTCCAATTCTCTTCTACAGACCGTGGCTCCATACCCCTTGTGCTTTTCCTTTCAATATCATCCTTTATTCGCTGTTGGAAATGAGCTCTTACATTCCTATCCTTTCTCAGTTTCTCTGAGTCAAACTTCATAATATTCTTCTTTTCCTTATTATTAGCACTTGTAATCCGTTGTCTTAATGTTGTTACAACTGGGTAGTGATCTGAATCAATGTTAGGGCCCCTGTATGAACTTACATCTTGAACCCATCTTGTGTGCCTCTTGCTAATTAAAAAATGATCAATTTGATTTCCGTTATCACTACCAGGTATTTTCAATGTCTGCAAATGGATTCTTTTGTGAGGGAAAAATGTACTCATTATTACCATTTCCTTGGCAGCTCCAAAGTTCACTAACCGCTCACCGTTGTCATTAGTTTCTTGATGAATTCCATAATTGCCAACTATTGGTTTGAAACACTCCTCTTTACCGATCTGAGCATTGGCATCACCAAGTATTATCTTCACACCCATGTTATTTAGACAGTCTATGACCTCATCTAACTTCTCATAGAATATGCTTTTAACGTCTTCTGACTTCTCTTCCGTTGGTGCATGAATGTTAACTAATGAAATACTGAAGAACCTACCTCGTAACCTTACTGTGCAGAGCCTATCACTTACTGGGTGAAAATCCATAAGTACCTTCTTTAATTTGGACTTGATCATAAAAGCTGTACCTAACTCGTGTGCTTCTGCACCACTATAGAGCACAAAGTAAGATTTTCCTCTGTACGTGCCGTTTCCTGTCCATCTAACTTTTGCAGAGCTACCATGTCCCGGTCGCATTCTTCGCACTGCCTTTCCAATCCCTTGAAGGCCCCTGTCCTATATAGAGATCTCACATTCCAAGTAACCACCTTCATCGGTTTCAGATAGAGCCGATTCCATTTTGTCTGTCTGGATATTTTTTTTGCTTATTTTTACCGGAAGGTTTATGAGCCTATCCAATTAGAATTGGAGCAAAGTAACTGTGAACAGTCTCTGTACTAATTAAAAGGCATTCCACATGGAATTGCACTATTGTATAGCTCTGACAAAGTTTCTCAGTAATGTTAAGTATTGCTAATGATAGTTGTAGTTGGGTGTAAGGTGGCACAAGGGCTCTCCATAACTTGGCTGTTATTTTCCTTCCTCTTATGGAATTAGAGCGTTTCTTTCATCACTGGTGGCTCCGCCTGTGTGCTGTTATTGGGAAATAGCGTACGTTAGTCCATGTTATGGACTGAAGAAGGATTAATGTGTCCCCCCCTTCGATTTGCGTAACAAAGGGTGCACGGCGTTCTCCTTTACGCCGTGAATGACATGATATTGTCACGGAGGTATACAGACTCATCCCATCAGCTAAGGGGTCAGGTACGTTTTGGCACTAGACCGATTCAGCGCTGGCTATTTCGGCGCCGGTTCAAAAACTCTATATTTGAAATGGTTTCCATGCAGAACCAATTCAAACTAGGTGGGGGAGGGGGAAGAAAAGCTCTTGTGGCAAAATCCAATTTGCGCTTGCTTTATTTTTACTATAGAAATAAGTAATATAATAAAAATAAAAAAAATTCTCTTACTGAAGAATATACCTTAGCAATTTAATAAAGAAAGAATAAATATTATAAAACCTAATTGTCTTTTTTTCATATGCTTATTAACAAGTATAAACTAAATGTAAGAAAAAAAATTAAACCGACTTCAACAATGAAATTAATATCGGACCATCTTGGTGCTAAACCGAATCTTTTTATAATCGGTTTAAGAATTTTTAAAATCGGTTTATAAATGACGGAAATATCGATGAACATACATAAAAAAAAATACCTACAGACGAACATTGAACCTCCTCCTTTTTGAAGTCTGTTAAAAATGAGAATTTAAAATGCACCAATTTCGTTTGATAGAATATCAAGGGGAAAAGATACTCCTTTGTTTCACCCAAAACAAAAGACCCCCCCCCTTTCCCGTGTATAACTGTTTTCGTTTTTCTCAGCGATTACATCATCCCTGTTTTTGGTTGACCCATGATCTTCATTACTATTAATATTAGTATTGTTATAATACCAAAAACTGTGAACAAATGGTAGTAACAAATAAAAAAAAGCACAAAAACCACAATTCCACAAATTGTGTATTTGTGGTTTCATTGCTATTGTCTAGCAACGTAAACATTTTTAATTAAATAGTGAAGTTTAGGAACTTTTTATAAAATTATCTTGAATTCAAAAAGAAATAAAAATTGATATAGTTCTTCATTTGGTGATCTATTATTTAAAATTTATTCATTTGATTAATAAAAAGAATACAAAAATTAAAAGATAAAATTCCTCATTTGGTTGTTTAAAAAGAAAGCTAAAATAAAAAAAAAATCATTTAGCTCATTTGGAAATTGTGAGAAATGCTTCTCAAGTAATCAGTAGCATCTGTAGTTTCAAATCTCATAGCTGTTTCTCGTATTCTTCTCTCTGCATCTCTATATTTTTTTTTTTTTAAGTAATATCTCATAACTTTTATATCATTTAGTTTTTAATTACGTAAATATTGGTTCTGCATGGAAACCATTTCAGAACTGGGGGTTTTGATCCGGCGCCGAATCGGTCTCGCGCCGAAATGTTCGTGCTGAAACGGTCCCGTCGAAACGTCCCATTCCGTCAGCTAAGGATAGGACACCAGTGGTCATGAATGTTTTGTTGGGAGTCCAACACTTTTAAGCAGATCTTGTAAAGCCACGGGCAGTGTATGTTATATGAAGGAGGGACTGCCAAGGTGATGAAGCTTGTTTAGAAAGTTAAGAAAAAGCTAAGTTGAGTGTAGTAGGGACCCCTATTTAACTGTGGTCATTGACCTAATTGAAGGGCTGAATATTGGGGAAGTTAACCCGGGGCAAAGATGTGCTCTGAAATGCGTGATCCATGAGTTTTCTGATTGTTTTGGTAATGAGGTAACGGCAGTCCGAGGAGTCACTGACTATCAGGGGGATTATGCGATTGACAAGACCCACCCAGTGTTTATCCGACAATATAAGATACCTCACGTTTATAAAGATGCGTATCAGCAGAAAATCATGGAGTTTGAGTGGGCTGGCATTATTGAGGTGAGTTTGAGCCCGTGGAATTCCCTGGTGCACGTGGTGCCAAAAAAAAAATGGTGATGTATGAATCACACTAGGTCTTCGGCAAGTTAACACGTGCACAAGCTCAGTGGACTTTCCCACCCCAATAGTGCGGGACATCCTGGAAGAACTGAATGGGCATAGATACTTCTCGGTGCTCAACTTAAATAATGGTATTTACCAAATACCATTAGTCGAGTCACTGAGGGAATGCTATTTCTTTCAGACTCCCTGGGGAAAATACCAGCTGACTAGGCTGCCCCAGGGAGGCAAGAACTCCTCTCACCTTTTTCAACAGTACGTAGTGAAATCATTACAGGAGAAGCTGGGAGGAGAAGTGCATACCTTCCTGGATGATATCCTCATATCAACGAGAACCTTCGACGAGCATCTTAATGTATTAAGGTGGGTGTTTGAAAGGTTCCGGGCCACGGGTTTAATTTATTAAGCCAGCGAAATGTCAATTCTGTACCCCTTGTGTCCGGTATCGGTGCCACGTGATCTCTGCCTCTGTGATTGGTCCTGACCTGGATAATGTGGCAGCTATCAACGGCATTAAAGAACCCAGAAATGTTAAGGAATTGCGAGGGTTGATAGGCTCAGTGAACTTTTATTGTCCATTTATTGAGTACCTATCTGAGATACTCCTTCCTATCACCCAATTAACTCGCAAAGGGGTGAAGCTCCACTGGAGTGAAGCATGTCATGAAGATCTGGGAATATTGAAGTCTAAGTTGTCCGGAGCGCCCATCGTAATTGCGCCTGACAACAAGAAAAGGTTTTTTCTTGTGACGGATACGTTGGCTTATGCAATCGGGGCGGTACTGCAGCAGAAAGTAGAGGGCATGTTAAAGCCGATTGTTTTCTTTAGTCAAAAGCTGCAGGGTGGACAATTGAATTATGTGGTGATAGAGAAGGAGGCCCTCGCAATCGTGCTAGCAACTAAGAATTTTTGCCACATTATCCTGGGGTTTTTAACAACGATAATCACGGATCATAAACTGCTTGTGTTCTTACAGAGGATGAAAGACTCCAACCAAGGGTGCTTCGCTGGTCCTTGAAATTGGAAGAATTTCACCTCGAGTATGAACACATGGCGGGTAGGCAAAACTGGGTACCTGATTTATTATCCCGGTAGTGTGCCAATACCGTGGTCGTGTGTACGGATCCGGACATGAAGCAAGAGCTGTTAGAACAGCAGCCGAGAGATTCCTGGTTGTGAGGTATTAAGGCCTTGGGGCAGATTGACGTTGGCAGATGGAATAGTGGTCCGGTATGACCTCAGACACCCAAATGCTTGTCCGAGGGTCTGTATTCCATTTGGGCTACGGGGAAGGCTGTTGGCCCAGTTCCATGACAGTTTGCTGGGGGGGACATTGCGGAGTGGAAACTACCATCCGCAAGCTTCATAAACGGTATTTTTGACCCGACATGCGTAAGAATGTGATTCAAAAGGTGCACGAATGTATAGAGCGCTAAAGAACTAAGAAAAACGTTGTTAAGCCACCGTGGCAGGCGGGTATTGGGGCCAGGTATCCTTTTGAAAAGATGGTTATTGATATTGTGGGTCCTGTTCAAAGATCAAAACGAGGCAATAAATACATTATGGTTATGTCTGACGTGTTAACCAGATTTGTGGAGGTGCAGGCATTGCCTGATCAGACTGCCGGTACCCTGGCAAAAGCCCTGGCAAGAATCATTGTATGTCGTTATGGTGTGCCCAGGAAGATTATTAGCAACAGGGGCATCAACTTCACATCAGAAACGTTCACTTTGTTTTGTGAGGAGTTGGGCATAACTCACAAGGTGACGATCTCGTATTGTCCAACGTCGAATGGTCTCGTGGAAAGGTGCAACAAATCACTATGCGAGACCATTGCGACCTATGTGCAAACCATCCTGAGGCCTGGGATGAGGTTTTTGAGTTGGCGCTGTGGACCATGAGAATGAGTCATCACGAGGCGTGAAGGGAAGTGCCAGCATACCTCATATGGATTTGATCCCATAGTGACGAGAGGATGGGATGAAGATGAGGGGGAGGGACAAGAATCGATAGGTATTGAAGAGTACCGGTCCAATGTAGTGAGAAAATTACGGCAGATTAGACGGGAGGTGAGTACTATTGGTCAGAAACGTAGAGAGGCGAAAATAGACCGGTTAAATAAAGGGCGAGCTATGAGAACACTGAATGTTGGAGAAAAGGTGTGGTTATTGAGAAAGGGAGGACGAAAAAAAAATTCTTGTTGAAATATATTAGTCTGTTCAGACTGGTCGAAAAAGTCACTGATGTTAATTGAGGGAACACGGCAGCGAGATTTAATTACAGTACATGTAGATCGATTGAAGCCTTATTATCATCCTTCCCCAGCACAGAGTGATAGTAAGAACAAAAGGAAAAGGGTAGAGAATAGTGCTCCAATAAAGAGATTGGAGGTTGAGGTTTCGGAGTCGGAAGAGGAAGACATGGTGGTGAGGGTGGTTCGTAGGCACTCCCCAGAGCCATGGCTGGCTGAGGGAGGGGTGCCAGGGATGCCTGAACAAGAGGAGGTTCTTCAGAGGAAAACGTTCCTGCGGAGCCCGTTGGAGATAGCTCTGAAGAAAGGGCAACCATAGTGCAAGGGCGGCACAACCTAAGGCAACGCCCCCGCCTGAACTATCGGAGCTTACATAGAGGAAAATGACGATGAAGGTTTTGTGATCTTGAGTGATGATTCCGAGTTACTGCGTGGGTTAATATAAAATGGTTTTGATTATGGGGGAGCTTAATGGGGATGTATGGGTACCCGGTCATTTGGCCGAACGGACATTTCACCGACGGACATATGACCGAACGGAAATTTAACCGACGGAGAAATGCCTGCATTTCATCGACATTTGGACATTCGGCGTAAAGAGATGTTTTCGGCAATATACCATAAATATTCTACTATAACGCGACTTCTTGTATAACGCGACTCCACTTTTTCGGCCCAAAAAATCGGCAAAAATCCTATCCTCTTGTATAACGCGACCCCCATTTTTGACTCCTCGCGAGAAATAAAATGTAGGAACTTATACAGAAAAAAAATCTTTATTTTTAAATAGTCTGGATATTTAATATTCAAAAACCTTCAAAATCTGATTCATCTGTGTTTTCGAACAGGTCTTTCCAATCTTCCTCAGTTAATTTGGCATCTGTATCCCAGTCTTCGAAGTCTTAGAAGTTTCGATGTTTGGGAGAAGTCATTATCAATGTTGTTAGATGTTGGCGACGAGTAATTCGAATAAAAAGTGAATTAATATATTGTATAATGAACTGGACATTATATGCAATGTAATTA
>JAHWFO010015471.1:1106326-1117151 GCA_023313115.1 Rhysida immarginata | reverse complement strand
GTACATCAATTTTCTTAATAAAAAGACAAGTAATCTTTATTCAGTTTCATATTTTCACTACATAATATTTTCTTGTAGGCTTTGGTTCGAGGCAGTTTGGAAGTAGGCCTATTTATCAATGTTTGGGAGAAGTTATTATCGATGTTGTTAACGATGTTGTCATTATCGACGATCGGCCGCAGTCGTCGGAGGGCTGATTTTTATCCTCTAGTATAACGCGACCCAGCAAATTTAGATGCTTTTTTAGGCCAAAAAAATTCGCGTTATAGTAGAATATTTACGGTAATTCATTTAATGGGAAAAAAAATGTTTAAAGCAGGTTATTTCGTATAACGAATCTTATGAGACAAATCTGTTTAATTCTTTCTACTAAGCAAGCATATTGTATGGACCTTTAAAATTATTCTTTTTTGTATGTCTTTTTAAATAAATGTTTCTTTTCATAACGTTAGGTAGGTAAAGATGGGAACGGGACAAAATGCAACTTAGGGTCATGTATTATTAAATAATATCGATTCTTTTCCTGTATGTCTTTTTAAATGAATATTTTACTTCCATAGAATGAGATACTCATTAGTGATGGGCGATATTTGATACCATTATCGTGTATTAAAAATTTATTCATACATATCAAAAAATTCTGTTCTGCTTTATGAGGGGACATAAACATTCTTAATCGGATAGTATCAAATATGAAAATCAACTGGTAATGGATTGAGTATTTCTAACATTTTTCAATGTAGAGTTCTTTTTCAGAGTTTTCAATGATATGGACACTCTACCCGAATATCTGACATATATAGTGCATGGCGTAATTTTGTAATTTAAAACATTAATGGGATTTCACTGCCGAAAACGTGGACCGTATAGAAAGCGATCTCTTTACCAACCTAACCTAATAATTAGGGATGTGCGATATTCATTTGCCGTTAGTCGAATAGACTAATCGAATAAAATTTTAGTAATTGGCGATTTTATTCGAATGGCTTGGAAATTTATTCGACTAAATCACACAAAACGACTAATTTTTTGAAGAAATTAACAGGGTCTCTAGCAAAACGATTTCGTAAAATTCCCTGACTTTTCTCGGGGATGAACCTTCGGATTAGTTTAATAATGAAAACAAAAAACGGCGGAATGAATCGAAATAAGCGAATAAAAAAATCCGATATAGTTACGACTATATCGAGTTGGAATTATTCGACTCTTTTAGTCGACTAAGGACCAAAATTTTATTGATATCGAAGAATATCGCACACCTTATGGGCGTTACTTTAGTATCGCATATTTTAGAATCATCGATACTGTCAGAATTTTCGCATTTGATACTATCCGATATTAGAATTTTTGTCTCCTCATAAAGCAGGACAGAAACCTGATGTTTATGGAATAAACTTTTAATACCACGATACTAATATCAAATATTACCCATCACTTATGAGTATCTCATTCTATAAAAGTGAAATATTCATTTAAAAAGACATACAAGAAAAGACTTGATATTATTAAATAATACAAGACCCTGAGTTGCATTTTGTTCGGTTCCCATCTTAACCTACCTAACGATATGAAAACAAACCTTTATTTAAAAAGACATACAAAAAAGAATAATTTTATTGGTTCATACAATATGCTTGCTTTGTAGAAAGAATTAAACAGATTTGTCTCATAAGATTCGTTATACGAAATAACCTCCTTTAAACATTTTTTTCCCCATTAAATGAATTATATTGCCGAAAACATCTCTTTACGCCGAATGTCCAAATGTCGATGAAATGCAGGCATTTCTCCGTCGGTTAAATTTCCGTTCGGTCATATGTCCGTTCGGTCGAATGTCCGTTCGGCCAAATGTCCGTTCGGTCGAATGTCCATCGGCCAAGTGTCCGTCGGTCAAATGTCCGTCGGCCAAATGACCGGGTACCGGATGTATGTGACATGTTATGTCAGTGTGTTTAATTTAATTATTGTTGTCTTTGTTGCCATTATTTCTCTTACGTTTACTATAGATTTTTATCTGCAGGTTATGATATTTCTTTTATTTTGAAATTGTGTTAACGATTGCTATTTTTTGCAATAATGAAGGTTAAGTGGTTTTTTTTAGCGAAAGATTTTTAAATAACCGTCAACAATTAGCTTTCCTAATGGGTTAGCATTGTCGAGAGAGATGAGATTCTCGGAATTTCTCAGATGCTGACTCATTAGGTAATTGTTGCGTTTTTGTTTGTTTTTGTTTTTTTTGGAAACTATGTAAATGAGGGAGATGGAAAAATTTTCTCAATCGGGATGGTTTTTTTTTTTTTTTTATGGGATTAAAAACATGCTTATAGATACGAAATATAGGCCTATTTTTCCCGACGCAGTTTCTTTCAAGTTATGGATCATTTGATCGGTGTATTTCACTATACCGCAAATAATTTGCAATAACGTCTCTATTATGATTGAGAAACGAGCCTAGAGGAGTTTAATGCCGTTTTATTTTGATTTTCAATGTTGAAGTCTCTTCAAACATGAAGCGCAAACGTTCGTTTAATATGTTCCATGGCCGTGGCACTCGACTGCCCCTACGTGTTCGGCAGTGAAGCCAGAGCCAGGTTAGTTTAATATCTCCTACGTGGGATGTTTTCTGGCGGTGTATGGTGAGTGACTTAACATTTATTTTGCCCCCCCCCCCCCCTGGGGAAGATAGTCAAGAGATTATTGTTCGTGTTCGAACAACGGTACCCAGCATGGGTTTTTTTTTTTTTTTTATGGTTTTTTGGTACTGGAAGGCTTATGAATTAGAAGTGGTGCAAAGTAACTGTGAACAGTCTCTCTACTAATTAAAAGGCTTTCCACATGGAATTGCACTGTTGTATAGGTCTGATAAAGTTTCTTAGTAGTGTTAAGTACTGATAATGATAGTTGTAGTCGGGTGTAAGGTGGCACAAGGGCTCTGCCATAACTCTGCTTTTATTTTCCTTCCTCTTGTGGAATTAGAGCGTTTCTTTCATCACTGGTGTCTCTGCCTGTGTGCTGTTATTGGAAAATAGCATATGTTAGTCCATGTTAGGGACTGAAGAAGAGTTAATGTGTTCCCCCTTCGATTTGCGTAGCAAAGGGTGCACACGGCGTTCTCCTTTACGTTGTGAGTGACATGATATTATCACGGTGGTATACAGACGCATCCCATCAGCTAAGGATAGGACACCAGTGGTCGTGAATGTTTTGTTGGGAGTCCAACACTTTTAAGCAGACCTTGTAAAGCTGCGGGCAGTGTATGTTATTATATGAAGGAGTGACTGCCAAGGTGATGAAAGTTAAGAAAAAGCTATGTTGAGTTTAGTAGGAGCCCTTATTTAACTGTGGTCATTGACAATGATTATACCTTTGTATAAATTTGTTATGATACTGAATAAATAATGGCAACAGTGACTTTTGTTGTTTGGATTAACCCCCCACAATACCCGTTGTTGTCTTTCAATTCTTTAACAGGTTCCACGAACCCGTGATCGCTCTCGGGCATGTGTGGAGGTTGCTTTTGGTTACCCCCCGGTCACGGCAACTCCCCCCCTCCCCGGAGCGTCACAAAATATTTACCATATTTTCGCGAATATATCCCGCACTCCTGTATATCCTGCACCCCTAGATACCCCGCGGAATTCCAATTTTATGTAAAAAATGTTTTGGAAACCCTGCACCCCTGTATATCCCGCGGGGTATCCAATATGCAGGGCTCAAAACACTTCGAGTTAATATTACATAAAGCAGAAAATTTAATAAGTATAATTAATTATTTCAAACATGAAACTCAATTAAAATTCATAAAAATTGTATTGACAGTATAAAAAGTTCCAAGACATAAAAAATGAGAACTGGAAGAAGAGTTTATTTTGCAGGAAATTCAACAAAAAAGTTAGTACATGAATCCAGGAGATTGAAATAAGCAATTGATAATGAAAGCAAACTAGCATCTCTTTATATATGTAAACAGTGAGCCCTATAAGGGCTGTGATTGGTTGTTATTAGAAGCCAGGAAGCATGAGCCAATAAATATGCAGTCATGATAGTAAAGATATCTTAATGATTTATGATTTTGATAGTAACTGGATATTTTAATTACAAAAAAATGTAAAGATACTTCATAAAGTAAATATAAATTAAATGTATTTAGGAAACAAAATTATTTAGGAAATCAAAGGTATTTTAATATTTATTTTATATAAAGAACACATTGTATACTGCATTCAGAAATAAAATTATTTTTATTATTATTTAATATTAAAAATACTGTATTTTATAAATACAGAAATTCCACTTATTTCACAAAGTTTTTCGTATCAAATATACAATTATGTACTGTAGTAAAGAGTTGTTGGCAAAAACAATATAAAGGAAAGCAAACGTCTTCACGTAAATAATAGAAAGGATTTAAAAGCTTTAATATTAAGCTTTGAACGAAGTTTCATAACATAGTAAATAAAGAATGGTCTATGAGGATTTTTACATGCCAAACCACAGATGTTTAAATTATTGATTGAAATAGGAGAGACATCCAGGCTGTGATCTGACGAATTTCAAACGAAATTAGCATATAACATTTAATATACTTGCATATTACAGTGCATTATGTAGTATATACAATATACAGTACATTAATTTCCTGTTTTCTCATTTTTTCGTCTCCAAAAGCTAATGTACGAGGTGCATTCAAGTTCTAAGGCCTCCGATTTTTTTTCTCCGGATTGGAAAGAGATAGAAACATGCGCATTGTTTTAAAATGAGGCCGCGTTCATTGTCAATACATCCCAGAGATGGCAGCACCGTATGGCAGATGGAATTTTACCGCCAGCGGCGAGAATGAGAACTGTTTTAGATACTTAAAATGGCGACGTTTTCCTTACTTGAACAGCGTGCAATCATTCGTTTTCTGAATTTGCGTGGTGTGAAACCAATTGAAATTCATCGACAGTTGAAGGAGACATGTGGTGATGGAGTTATGGATGTGTCGAAAGTGCGTTCTTGGGTGCGACAGTTTAATGAAGGCAGAACATCGTGTGACAACAAACCGAAACAACCTCGGGCTCGCACAAGCCGGTCTGACGACATGATCGAGAAAGTGGAGAGAATTGTTTTGGGGGATCGCCGAATGACTGTTGAACAGATCGCCTCCAGAGTTGGCATTTGTGTGGGTTCTGTGCACACAATCCTGCATGACGACCTGAAAATGCGAAAAGTGTCATCCAGGTGGGTGCCACGAATGCTGACGGACGACCACAAGGCTGCCCGTGTGGCATGTTGCCAAGCAATGTTGATGAGCAACGACAGCATGAATGGGACTTTCTTTTCGTCGGTTGTGACAATGGATGAGACGTGGATACCATTTTTCAATCCAGAAACAAAGCGCCAGTCAGCTCAATGGAAGCACACAGATTCACCGCCACCAAAAAAATTTCGGGTAACTGCCAGTGCTGAAAAAATGATGGTGTCCATGTTCTGGGACAGCGAGGGCGTAATCCTTACCCATTGCGTTCCAAAGGGCACCACGGTAACAGGTGCATCCTACGAAAATGTTTTGAAGAACAAATTCCTTCCTGCACTGCAACAAAAACATCCGGGAAGGGCTGCGCGTGTGCTGTTTCACCAAGACAACGCACCCGCACATCGAGCTAATGTTACGCAACAGTTTCTTCGTGATAACAACTTTCAAGTGATTCCTCATGCTCCCTACTCACCTGATCTGGCTCCTAGTGACTTTTGGCTTTTTCCAACAATGAAAGACACTCTCCGTGGCCGCACATTCACCAGCCGTGCTGCTATTGCCTCAGCGATTTTCCAGTGGTCAAAACAGACTCCTAAAGAAGCCTTCGCCGCTGCCATGGAATCATGGCGTCAGCGTTGTGAAAAATGTGTACGTCTGCAGGGCGATTACGTCGAGAAGTAACGCCAGTTTCATCGATTTCGGGTGAGTAGTTAATTAGAAAAAAAATCGGAGGCCTTAGAACTTGAATGCACCTCGTAAAAGTGAATTCTCATAAACAAGATGGCGATGCCATATCTCCTGAAATTGTCCAAGAAAGTTCTTTAAAGTTCAAATGAATATTTATTACAGTACTTAATGCATTAATACACGATATGTACTGTAATAATTTTGAAAAATGAGCTTAAAATAAAAATTCATGTAAACTAATGTAACTGTATTTTTGCCTTTTTCCAAATGAAATGACCTTTTATTATTTTTTATTAAACCGCCATTTGTGCTGTATTAAGAAACTTTTTGAAGAAACATGCGATAATGAATCAGATTTTTAATTTTTTAATTATAAATATCCAGGTTATGCATTTTTCATATCGTAAAAAAATAGCTTTTCAAAAAGATGGCAACTTCAAAACTGCCATGATCTGAAGTAGTGGTATTTTGTTCCGACTAACTTTTTCACCTTTTGATAATGAATCGGAATTTTAAGTTTTTAATTTTAAGCCTAAATTCAATACGCAATGTGTTGTTCATTGCTTTAAGAACTGATGCAAATAGGAAAGAAAATTCTACAGCCTGGATATCTTTCCTATTTCAATCAATAATTTAAACATCTGTGGTTTGGCATGTAAAAATCCTCATAGACCATTTTTATTTACTTATGAAACTGTTTAAAGCTTAATATTAAACCTTTTAAATCTTTTCTATTATTCACGTGAAGACATTTGCTTTCCTTTATATTGTTTTTGCCAACAATTCTTTACTACATAATTGTATATTTGATACGAAAAACTTTTGTATTTATAAAATACAGTTTTTTTAATGTTAAAAATAATTTTATTTCTGAATGTAATATACAATTTGTTCAGTTAAAATAAATATTACAATATCTTTGATCCCTAAATACCTTTAATTTATATTTACTTTATGAAGTTGTATTTTTACACTTTTTTGTAATTAAAATATCCTGTTTCTATAAAAATCATAAATCATGAAGATATCCTTACCTATCATGACTGGCTTTTAGATTAGCCTTATTTTGATTGGCTCATATTTCCTGGCTTCTATTGGCAACCAATCACAGCCCTTCTGGCCCTCATAGTTTAATATATAAAGGAGTGTTTGCTTGGTATGGAGGCTTGTTGCTGATTTGAACGGTCCTCTCAATCTTTCTATGTTTGGTGGTATCATCTTTCTTGACGTTCAAAAGGCCTTTGATCAAGTCTGGCATGATGGACTCATTTATAAAATGATTACTTGTGGCTTCCCTGATGACCTGATTGCCTTGGTTCGCTCCTTTCTGAAAAACAGGACTTTCCGCGTTAAGGTTGGTGACTCCTTTTCTGACCCTTCTGATGTTAATGCTGGTGTTCCCCAAGGCTCTGTCTTGGGGCCTGCCTTGCTCAGTTTCTTTATCCACGACTTTCCTAAGTTTACAAAGTGCAATCTCTACTTGTTTGCTGACGACGGGTCCATCATGACCTGGGCACGTAATCCAGTCCAAGTCATCAACCGTCTGCAAAAAGCTTTACACCGGTGTGAGAGCTGGTTCTCTAAGTGGCGCTTGCAGCTGAAAGTTAACAAGTGTAAAGCCATGTTCATCACACGCAAACGCAAAACCTCTCCAAGGCCCCTCATCCTACATGATAGAAAGCTTGAGTGGGTTAAAAATTATAAGTACCTCGGAGTTGTGATTGATTCCAAGCTCAAATGGAACGACCATATCCAATATTCGCTTAACAAGGCTAAGAAAGCGAAGTTTAGTCTCATCGCGCTACTGGGGCGAAACAGCGCTCTGAGTGGACAACAAACTCTTGTCATACAAGGTAGTGATTCGTGCCATTTTACTTCACGGTATGCCTGCTTGGGCTTCCATTTGTAAATCGAGATGGAAAGATCTTCAGACCTTCCAAAATGTTGCCCTTCGGTCCATTGCTCAACTAGACAGAAGAGTTGCCAACAATCTCTCTGTCTGTGAAGATCTGGGGATGACCCACATTGGTTCCTATGTTCAAACACTTCTCAGGAACATGCTGCCCAAGATGGAACATCATGAAAATACCCTGGTTGCTGGTATCCTGGACCACTCACTCACTATCAGGGGTTCCCTCAGGTTTCAAAGACCCCGTCATATCTTGGATGTCAATTTCGAGAACATTAACAAGGTCGAGTTCCCCAACTACTGGATCTGCTAGATCCTAGTTTTTCGGACTCACTATTCGTCAATTCACAATCCGATTCTCGTCCCTACCATGAAGGGACTCTTTTCTGGATGACTTAAAGAGGTTGAACTAGAAGTGGTAATAATGCAATCTAGAAACTGTTTCAATAGAATGATTCAAATGAGTGAACTGCTATCTAGTGCTGCGACACATCGATTATTTTATAACAATCCCATGGTGAACTAAGATTTATGTGTATGCCTTCTCATTAGCCATTTAATTTAACTCATTCTAATTTTGACCAATCCCATGGGGCCTTACCCTTGCTGTTTCTGCATATAAAGAAGTCCTAGTAGGGTCTCATTTAGTAGTTGATAGTATCATTTAGATCTATTGAAACCTTCTTATAGTAGGGTAATCATTTGGACTCGAGGCTCGTCGTTATCAAGGTTATTATTCTTCTCCATTCAGGTTAGTACAGGTTAGTGTTTTGTTACTTCCTACAACTTAATTTATTTCCTGACTCAGGAAGTAATCACACGCTGGAACTCAACGTATCTAATGACAGAAAGATTTCTGTCTTTGAAAGAATGTATCACACTTGCACTTCAAAATGTAGATAATGGTACTGACATGTTAACAACAATGGAATTAAAATGTTTAGAGGATTCATTATTTGTTTATCGACCTCGGTTTAAAATCACTAATGAGTTGTCTGCAGAAAAACATTCCACCATTAGCAAAATAATTCCTCTTCTAGGAATATTGTCAGATTGCCTGTCCTCCCTAAGTCCCTCAACTGAGGTAAGTGCCCTGAAGCATACACAAGCTAGGTTCAAGAATGTAGAAAGCAATTTACTTTATAGTGTATCAACATTGTTCCACGTTTTAAGAAGCATGATTTTAATGTATGCACAGACACAATTTTAATCTGTATGAAATTGCAATTCAATTCTTATTGATTCCAGCTACTTCAATTCGTAGTGAGAGATTCTTCTCAAAAGCAGGTAATATTTTGACAAAAAAAAAGGGCTAGCATTAAACCGAAATATTTAAATCAGTGTTTGATTCTAAGCTGTTTAACTATCGATGAATTGACAAAATTGTAACAAGTTGACAAAATTTAATTTAATCATTTTACGTTTCTTACTGGGAAAGTGGAAAGTAAAAATGTCACTGCCCCCGCAGAGCAAAAGAAGGAAAACCAGTCCAATTTGGGATTATTATGTAAAAGGCGATACAGAAAATAAAAAACATTCAGCAAGGTGCAACACATGTGGTAGTTGGATAGCCACGTGTGGCAACACAACAAACTTGTTTGGCCATATAAAAGCTAAACATTATTTTACGTGGTTAAAGGCCAAAAGTACAGATGCAACGGAGCCTAATAATGATAAGGTAAGAAATTTATTTGTTGTAATATTTTAGCATAAAAAACAACATTATCAGGTAGGCTTTGGAATAGCCTAGGAAGGAACATACATTACATGCATACCGAATCTTAGAATAGCGCTGGCTAACTAAATTATTTCACAGGCGAATAAGTGTGGTAGCAGCGAAGGAAATACACAAACGACTACTGAAACTGTGTCTCAGAGTTCATTCAACAATAGTAACACTTTGCATGCCTACCAGTCATATGAGAGTAAGTATTATTTTTAATCTTAAAATGATCTTAGTGTTTCCCAGAATTCATGTTTTTATTTTTCATACAAGACAGCAAGATTGTACAGACACTGAATGAAAAATTGTTGCGTATGATTGTTCTTGACATGCAGCCATTTTCCCTTGTTGAGGATAGAGGTTTCCGCGATTTTGTCGCAACATTAGATAGACGTTACAAGATACCTGACAGGAAAACTCTAACGGAGAAGATGCTTCCTCAAGTCTACGAATCAGAACGTGCTAAACTTTTCCAAATATTGTCTAATGTAAACAACGTTGCATTAACTACTGCCAGCTGGACATCTGTGGCAAACGAGTCATACCTAACTGTGACATGCCACTATTTAACGGAGGAATTTTTTCTGCAAAGTAAAGTTTTGTGCATGGAAAGCATCGACGAAAACCACACAGCAGAAAGTATAGCAAGTTTTCTAAGACGTGTTGCAGAGGAGTGGGGGCTGTTGGGATTAGAGGACGGAAAACCATTTTGCAAAATTGTGGCTGTAGTTACGGACAATGCTGCCAATATGCATAAAGTAGTGGAAACTGTGAATAAGTGGCTATCATGTTTTGCTCACACCCTTAACCTTGTTACTGATGCTTTGCAAGAGGTAGTTGCCATCGTGGAATTGTTGAGTAAGTGTAGAAATTTAGTTACGTTTTTCCACAAAAGTACAGTAGCAACAACAAAACTTCGACAACAAATTTTACTCTCGGAAAATCCAGACATGAAAACCCGGAAGTTGAAGCAGGATGTGAAAACAAGATGGAATTCAATTTCCATCATGCTAAGAAGTCTTATCGCACTTAAAACGTGCGTCTGTGCAACAATAGGAGCCCTAAATCGTTTGGACTTAGCGATTTCCGAAGAAGGATGGCTTCAAATGCAGGAACTAGTTGATCTATTGTACCCGTTTGAATTACTAACTGCTGACATGTCTGCTGAAAAATTTGTTTCGGTATCAAAAGTGATCCCTTCTGTGAGGAATTTACAGCGGAAGCTGAGTGGAAACCAAGCCAACGAGTCCGAACCAGCTATGATTCT
>JAHWFO010015471.1:1066914-1086690 GCA_023313115.1 Rhysida immarginata | reverse complement strand
TAAACTATGAGGGCCAGAAGGGCTGTAATTGGTTGGGGGGGGGGGGGTCAAACTAACTTCGATCTGACGAATTTCAAACGAAATTAGCATATAACACTTGATATACTTGCATATTACAGTGCATTATGTGGTATATACAATATACAGTACATTAATTCCCTGTTTTCTCATTTTTTCGTCTCCAAAAGCTAATGTAAAAGTAAATTCTCATAAACAAGATGGCGACGCCATAACTCCTGAAATTGTCCAAGAACGTTTTTTAAAGTTCAAATGAATATTTATTACAGTACTTAATGCATTAATACACGATATGTACTGTCATAATTTCGAAAAATGAACTTACAATAAAATTTCATGTAAACAACTGTAACTGTATTTTTGCATTTTTCAAAATTAAATGACCTTTTATTATTTTTTTAATAAACTGCCAAGAGTTTGAGACCAATTATTACGAAATGCTCCTTGACAACGTGATATTCATGGCACTATAACTCTTTATTTCAATTTAGACTTAAAAAAAAATCTATCAACATTATACATATTAACTTCTGACACGCTTATCATATTAACTAGAGGGGCCCCTTAAAATATCAAAATACAACAAGAGAACATTGACATTATTCGGAGTGGCAGATCCGACTTACAAACTAAAGCTTTACCGGCACTCGGGTTCAAAATAGATCAAGGTCTACATACATGGAGGTCCCAGCGTCATTACTGAGGGAGTATAAAACTCCTAGCCACATTTATCAGGAAACTCCGCGCGCTCCCGCATAAGTATTCCTTCTTCATTAACGCACGTCGGCGTAACGCACCTCCTTTGCTAGGGCAATTAGGGGAGAGGTGCAGAGACCCCTCTTGGCCAGCGCGGGAGAACCCGACTTAGAGGCTACTGGCAAGTCAAAACTTCCGTCACCGTTTTCAGTGATTTATTTTTTTAACATAAAATCTACTGATGCAACGAAACTTGGGCAATACTCCCCTCTGACTGAGTTATCTGCATACAGCGTGACCGATACATATTTCTGAACTAAGTGCTTAATACCTGACTTAACAGTTTATAATTATAACTATAAACAGAGTAAACACCATGCTTAAAAAGTCGTGGAAATAGCTGACAGTTCTGGGTTCTTTTGAGAGCTACGCTATAAACAGCGTGTGGGTGCAGTGACGACACTTAGAATGTTCGTGGCGATTGCTCTCGGCGGGCGGACCGACGGCACGCTAGAACTAGACGTTTCCAAGTGTTCGTTTAATTCTCCGCACGTTGTTATAATAATAGTCAAAACACTCACCAATAATCTTCATAACATCAGCATTACAGACTCCAATGACGAATGAATTGCTATTTCCATCATCGTTATCATATTTGTCGACATCATGGCGGTGTCATTGCTTCGACTTCCATTTAAGCAACTTAGGTCCAGTACTCATACAACAATTCATCATGTATCCAGGTTCGGTTCCAGAGCAGAATAATAAACAACATAATTACATTAGACATGTTACAAATAAAATGTTCATAAGCTAAATAATAGATGTTCCCTCTCCATATCTTCAGTTTCGAATGACATAGTCAAGGGAAATCGACCTGAGCAGAAAAACACAACTATATCACTCCCGGCCAGAATTTTTTTTCGAGGAGAAAAAAAAAAAGAATAAAAAAAAATATATAATATTCAACAAAACCGTGACGTAAAATACTTCTCTGAGCACGATCGCAACAATCCTCTGCTGGAAGCTGAGGCGATTTTCTCGGAAAACTCCTAACAAACGCAGCTTCCAACAGAGGGTTAATTACGATCGCTCACACGCTAACAACAAATGACTAAAACAACCAATTACTTGACGCACCTATATCCTTAACATAACGACAAAACATCACTTATAACAACAGCTACAAACCATATAGCGGATTTCTTGGCTACCTAACACTAATACGTAAATACACAAATAAATTCCAAAGATAATTCCCCCTTCATTCTCTCTTCTCTCGGACAACACGTGACTACCAGTACACTGGCATGTCACAATATTAATTGGTTGCAATTCATTATGTGTTGCACAATTTAATCCTTGGAGAATCAAGCTAACAAAGTTTCCTGATAAAATACTGCCATCGTATGTAGAAGTAAGTCTTTTAAAAGAAAACTTTCGTAACTTTTCCAACAGCAACTCTTTCCAAGTTTTGGTAAAAAATGACTTTCATCCAACATGTTGAAATGTATACCAGGGCTAAACTGGCCCTAAAGATTTTGCACAGGATTGATGAAATCAAAGTCACTAAAAGGATAAGGTCTCACAAACTTCTTCCCAAAATGCATACTTTACTGAGCATTGAGATCAAGGGCACCATCGAAGATCGGGACTGTAAAGCTAACAATGTCTGTTTGTGCAGTGTATGGCTGCAACAATGATTCAGACAAAGCAAAAGAATTAAATATTCATTTTTGCTTGTAAAAATTAAACCAAACAATTAATTTTTTGTTCCATGTCTGTTGTATTATTATTATTTTTTTATAATGCTCTCCTTAATGTTTACTTTTGCATTCGTTATCCTTGACGTCACTTTTCTTCCTCGTAGGAAAGCCAACCCTGCGCAGTGCTAGACCTTTCTTTCTACTGGCCTTGGATGAAATCATATCCAATGCATTCTGCAGCAATACGGGCAGGATCTCATCCGGTCCAGGGGATTCGTATGGTTGAAAGGAGTGAATTGCCCATAAAATTGGTTGTGGTGTGATAATTTCCTGGGCACCTTCCAGTTTACCAAGGTTGTCTGATCACAGGACTGATGAAATTAGGGTGTGACTGTGCAGCAAATGCTGTTTCCAGCAAATCACTTGCACATATTTTTGGTGTGTTCACCATTAGTCTTTTGGAGAGTACCAATAATTATTGGTTGTCTCTCTTAAGAATTTTATTGAGTATTGCTCCTTCAGCAGTTTTTTGACCTCCTTCACATTGTAAATTCCTCAACCAGTTACGCTTAGCTGTTCTAACAGTTTTATTATCTTCAGCGAGTGCAATTTTGTACATTTGCAACTTGTTAGTTCTTTTAGCACACTTGAAAAGTTTCCTGACCGAATGTGGCCACTTAAGATATAGTAGTATAACCCCTGGCAAAAATTATTCGAACACAGCGTGCTAAATGTAAACAAAACATTTTAGTTAATGATCAAGTGTAATCCTGATACTTCAGACAGAATATAATTTTATATTTTTATTACTTAATCATTTCTTAATGCAAATAAGAAAAATTGGATCATTTGAATAAAATTTAATGCTTTAAAAAAATCACAGTTCACTCCCACTGAGGAAAAAATTATTAGAACACTCCTAGGATAGGAAAAAAATATTCGAGCACTTGACAATTCTGCGAAACAGATTACGTTTGAAATTTTTCTATTGGTCTACTTTACTGTTAAATTTTGCATATTAATCTTGTGACACTAGTTATAAATAATTTCGCTTATTTTCCACAATTCACTGCATCAAGAAATGGCTCGTGGAAAAGAACTGTGCAGTGACACCAAAAACCAAATAATCCGCTTGTTAAAAGAAGGAAAAACTAGTGATGTCCATTGGATCCGGATCTGAAAATATCTGGATTCGGATCTAGAAAGATCCGGATTTCGGATTTCGGATCTCGGATATCGGATCCGGATTTCGGATCTCAGATATCGGATCCGGATTTCGGATCCTTTCGCTGGATGCGTATTAAGACTAATTAGGACTTACGAGGACTGGGCTATCACTTAATAAAAGCATTTATAAACTGCTTTCAGAAAAAGTTTGCATATACACAATTTCCTGATATAGGATCCGAATTTCGGATCTCGGATCCAAGATCCAGATCTCAGATCTCGGACCCAAGATCCGGATCTCGGATTTCTGACCAAGATCCGGATCTCGTTCCTAGGTCCGAAAAAAAGATCCGGATATCCGGATCTTGAATTATCCGGATCTTGACATCACTAGGAAAAACGCAACGAGACGTTGCCAACTGTGTTGGTTGTGCTGTATCAACTATTAACTATGTATGGAAGAAGTTTTGAGAGACCGGTACAGTATTAAATCGCACTGGAAAAGGTCGAAAACTGAGTACAAGCAAGCGCCAAGATCGGTCACACAGGGAAATTTGCAAGAAAAACAGAAACTGTACATCCAAGGAACTGAATAAGCAATGGAAAAAGTATAACGTGTGTGAGTGACAGAACAGCCAGAAATCGACTCAACGAAATGGGATACAAGTTCTGCAAAGCAAAAATTAAGCCCCAACTTACAAAACGTCACAGACAAGTACGCTTGCAGTGGAAGAAACAGCTCAAGCCATGGACTGAAGAAGACAAGGTGATATTTTCGGACGAAAGCCGTATTAATCTTGGTTGTGGAGATGATAACTGTATTTTTGTTTGGAGACTGAGTGAAGAATAGTTTCATGACCAGTGTTTAAGAGAGGGTCAAAAATTTCCATCTTATTTCATGGTTTGGGGATGTATGTTGTCGAAAGGACTGGGAAAACTAGCAATAATAAGTGGAAAAGTGAATGGAGAAGTTTATGAATAAGTGTTAGATAATTTCCTAATTTCATATGTGGAAGATCAATTCAGAGATGAGCAGATCATTTTTCAAGACGATATTGCATCTTGTCACCGCACTGCAAGAATCAAAACTAACCTACAAAACAAGGACATTAAAACACTTCCATGGCCAGCACAAAGTCCAGATATGTGACCAATAGAAAATATGTGGAAATTGAAAAAATTGGTAAATGAAAAAACCCTACAAACAAAGAAAAACTTAAAGCTGCAATTCGTAACAGTTGGGGTGAAATTAGTTCTGATTATTGCAGAGATTTGGTTCAAACTATGCCAAAGTGTATTAAAGCAGTAATACAAGCTAAAGGAGGTTCAACATGTTATTGATGTTTATTACCACTGATGTTTTCCATAACCTAGGAGTGTTCTAATAATTTTTTCCTCAGTGGGGGTGAACTGCTGATTTTTTTAAAGCATTAAATTTTATTCAAATGATCCAATTTTTCTTATTTGCATTAAGAAATGATTAAGTAATAAAACTATATAATCATATTCTGTCTGAAGTATAAGGATTACACTTGATCATTAACTAAAATGTTTTGTTTACATTTTGCACGCTGTGTTTGAATAATTTTTGCCAGGGGTTGTGGTAATGGAGTGTTAAAATGACTGAGGAGCTTCGAGCAACAGATCATCAGGTCATCAGAAGTACACGGACATTTAGAAAAAGAAAGAGAAAAGGCTCACATAAGTGAAAGAATGAAAATATTAATTTATTCACAGATAAAAGAAAAAAAATAATGTAATATATTTTTTTTTAACAACTCTGTTGCTCAGTTTGCAGGAGAAGCAAGCTTTTAGACATGTTGACCATTTTATTAAATGCGAAGACTGGAGAGATGATATTAAAAAAAAAAATTGAAATAAGAGCTCTAAGAAATAAATTCAGACATATCTGATAAGAAATGCCATTTAAAAAACAGTTTTATGAATAAATGCGGGAAAAAAAACTTATCTTTACTTACTTACTTACTTACTTACTTTTCAAACCCGCTTATCCGTTAGGATCGCGGGGGCAGCAGCCCTATGGAGGATCTCCAGCGATCGCGATCTTCCGCCATCAGGTGCATATCATCCCTGGTAATACCCAAGCGACTCGAACCCAGATTCTCCATGTTGTCTAGCCACCTGGTTCTAGGCCGATCCCTTGGTCTCTTACCCACCGACTTGGAAAATAACAACTGCCTAGGAAGACCAGTTTGCAGCATCTGTATCACGTGGCCATACCAGTGTAACAGATCTCTCAATGCGGAGAAGTAGCGGCTCAACACCTGAAGACTCCTTTATTTTTAACTGTAAAATATTTAAAAAAGAATTTAAAAAAGAATCTTAAATTTTAACTGTAAAATATTGTGGAGATGAAAATAATTTACAATTTACTTTAATTAACCATTAAAGATTTTTTAATAAATTTTTTTATAATTTTTTTTTCAGTTTCAAAATGTGGGTTAATTTCTGGAAATAATTAATTATTATCGGTAATTGTGAATATTTCAAAAATATCGAATTTTTGCGTCCCATAGTATTTTAAATAGTAATTTAGCTAGTAATTTTATTATTTATATAGCCATCTTCATTACTTTTATATATTTTGAGACCGCCCACCTCTCCCACAATAAAGATTATCGATGACCCAAACAGGTGACCGCTAGGCAGGGTATTAGTCAAGGGTTCGGGACTGATATTAATCGAGGGAGTGTGAGTTTCCAATAAAATTATACTGATTTATCATAAAGTGTATTTATTAACTTCCTATCAGGGCTATCATACAATTACAGCTTAGCAATTATCATCCTTTCTAACCATTTAACTAATAACATTTAACAAATTTCCATTATCTATTATGTTTTAGCATTGGACTATATTAGGGGCTTATCACCAGTAAACCACAATTTGATTTTTATTCTTTGATAATGTATATTTGAATGAACGGTTGTGCTTCGTATAATGTTACTGGAATGAACGGTTATGCTTCATACACAATTCCAGAGACATGTCAATCGCTCCTCAAGAATTGCACTTCACCTCACAGCACCAAGTTTGTAATGCAAGAACGCATCACGTGATCCTTTTACACGGGAGGACCACAGTAACCCACACAGACACCGTCCATGCAGAGGCTAAATAGTGATCTATATCGTGAAAAAGCATACGAATTATACGGCAACAGGTTCCGTTTCGATAACGAGATCAGTTGTGTTCAGAGCGCTGAGAGTGACAGTGCAATTAGACAGACAGCAATCACTTACAAGGGAGCAAAGTTACCATGATTACTTCCTTCATTGCCAGCAAATTAACTGCCTACATCCGATTCTTAATATAGTTTATTCTAATGTAGCGTCAAAAGTCACTGTTCCGTAATTCATTATCTTATCTGTTCCCACAACACTTATTCCGCTTTTAAAGCGAACACCGAGTCACGTGATGGACTGTCGCTCGATGCTCCACATAGACTATGTAAAAGTATTGCTTATCGTGAGCATGCAACATCAGATTCCATTAACTGAGTCAAGTTTCCTATGTATTTACTCTGATTTTCCTGTAAAACATTAATAATGAAACGGTCTCACCATTGATGCCTTCTGATTGTCTACAAAATTGATCACTGTTGTTCTTTTGTTCCCGCCGCACCGCCTACCACAGCTTCCGTAATTCCTTGCGTCGCTGAGGTTGACGATCGAACAGAACAACTTAGACTTTTACTAGATGACTTTGCAAACTTATTATAATTCCATAATACTTATAATTGCATAGTTAAGTGGCAATATATTTCAATAAGCATTCATATGCATGAAGTTGGTTTGTCACAAAAAATAGTTTCTTTAATAGGGTCCTAATGCTTAATGATTAACATTAATAGTACAGCAGGTAAAGAGAGACATGGGTAACTATACTCTGTCCAACGAAAGTTGGAGTGCGTGTGTCCAGCTGAATTTTCAATTTCAATTGTTAGACATTGTTGTCAAAATGTAATTAACAATGTGTAATAATTGAAATTGATGCTTAACTGGACACGCCTACTCCAACTTTTCTTGGATAGATTATAGAAACACTCTGTTTTGAACAAGAGTACCGTGATGCAATACAAGGTGCACGGCTTAATTTAGTGTTTTCCTTAAGAGTGTAGCTGCAGTAATAGTTCCAACAAATAATTCTCTCTTAACAGTACTTGGGATTTCAGTTCAGTCTTGTCTTCTCAGTGAAGACAATTTAAGAGAAATGATACTAAGCTGCTACGAGGTGGCACCGATGCCAAGTCAAACCTCCTGAGACAAGTGTGCACAGCGATAGGGCACAAAAGGGCAGCAACAAAGGTTGTAATCTTCTGTCTGGCTTCAATTTTTGTGAAAGCACACGTTCGTGGTCACGGATGACATTTCATCTGTGCTAGTGGTTGCAGTCATCCATGAAATAGCAGTGGTCACTCACTGGCAAACACGACGCTGTGGGGTTCAAAGGCTTGCTAAAGCCTTTTCTCCGTCCTGGATTCACTCCAAGGGTTTGCCAAAACCCTTCAAACACCCTTCTATGTCCACATTCCAATTAGGCATAGATGCTGAATTAACAGAGTTAGGCCTATTGTCAAAGCTCTTAGTTAATTCATAAACTATTTGAATATTCTCTAAAATGTTCAGCACTAACCAACCAATATTACACATGGAGGGCAAATTGTCCAAGGAAGAAAGGAGGAGGAGGAGGAAAACAACAGTTCCAGCTCTTCCTATGCATTCCACTCAGGACAACACTCATAACACTCCCTTCCACCTCTCCAGCCTCAAGAGAAGTCTCCCCCCCCCCCCCCCCCCATGAAAAACCAACAACATTCCATTGTTGCCAAGAGCTTAGCAACACTCATTGTTTTCAAACAACAATGCCAACACTAAATAGAATGAAGATAAATACAAAATAATCATTTACATGAACTAAGTTTTAAAGTTGCTTTTAAATAAAAAAAAAAGCACTTACACTCTATCTGAAACAAAACAAAAAAAATAAAATAAAATACACAGACGGAACGTCACAAATTTTTTCTAAACTTTTTCTTATTTCTAGAAAATACGTGTAAATATCAGTTGTTTCGTGCTTATACGTATAAGAATAACGTTGAAAAAATTTCCCACGAGCTGTCACATATTGTTGGAAAGAAGGAGTGCCATTATCTGTTGAACCGGCTGATGTTGCACCTTCAGAGGGGAGAGGAGGGGAAGGATCACTTGATGTGCTTTGGAGAACTTGTCTTGAGGTCGATGGCCCATTGTCGTGGATAGGGATGCCTTTCGAGAGGGATGATGATGATACAATCTGAGAAGGGAGAGATGAGGACGAGCTTGAACTCAGGTGCTCATTAATTCCCTGTGGTAAAACTGTGGATGTTGACAAAGGATCATGCAAGTGTAGGGTTTTGAGCGACTTTGATGATCAGCTGCTTTGTGCGTTTGCAATTCCCTCAAGGTACGGAACAATTGCATGCAAATTAAACAGGTAAATTTTGACGAAATTCCATTTTGCACACTGTTTTTTTTCTGTGGTAGCTCATTAAATTTCTTTTATAGTTATACACTCATTCACATATGTCGCAATTAAACATTTTTTTTTTTTTTACCCCTGTGTGAGAGAAAAAATAATACAAAAATTATCATCCAATTTTTTATTAATACAGTCAATTCTCGTTAATATGAAGTCGTGGGGACCAAGAAATTTTTTCGTATTATTCGTATTTCGTATAAACCAACAATACTAAAAGTGTTATGAAATAAGCATGGAAATAGAGTACTTTAATTTAAGTTAGAAAAAATTTTTATTCATCTCTCCTAAAAAAAATCTGCTAAGATAATTTTTTTTTCTAAATCACTATTGACTTTACAATATAATGTAAATAAGTCTTCAGGAACATCCCAACTGTATAATATATGAGATTTAATTTTCTCCATCAGTTCTAACATTCTCTGATTTGATGGAGCAGATTGAATTGGTTCGTCGTCATCATCGCTCTCTTCGTCTACGCCATCTTGCTTATTGTCCAGGCATTCTTGCACGATCTCTTCGTCGGTTTATATGTCAGAGGTGATGACGCCATCATCGATCCTGACGAGATCTTCAAACTATCTAGAGGCAAGTTTCTCTCTATAATTGGCGTGACTCTAAGCACCTCCCACTTCTCAAATCCTTCAAAATCCAACTCGTCTGGTTCTTCTGTAGTGTTAGAAAATCATGCCTTTCTAAAGCAGTTAGGAATTACAAAATCTGGGATTGTGCGCCATGCTTCCGATAAGTTGATAATGGCGTTTAAAACATTCTGTTTTTTTTTTTTGTTCTTTGCCATTATCTAAATTGCGAACCATTTCTCTTACCATTTTTTCCAGGAAAATATTCTGTAGGGAATGTGAGACCACCCACCCCTCCCACAATAATGATTATCGATAACCTAAACAGGTGACCACTAGGTGAGGTAGGAGTCAAGGGTTCGGGACTGATATTAATCAAGGGAGTGTGTGTTTCCAATAATTATACTGATTTACCATCAAATGTATTTATTAAACTTCCTATCAGGGCTATTATACAATAATAACTTAGCAATTGTCACCAAACACTTATCACATATATACAAAAAAATAATTAAATAAACTTCCAATACTGTAATACCTTATCATCAAATTATTTAGGAATTATCACTCACAAAACCAGGGGGAGGCCGTGGCCTGGTGGGCTTTCACTGAACACAACTTCTGTGAAGTTAAGCTACATCGGGCACGGCTCGCTACTGGATGGGCGACCATTCGTGATAGTCAATCTTTATCCCCCCGGCTGCTGTGACCATCATACAGCAGTCGTGAATCCAGGTCCATCCAGGGACCCAACTCGTCGGCCTCTGGCCATACAGGCCCTGGATGGACGTATTGGATTCAATTAATTAATAAAGAAATAAATAGATTGAACTAATCGATTAAAACCACAAATTGATTTTTATTTGATCACTCATATTTCGGGTAGAAGTCAGTTATTGGAATGGATTAATGTGCTTCGTGCACAATTTCATAAGACATGTCACCCGCTCCTCAAGAATTGCAGTTCACCATACAGCACCTCCTTACTCTGCCTATGGAAAGGGTCTGCCCGATACCCAGTGCATAATGCGAGAGCGCATCATGTGATCCTTTTAAACGGGAGGACGACAGTAACCCCACACAGACACCCTTCTCACAGAGGCTAAAAATTGATCTGTATCATGAAACTCAATCCATTGAACTATACCAATAGGGCATATTAATTATAAGACAACTGGTTCTGTTTCGATAATGAGATCAGCTGCACTCAGCGCGCTGACAGTGACAATGCAATTAAAACAGCCATCGCTTACGAGGGAGCAAAGTTACCATGACTGATTTCAGCAAATTGACTGCCTACATCCAATTCTTAATACACTTATATTGATACATTGTCAAAAGTCACTGTTCCATAATTCTTTATCATCAGTTAGCACAACACTTATTCCGCTTTTAAAGCGAACACTGTGTCATATGACGGACTGTCGCTCGATGCTCCACATTGAACATGCAACACAGGATCCCAGTAACCGAGACAAGATTCTTATGTATTTTACTTCAATTTGTTCGTAAAACAATGATAATGAAACGGTCTCACCATTTGATGCCTTCTAATTCGTCTGCAACTTTGATCACTGTTGTTCTTTTGTTTCCACACCACCTACCATGGCTTCTATAATTCTTTGCATCGCTCAGGTTGACGATCGAACAGAACAACTAACATCTTTACCAACTGACTGCACAAACTTATTTTATTTCCGCAGTAATTATAAATGCATGGTTAAATGGCAGTATATTCCAATAAGCATTTATATGCAAATCGAATATTTATTCTCCGATCGCTCGAATGCATAAACAACATGTCCGACCATCCAACATGACATCGACATTCTTCTTCGTAAGCTACGACACACAAAATTACCTTTTTTTTTCACACTGTATTTTTTTAAATTTTTCAAGCGAATTCTCTCCGAAGACGGGCTTGCCCTGCAACAATACTCCGTTTGGAGCTTGGCCAAGATCTTCCGAGAATTTCATCCGAAGAACAATGCCAAACTCCAACAATGACGGCCCCTGTTGTCTTCATTATTATCGGGCAACAGCTGTTGTTAAAACATCAACAATTCTTTTTAAAACTAAACAAATAATTACCAAAATCCACTTATAATCTTTCCCCATTAAACACCAAAACCTCTCAAAACGAACATATAATGTCACCCCTCTACATAAATTAACATATATACAGTACCTACCCAGATAGGAAGTGATAACTCAATTATACCAATAATAAAAAAAAAACAAAACCCAATAACGTAATTTAACTTTACTATAATTAACTGCCATTATAAATAAAAGTAAATATCTGCATTTTTAATTACACATATATAAAAAAAAAACAACCCCAACCTCTCCCCCTTGTTTAAGAATGCAACACTGAGCGACCCCTCTGGCTCGCTATCCCAATTATGGTCTTCTCCTGAGTCAACTGACTCCACCGCGGATTCCACCAAATTATTACATAATTGCATTAAATTTGATACCACCGGGCTGATAGCGGGTTTCGTTTTTGGCTGTTTCGCAAATGATACTTTTTCTTTATCAAACTGGTCCCCTTCCCCTTCAACCACGCTGGCTGCAACCCTCGTCTTTTTCTTAGCGACAGATTGGTGTTTAACACCACCACGTTGCTTCTTTTTCTTTTCCAGCATTTCCGGAACCCTTGTGACAATTGGTACCTTTTCCTGTACTTCCCCAACCTGTGCTGCACCACTATCACCAATGGGGTTTGATGTGGCCTATCCTTCTTATCTACGTATGGTGAGTCATGTCTCTGCACCATTTCTACATCAGGCTCACTCTAATCAAAGGTATTAGCCATGCATTTACATAACTCCCCTTGCGGGGTCGCAATATCATGAGGCCCTGGATAATCTTCCTGGCCCTGATATATCCCATTAAAGAGCACCTCTTGACTCTTACTTGGGATACTCCGACCTGCATCCATGCATCTCGTCCATGCTTGGGCTCCATGGACCCAGCGAACATCGCCATAGCGCTGGCCCACCACTTGAATCCACCCATATCCATCTCTTGTTTGGACTATAAATGGCAGCCATCGTGCTTGTTTACGACCATTAGGCCCTGAGGCACCTCCTGGTGTCCTTATCACTACTTGCTGATCCGTATCAGCGATCCTCCAAACCGTAGGTCCATCCACTGGTCCATTATTGGGCACCTTAGGCCATTCCATTTGCGTTGCTATAATAGCTTCATGATCCCTTAGGGCATGATTTTTCGTGTCCGATGGACAGTCGTCTGCAGTACAGACTGCTAATGTAGCAGCACACTGGAATGTCAGTCCCTGTAGAACATCCATCCCAAGGATACCGTCGTATGGTCGATCTGCAAATGAATGTAACATAAATGTATGTGCACCCATACGACGGCCTTGGAGGCTGACATCCACTGACACTCCCTGCTCTATGGTAAAGCAGCTGCCCCCTACACCCCTAATTGTCATGTTGACGGGGTGCCATGGGGCATCAGATATCTGCCTGCAGACCTCCATGTCTACCATGAACACCTGGGATCCAGTGTCAATTAGCTTAGACACTGCTTGTCCCTGAAGCTCCACCTTGGTGACACAAAGCCCACCTTCGATGCAATGCATCACCGAGGGGTCAGAAGCCGAGGTACCCAGATTAACGTTCTGAGTCCTAGAGGCCTGGTGGGGACAGTCTCGGGTGTAATGCCCCGGCTGTCTACAGCGAACACACCCAGTTCCTAAATTTGGCTTTGGGACTCCTTCTGACCTACTTCTTTCCAGCTCTACTTTCATTTGTGCCATGGATTGAGTGAGGCTCAACACTGCCTCCTCCAGGGCTTCAATGTAGGGCCACAGCCACATTTCTCTACCCGAGATTTATTACCTTCACCACCTCCTACCCGATTTGATTTGTTCTTTCCCTTATGATGCGGGCAGCATGCCTTGGCACACCGTACACCCTCCCCACTCTCTTCAACATTGGTGCCCCCCTTATTTCGTTTTTCAATCTCCTCATATCTCAAGGCAGCCACCACTGCCTCTCGGAATGTACGTGGGTTCCTAGATAGAAGAATGCGCTTGTGAGCAACTAGGCTCCCATTGCTGAAGCGCTCAAGCAAAATCTGATCTCGGCTTGGTTCCATCACTGGATGAGCTCTGTTGTACCGCTCCATCGCCACTTCCAAATGGTCAGCGAATGATGAAACTGATTCATTTGGGCGTTGGACAGTATCATGGAGCTCCTTGCTAAAATCACGAGTAATTTTCACTTTGCCAAACAGCTGCTTCAGGCGCTCCCGCAATCCAGCATAGTCCGCAATGTCGAACAATTCACGTTCGCTGGCCCGCTTGGCCGCATTTCCCTTAATTTTAGACCTCACTGCGGTCAATTTTACCTTATCAGGCCAATGGCCCAATTCAGCCATATCGTCAACACTCTCCAGGAAGGCAGAGATAGTAAGCCCCCCATGCTTCCCGGTGAAAGTCTGTTCTGCTCCTGTGTAACCAGCTAACTCAGGGGCAACTGCAGACCTTGAGCAGCACCTGCTGCTTCGCCATCCCCTTGGTCGTCAGGCATGATGAATCACCTACCCACCCCTCCCACAATAATGATTATCGATGACCTAAAAGGTGACCGCTAGGTGGGGTAGAAGTCAAGGGTTCAGGACTGATATTAATCGAGGGAGTGTGTTTCCAATAATTATACTGATATAGCATCAGATGTATTTATTAAACTTCTTATCAGGGCTATTATACAATAATAACTTAGCAATTGTCACCCAACACTTATCAGGTATACCTTGTAACTATTTAAACTAATTAGCATATACACAAAAAAATAATTTAACAAATTTCCAATACTGTAATACTTTATCTTCAAATTATTTAGGAATTATCACCCACAAAACCACAAATTGATTATTATTTGGTCACTCATATTTCGGGTAGGAGTTGGTTACTGGAATGGACTAATGTGCTTCGTACACATTTTCATAAGACATGTCACCCTCTCCTCAAGAATTGCACTTCACTACACAGCACCTCCTTACTATGCCTATGGAAAGTGTCTGCCCGATACCCAGAGCATAATGCGAGAACGCATCATGTGATCCTTTTAAACGGGGGGACCACAGTAACCCCACACAGACACCCTTCTCGCAGAGGCTAAAAATTGATCTGTATCGTGAAACTCAATCCAGTGAACTATACCAATAGGGCATATTAATTATAAGACAACTGGTTCTGTTTCGATAACGAGATCAGCTGCACTCGGAGCGCTGACAGTGACATTGTGATCTTCATCAATTGCTTGGCGTAGATGACCATCTGAAATCATGATTGGCCGACCAGAGGAGGTGCATCTTGAAGAGTGGTATCTCTGTGTCTGAACCGCCGATACCATTCTTCTATTGTACGTAAACTAACAGAGCCATCACCTAAACGTTGGCAAATGTTTCCGTGACATTGCGCAGCACTAATCTTTCCAGAATACTCGTAGAAGATTATTGCTCGAATATGCTCATATGAAAGGTCCATTTCAGACCGTTGATGGCACTCACAGATGTATAGTCAGAAAGTTGATTCTTGGATGTAATTTAGCAAAGATATTCAGGAATCAAATGCAATAATTTGTTTGAAAACATATGAACACCCCCATCAGAAAATGAGCCCTTCTTGAGCACGAGTTCTAGAACCGGAAGAAACTTTTGCAACAACCTGATATAAACCACAAAGAAAAATTGCATAGAATAAAACCAAAATGTTCCTGCCTGACCCATGTGATACCCAAAATTAATACACACTGACATGGCATGTCACAAATGGATAATTCCCTGATCTAATGGCTGTACATGCGATGTTGCATTTGCCGGAAGTAATTTAACTTCCAGATTTGATAATTCAAGATTTGGTGGCATTCTGTGTGATGGACAATTATCTATAAATAAAATTGTATTTCTTCTCTCTTTCTTTAAATCATCGTTCCATAATTTCAAACACTGAAGAAATATTTCAGACGTCATCCACACGCGTTTGTTTTTGAAATAAATAGCTGGCATATTTTTGACGTTTTTAAAATGGCGTGGCCTGGCGAATTTGCCAATAACTATCGGCTTTTTCTTTTCGGTGCCATCCATATTTGTGCATAATAATACTGACAACCGTTCTTTGCTACTTTTCCCTGTGTAAGATACCGTAAAAGCATTAGATACATGTACAAAATTATCGGGGAAAAAATACAACAAAGTTTAAATGACGCATGACACTTTTCGCCTTTTAAATGATGAGATTTCTCGGGAAGAAGATTATAAAATAGGGCGGTTTTGTCAGCGTTGTAAATATTGTTAGGCGGCGTATACTTTTCAAGCATTTTTGGAAGAACTTTTTACTTCCAATCATTTACAACATCTAAGTAACACCAGTATTTTAAGCAAAATAGCCTATTATATATGGAAAGGGTAAAAAATTCATTTCATGCAAATAGCAATATAACACAGAAGTAATAATGTTAATCAGTTAAATTAAAATGATATACATGAACCATAATGATAATTATCATAGAAGCATGGAAAACAAAAGGTACCACGACAATTCGCACAACAAATAAATGAGGTCTTTTTATAAGAACAAGGAGTTTTAAGAAAATCCATTGAAAAGCACACCTTGTTTACATTCACAAAGATTTCCCTTTCGAACCCGCCACCTCGAAAAATAAAATAAAATAGTTATTGCTTTTAAAATGTTGATTCTATACAAAATATTTTGCAGAAAATACTTTATTACTCCGTAGACACTTGTACCAATAAAAATAAGTACAGGGTGATTATAAAGTCACTATACATTTTGGTGAAATCATTAATGAATTTCATTTATTTGCACACCCAAACACACCCAAAGTGAATTTGTGTATGGGAGTTACACAGTCAAAGGTCTATGGGGCCTTCATGATTGCCGAGGAGACTATCAATGGTACCGTGTACCTTGACATGTTGGAGCAATTCCTGGAGCCACAATTGCAAGATGAAGGATTTAGTATACCGTTGTGTTCCAACAGGATGGGTTACTATCCCATTTGGCCAACATCGTTCGGGACTAACTGAATCACGCATTCCCAGGCAGATGGATTGGTTAGGGCTCGCCGAGACTGTGAGCTCCAGTCTTCAGATTTGACCCCCATGGATTTCTTTGCGTGGGGTTTTATCAAGTCCAAGGTGTACCAGGTCAGAATTACGCAGCATTGCACAGCTGAAACAACGGATTACAGCCGCGGTGGAGGTCATTACACCGCAATGTTGCGCAATGTTTTCCGGGCCACGATGGAACACTGGGAGCTGTGCCGGGATGTGGAAGGGGGACACATTGAAATTTACTAAGAATGTATCCTGGTATGATATCTGTTTGATGCATACTGCAATTGCTGCAATAAAACGGAGTTTTCACCAAAATGTATAGTGACTTTATAATCACCCTGTATAATAATTTTGAGAAAAGGAAAATATTGTGAAAAAGTTGGTTGTCACAAATAAATTTGTAAATATAATATATTGAATAATTATTTGGGTAAAGGAAAAAAAAATGTTACAACTGGAATTCGAACCCACCACCTCACACTTTGACTTGTGAGTAGCAACCACGCTGCCGTCTGAGCTATCGGATCACTTACAATTAAGGAGGAAATATTTCCCTTATGTATGGTGCTCGAAACTTTAAACCGTCTTTTTTCAAAATTGCTGAATAGTGTGCCTTAATATTTAAGTATATTAACATCCTAAAGGTACAGTCATCAAAGGGAAATAATCAACACTTGAATTTTACTCTAAGCTTTACCGTTTCAATATTAATTTATTTTTAATAATTTAATATTACATTTAGAGTTAACATTATTAAGATTATTAAATTTAAATAATTATAATTAAAAAAGCTATTAAAACAATGCATTAGCATGAAATATAATATTAAGTATTAAACTCGTGTGGATTATTTCATTTGGTTGACTGTACACTACAACTACACGAAGTCTCGTATTAAACTAAAATTCCGAGGTCGTAATGTCCCCTTGTTAGTTATGGAACGAGGCATGCTTCTTGAGATTGAAATAAAGGGAACTTGTTTGTCCTGGACAGCCAAATTGTCAACATCTACATTTATTATCATCAACCAAATAAATTTTATGATCATTCCATCATTGGACAATGAAATTAATGGTTATAAAATTTCATAAAGAACGTTCAAGAAACAAAAATCCTTGCTTTGCCCCATGGTGGTAGAGCCACTACCAATTCACACCATTGATGAATTCTTCACAAATTTAATCAAGGCCAACCACGGGTGCGTTTCTTCACTGTAGGTTCCTAAGCCTAGTGAATGTGAGTTACTTGCCATGGATCCTAAGCTTAATGTTGGGGTTTCTTTTCAAGAATCCCAAGCCTATTGTTGATTTTTTTCCTAAGGATCCCAAGCCTATTGTTGGGGTTTCTTTTCAAAGTTCACAAGCCTATTGTTGGGGTTTCTTTCCAAAGATTCCAAGCCTATTGTTGAGGTTTCTTTCCAAAGATTCCAAGCCTATTGTTGGGGTTTCTTTCCAAAGATCCCAAGCCTAAGGTGGGTTTCTTTATGGATCCCAAGCCAGAGTTGATACACTTTTCAGCAAATAGACGTCTAAATGATTGTCACACTGTTGTTTATTTTTTCACAATTGATTGAAATTTATTGTTTATGCTCAGGGTAAGTGCTTACTCCAAACTGTATTGCCTTCCCATAGCTGTAGCAGCAAGAGCAGGAATATAATATACAGGGTGGTCCATAAGTCTGTCCCCCCCCCCTTTTATTTTTTGAACCGAAGCAGATATGTCAATTTTGATGAATCCAATGAATAGGAAGTTGTGGGTGGCCTATCCCATGGTGCACTTTTCATCATCCCAAATATGCAAATTAGGACACATTCAAAATTTATCTCAAAAACCGTAAGGGATAGAGAAAAAAACCCAATTGCAAACTTGTTCAGCATAAAAAAACAAACAAAACAAAAAAAAAAAATCATCCAAATCGGACCAACCTATCGCCCACAATCACGTGGTGAAATGTTTGTAGCTTACAAACAGTCACACTGCACAAGAAAAACTGGATGTTGACATTTCCACCATGTAAAGCATGCAAATCAAAAAAATAACATAAATTACCATACTCACATTCACTTTCATGCGGAAAAGCAAATAAAAGGCATGTTTCAGCACACAGAAGACAGAACAATTCCAGGATGGCAAGCTACACTGTTCCGGAAATGCTCAACATGATCTTCTGATTGTGGGCGATTGGTTGGTCCGATTTGGATGACTTTTTTTTTGTTTTGTTTGTTTTTTTATGCTGAACAAGTTTGCAATTGGGTTTTTTGGTATCTGAAGCATCACTGTTGACGCCACTGTTGACCCATAATTTCGCAGCATTTTACTCTAAAGTTATTAATTAATTACTATTAGAAATTAATAAAATTTATTTATAATTCGTAAATATTTAACAATAATCAATTATTGTTATTGAAACGCTTAGTATAAGAATTTACAAAATTATTACTAATTAATAAGTGATTTAAACATTTGATATATTAAAAAATATTACTAAATTGCAAAAAAAAAAATAAAATTTACGGAGGTCCCTGGTTCGAGTCCAGGCCGTGGAATTTTCTTTACTATTTTTCCACTATTTATTTATTAATATCGGAGGTAGTGGTGTGAAAAAATCCTCCAAAGACCATTTTCCAATTATTATTAAAAAAAAAAAAGTTGAGTGGGTCTGGTATGATTTTATTTGCGTAAAGTGACGGTCCTTTAAAATCACACACAAGAATTCAGTGTTTCCATGTTTGTAAGTTACCAATTAAAACGCTCTTTACTCATTTCTTAATCGTATAATTTCATACATTTAATACCAAATGAGTAAATAACCTAAATGTGTGATTATGATTTTATTCCCATAAACGGCCGTCATTTTACGCAAATAAATAATAAAAACAAACAAACCATCTGGCATAAATAATAATAATATTAATTTAATTTAATTTAATTTAATTTAATTTAATTTAATTTAATTT
>JAHWFO010015471.1:1024664-1040447 GCA_023313115.1 Rhysida immarginata | reverse complement strand
GCATTGTAACCCCTCTCTTATGCAGACTTGAGAAAGGCAGGTAATAAAGCCGAAACTAGTCGTCGTTTTTATAATGCAGTATTGTAAAGCCTCTAACTTTTTTCTACTTTTGCCCCCCGATGTGAAAAAAATAAATAATAATCATCACAATTTTTTTTTCCTAAGTAATTTACTTAATGATTTTATTCACGTAAAGATATACACTGAACAATGAATTTATTAGAGACTCCTCTTAAGGTAAATGGATCGGCCTCCCAGTGTCAACCAAGCAATGGAACAGGTCGAAGCAGTAAGCAAAAGGGATGCATTGGATCACAAGTTACAGTCAGCAGCAGAAGTGGATTGAATATGGGTAAATCCAAGGATTTGACCGACTTTAAATGAGGCATGATCGTTGGAGCTCGACGAGCGCAGTTGAGCATTTAGCAAACCGCGAACCTCCTCGGGTTTTCCCGTGCAACAGTGTCAAGGATATTCCGTGAATGGCAGTCTTGCCAAAAAACAACCTCCAACAAACACAACTCCGGATGAAACAGGGCAGTGGATGAACGAGGCCAACAGCGACTGGCACGAATCATCCACAACAACAGGATGGGAACAGCCCAACAAATTGCAGCGCAGTTCAATGAGGGGGCATCCCAATTCATTTTGGAGCACACGGTGCGGCACACCTTGCACCAAGCTGGGTTTAACAACAGGCTGCCAGTATGGATACCGTCGCTGTCACCGCAAAATAGGAAAGCGCGCCTGCTGTGGGCACACAGGCATCGTTACTGGAGACTGGATGAGTGGAAGAAGGTCGCCTGGACCGATGATGGTGATGATGGAAGAAAGTTTTAGTTCAAAAGGGAGAAGACCTTCCCTAAGAGACACAAGGGGGAGGGACGCCCAAACGCACTACCACACTTAGAAAAAACCAACCACAACACTGAAATGACTAGAAGACATTCTGTTGGCTGGCAGGCTCATCATGCAGTGAATAAAAATTTTTTGGTCACTCACTAATAAGAGAAATATCAACAATCCCAGAGTATCATGTCTGGCTCCTGACAAACAAAGGGAGTGATAGTGCATGCTGCATGAAGCATGCTTCTTGCAACAAACAGCATTACACAAGCATCAAGATTCAATTGTTGAAAGAAAAAAATTCAAAATTTCAATTTCTATTCAATGTAAAAATAGAACTAGCTAGCTTAATAGTTGTTGGATTGATGAAATATTTTCTATAGCAACGACTTTCATTGTTGGCGTTCACTATGTTCTCCCATTGTTGTTGTATAAATTGTTACTTAAAAATAAAAATTATGTCTGGATTAGAGCTGGCTGTGGAGACCGTTTTTTTTTATTTTTTATTTATTATGTGAATTATGATATGCCAACAGGTTATGGGCCCAGCACACTTAACAGTAAGATAACAGCAAACTATCAATTATAAGCTAAGAGCAAATAACAGAAAGTTAAAGGAACTGTGAATATAGATGCTATTTTTTTTTGGAACTGATTAGCCTATAAAATAACAGAAGCAAAGCTAGTTGTTGCTAAGTTAAATAATACTAATTATCAACCATGGAAATTTAAGATGCAGATGCTATTAATTCCTGAAGGTGTCTGGAAATGTATTCAAGAAAGCCTACCAGAGATACCTAGGCCACAAGCTTGGACAGAAAATGATCAAAAGGCTCAAAGTACGATATTATTATGTGTTGATGATAGTCAAATTATCCATATCTGCAATTGTACAACCGCAAAAGAAATGTGGGAATCACTTCAAAAGGTACATGAGAGAGCCAATTTAACTAATAAACTGTATTTGATACGAAAATTATATCAAGTAAAGTTTCAAAGAGATCAAGATATGCAAGAATACATTACAAATACATTAGAGATGGTTGAACGCTTGCGATGTATTGGAGAAGACATAAAGGACTTTCATGTAGCGGAACTGTTGCTCAGTGGACTTCCATGTGATTACGAGACACTGGTTACTGCTCTTGATGCTCGTCCAGACAATGAACTAACATTGGAATATGTTAAAGGAAAATTAATTGATGAATACAAGCGTAAGCGTGAAAATGAAAATGGTATGACTAATATTAAGTCTGAGACTGCTTTGAAAACTCAGAATAAGCAACAATATGGTGGTTAACGAAGAAATCAAAGTAGCTATAAAAGTGCACTATCAACAACTAAAGAATGTTTCTTCTGCAAAAGGCAAGGTCATTTTAAAAAGGATTGTTATGCCTGTAAAGCTAAGAAGAAAGAGCTTCTGATGCAGAATAATCAATCAACCAAGCATGCAGTTAAGGAAGAAACTAAAGCTTATGATAGTGAAATCGCTTTCAGAAGTGGTTACAATGATCAGATTCTTGGATGGTGTGTTGATTCAGGAACTACAAGCCACATGACTAATGACAAGAATTTCTTTACTCATTTAAATGAAGAAAGAAAGTAAAGTGACTATAGCTAATGGTCAACAGATTGTATTTGAAGGAGTGGGTGTTGGCTATATATGCTGTACTATTTCTCCAAATGAGACAAAATTAATTCCAGTAAAGGATGTGTTGTACGTTCCAACACTAGACAGTCCTTTACTTTCCGTTAAGAAATTAACAAAAATGGGTAATACTGTTGTTTTTGAAGATAGTGGTTGTATCATTACAAAAGGAAAAGAACTTCTAGCTGCTGGTACACTCATAAAAGAACTGTATAGGCTAAATGAAATAGAGATAGCAAATGTTTCATGTCATGCAAACTGCATTCATTTATGGCACCGACGTTTTGGACACAGGGATCCTGAAGCAGTAAAAAGACTCTACAAAAATCAACTTGCTAAAAGTGTAAAAATTAATGACTCTCATATTAAGCTAATTTGTGAAAGTTGCATAAAAGGAAAAATGACAAGAAAGAGCTTCCCGAAAGCAAGTGAAAACGGAGCGAAAATTGCAGGAGAATTGATACATACAGATATGTGGTCCAATGAAAACTCGGTCGATTGGTAAAAATAAATATTTCTTGACCTTTATTGATGATTATTCAAGATACACAGAAATATATTTGCTTCAACGTAAAGATGAGGTTCCACAAAAGCTCAAAGATTATTTGGCAAAGATAAACAATAAATTTGGAAAGATGCCAAATATATTACGTGCCGATAATGGAACTGAATATACTAGTATCAATACACAGATGATTTTGAAAAAGCACGGAATTATTTTTCAGACCACAGTACTTTACAATCTGGAACAAAACGGAGTGGCAGAGAGAAAGAATCATACTCTGTGAAAGTGGTAGGAGTATGCTATGTGATGCTGATCTTCCCAAGTCATACTGGGGTGAAGCGATAGTGACAGCTAGTTATTTACAAAATAGGTTGCCAAGTAGAAGCATTCAAATAACTCCATATGAGCTATGGAATGGAAAGAAACCTAATCTTAGTACGTTTTTCTTTGGGAACATGCATGTGTACTCTACTTCCAAAATCTCTGATATGACTAAGTGGGATGCTCATTCACGTGAAGAAATACTTGTTGGATACAGCGAAACTCAGAAGGGATATATAATTATTGAACCAAATACGCAAAAGATTACAATCAGTCGTTCTGTTATAATAGACGAAAACATCGATATCACTAAAGGATTTAAGGAACTTAATAAAATAAATAGATTTGAGCAGACAGAAAACAATGATGAAGACATGATCAATGAGTTTGTAATAAACCAGTCAGGGGAAACTAATCAACCAGAAACAGAAGAAGAAAATCGTTCGAGGATGTCTTCAAGGGTAAATAAAGGCATTCCTCCTCAACGTCTATCGTATATGGCACAAGATATACAAAACTCAGAGCCAAGCTCATGGAAGAAAATGCAGCTATTACCAAATCATGAAAAGCAAAGGTGGATAAAGGCGGCTAACGAAGAAATGGAATCGCTTCAGAATCTACAAATTTGGAAACTTTCTGAATTGCCATTTGGAAAACAAGCTATTGATTGTAAATGGGTTTTAGGATTAAACATAATGCTGATGGCAGTAATGAGAAATATAAGGCAAGGTTAGTTGCTAGAGGTTTCTCACAGAAATATGGAGACGATTATGATGACACTTTCGCTCCAGTTGCGAAGCAAAGTACGTTCAGATCTTAATGACGATAGCCGCTGTGCGACAACTCAAGTTAAGCATTATGATGTTCAAACTGCATTTCTTAATGGAGAACTTGAAGAACTCTATATGTCTTAACCCGAAGGATATATTAAAAAAAGAGAAGAACATCTTGTATGCAAACTTCAAAAATCCCTTTATGGACTTAAGCAATCAGCTCGGGCCTGGAACTTTACAATGAATAAGGTTCTATTGAATCAGGACGATAGTAAAGCAGATCCATGTCTATTTATCAAAAGGAAAAATAAAAAACAAATATATTTGCTCCTGTATGTTGATGATCTTATTATTATTCATGAAAATGAGAAGGCTATTGAACAGCTTGAATCGTCACTGAATCAACATTTTATAGTTAAAAATTTGGGAGATATTGCATTGTGCCCTGAGGCGTGGGTGGGTGGGTGGGTGGGGGGGGGGGGATCAAAGGTACCCCCAATAACAAAGATCCAAGCCCACGTGCGCCAGAAGCGGGTTTTTAATGACTCGCGGAGGGGAGGTGGTTGTCTAGCCAAAAAATAGGCGTGCGGTGGAAACAAAACAGCAATATTTAATTTGCATATTAATACAAGATAATTACAATGAATAAATAAATAAACGGGGCCCTGATAAACAAAATTGATAATCACCAGAAAATAGTGAACCATTTGTAATTTACGAGCTATACAAAAAAACTTCGCAATTATGCATCAGCATCTGAAAAACTCTGTTCTAATCAAACAACTCGGTTCACATGGTTCCATGGCATGTCTCAAATGCAAATCACGCGCTTCAACTGCGTTGCGTTGTACATCGGAATACAGGAACGCATGGAAAGCGTCACGCTCCCCTTTTTCTGTGCAAATTCCTGTTCAGGGGCTTCTTTAAAACAAAGTCTCCTGAACAACGGGAGGGGAGGAGAGCAGTAACCCCGATTAACAGCTAATGTATGCACAAATAGGCTTCCTGTACCCCTCGCTTTGGTGACCTTTGCTTCCTATGCTTTACAACTCAAATAGCAGCTGTTAATGACCATGCCCCTCTAAAATAACTCTCATGCATTGGCAACTAATCATTTAAACCAAAATAGAATGAATATTAACATGACTTAAAGGTTATAACTCAAGAAAATTGTCTTTCTGGTTGGCATCAGACAACCAACAACTCATGCGAACTTGGAAAGTTAGTTCTCTTTGCTCTAATAGCGATGGCACCAATCACGTGACCTTCGTTCGTTCGGGACGATTTGAAGCGCAAAACGCACAACTGGGGGGGGGGGGGGGAGCATCGGACCAATTCCATACGTCTCGCTATAACTATGTATATCAGTTAGACAAGGAGGAATAAATGGAGAGATCTCACCAATCACAAGTTGCCTCCAATGACGATTTTCTTAACTTATTAGGAACTCCATTAATGTGAAAAAACGGACTGCGTTCCATTTCCTCTATAGAAACGCTCGCTGGCGACGAAACTTCCTTAATAGCTGTCCGTTCAGCATAAAAGAATCGTTGTGAGCATTTTTATTGAACACATACGGTCGAATACGGTTTCCTTCATAATTCTTTATAAAAACAAACAGAAAAACTGCGGAGCGTCGAACACAGCGCGTCGGCCGTCTTCTTCGAGCTTCCCTGCGCAACAACGCACACGCTCTCTCGCAACAAAAGAACAACGCTCATTTTTTTATTATTAGGAGCGGGTTTCGGGAAAAAGCCGTAACAACCGTGGCCAACAAAGCTCAGCAATTGTTACCTCTTTTCCCATTATTAGACTTATAAATGCTATATGACAACAAACACTCATTTTCCCAACAAACAATAACAGATCTACTACCACGACCCCTCCATTAACGACACACACGCACACACGCAACTAATTTCAACTCTTTAATCCAACTTCCATATTTTACAACTCAACAAACCACACCTACGCATTTACTACCATACCACTACATCCACCCAACAACAGGAACACCATAACTCGCAACGAAAAAAAAAACAAACAAACACACACTGATCCAGTCACAGCATATTACTTAGGAATACAGATTGCTCGTGAAGAGGATGGAAGTTTTCTATGCAACCGGACTGCAAAAGTTAATGATATGATTGAAGAATTTGGATTAATCGAGGCTAGAGGTTCATTCATACCTATGGATACAGAATATCTCAAGTTTGAAGGGGAGTATGATCGTCTACTGACTAATGAAAAATATAGAAAAGCAGTAGGAATGCTACTACATATTGCTATTAACACCCGTCCTGATATTATGGTTGCAACAAGTATCTTAAGTAGACGCATAGAAATTCCTCGTGAAAGAGATTGGGAAGCTGTCAAGAAATTGTTGCGCTACCTTAAACAAACAAAAGACATAAATTTAAGAATATCTGCAAGCAGTGAACTTCAACTTGTAGGCTATGTGGATGCTGATTGGGCAGGTGATCATCAAGATAGAAAATCTACAAGTGGATTTTTATTTAAGCTTGGAGATGCACCGATTTCATGGGCTAGCAGGAAACAAATATCCGTCACTTTATCTGCTACAGAGGCAGAGTATGTGTCAGCAGCACTTGCAAGTTAAGAGGTCATTTGGCTATGTCAACTCTTAGAAGATTTAGGTGAACGTGTGACTTAATCTACAGTAGTGTATAAGGATAACCAAGGATGTATAAAACTTGCTAACAGTGAGAAGATTAACGCACATACTAAAAATGTTGACGTCAAACACCATCATCTTCGTGATCTTGTTGAAAAGGGTATACAGTAGAACCTCCGTAGAGCGAACGTCGATATAGCGAAATTCTCTCAATAACGAAATTTTTCTGTGGTCCCGGCAAAAATCCTATTGATTTAATGCTTTTTCAATCTCCATATAGTGAAATCTTTATAGCGTAATTATCCCTATAATGAAAGGATTTTTCGGTCCAGACAATAAATTTCAAAGTATATTTTAGCTCTTTATTACGAAATTTGGTTCCCTCACTTAGCATGACCAGACAACCAACAAACGAAATCATCGCCAAACGAAGTTAAAAACAAGTTCTTACGTCACAAGCTCTGCCCAGTCCGCTGTGGCTATGGCATTAGGCCTATTTTTTCGGCAAAATTACGAAGAGATCTCGAGAACGTTATCGCTCCAAACTACCCATGATGCACTGCACAGCCATAATGGCGGCCTGCTCAGACGTATAAATGTGCAAGCATGTTAAAAATTTATTTTCTACGAGAACTATTATAAAAGCTTTCGAAACTCGGAAGATTTTTTATATTAAAAACTTTAATATTTGTTCAGATTTATGAATTTATTTTATTGAAAGTTTAAGCCCATAAACATTTTTGTGAAATGTAATTTTACCGATGCCGACGAAAAAACATTCGTCGGCCTTAATATACACGCTTATGGAAACGTTCTATTGGTATTTTTCTGTAATACATTTTTTACATATTACAATATTTTTTCGACTCGTTCTGCTTTCAAATTTTAAATTATTTCAGAAAAAATAATCGCGATCTAAACAAAATTTTCAGCAATGGCGGCCTAGATGACTTTAGATAGGCAGCGATGTTAAGTATCGAAAAATACATACAGTTTTGCTCTTAATTAAGTTAAGAAGCATTCAAATTAATATAAAACACTACATTTTTATATATAAATACTAAATTTAAAATACATACATATATAAATGCAATTATCAGCAATTTATACATCAAAATTATGCAAATTTTAACACCACCTCCATGCAACAAAATATCTATATAGCGAAATGATTTTGCCGGTCCATTGAGTTTCGCTCTACGGAGGTTCTACTGTGAGTCTACAAGGATGATTGCAGATATATTAGCAAAACCACTTTCTCGACCCCGCTTCGAAGAATTAAGAACTGAAATGGGACTATATTAAATTTTTTTTAAAAGGTCGTTGAGGGAGGGTATTGGATTGATGAAATATTTTCTATAGCAACGACTTTCATTGTTGACGTTCACTATGTTCTCCCATTGTTGTTGTATAAATTGTTACATAAAAATTAAAACTATGTCTGGATTAGAGCTGGCTGTGGATTTAGTTTTATTTATTTATTATATGAATTATGATATGCCAACAATAGTCTTAAATATTTAGGTTTATAGATTCAACCTTTTATTTTAACCACAAGAACCCCTGTGTCCGTTTCCCGGGTGTAACACACCAACGGTACAGGATTTTAGCGTACTAAACTTCGCGCTCTGTTCCTAGACGCAACAGTTCGTCAGCGATGCTCAATTGTTTTGTGCACTCCTAGTTATGCAGTCCCACATCCTACTCCTATATTACTGCTATCATTTACATCAGCCATTTAAACAACATTTCTTAAATTATAATAATAAGGCTGTAAAAGCCAAAAACAACATGCTCGAGTTCGCATTCGACATAACGAACTGTCTTAAACACAGTTTCTGTTAATGATGATCCTCAAAGAAAAACTGTTGCTACGGGTCACTTGCTGACACCACAGCCACACGTCACAGGACTTCCGTCTTGATGTTAAAATAAATACAAAAGGTCCACTCACCACAATGACATCTAATTGCACTAGTTGCGGGCTTCACAGCCTGATAAACAACTTATAACTGCTCGACTGGCTCTGCAATGGTATATGATCTCATTCGATGTTGGAAAACAAATCCTCATTTCCATGAAATGGTTCGGAACGGTTGACTGCAGTAGCATATTGTGAAACCCTATTAAAATACAGGGCTTGATTTAGCATAAATGCAGTTCATTCATCAAAAGGACGTTACTCGTTTTTACATATGGCTGCCTGCCATTCGAATCGTCTCTTATCAGGAAAAAGACTAAGTTTCTTTGCCAGAGAGAAAAACGTGCATCTCTCCTCAAGGAAACACTCAGAAGAACACACACACAAACAAAAGAAACAGAAATAAAAAAACGTCATTCAACAATACTACCACGGCTATCAACAGCTTCCCAGAAAATCTCCGAAAAAATGGGAGCCAAAACAATACTTGAGTGCTGTCGTTCCTTTCAGTCATGACAGCGGCCAAGTAATTGTAACAAACTCAATTTTATAACTAACAAAAACATCGTTATAACAGTTTATTCAAATATAACGATGGGAAACTAAGGCACACTGCAATACTTAACGGAAACAATTTCCAGTTTCCCCATACAAACTAACACTCAAACTCAAATAACATACGCACATATGCACACGCACCATCCACTCCTACATGCATCTTACATGCAAAACACTCGATCTCAACAACGGAACACTCTCTCACAACCAACTCCAAATGCACAAACACAAAACAACTACCATACTAAATTCAACACCACCCACACATGAAAATATACTAATTATATTTAGCCTCTGCCAGGCGCAGTGCATTATACTGAAATGTAATGTCACACACTAATCTAAATATAACTCATTTTAGCAATGCTATTAATATTGTGACAACCCCCCCCCCCTCCTACGCTTGCACCTTAGTCAACGCTCACGTCAGTTATCGTGAGGAGACAGCTTGTCAGGAGCTTGGGCTTGCATTAGAGGGTGACAACACATCGTACGTTACATAGGGCACACAAACATAAACTTTAATTAGCAATTAATTTTCATGACAAATACAATACGTATACTGTATTAATATTAAACAAAATCAACTCTAGCAGAAACAGCGCTAATTAACATGTGGAGGGGCCCCTCAAGTAAAACATGCACTACATCATCTGACATTTAACTACTGTATCTTTGCTAATATACAGCATATACTATCCTACTCAACTATCAATGGCTCCTATAAAGAGGAAGGGGAAGGCTCTGGGTCAGCAACCACTGGCACCTTGCTCACCGTAACGAGAGAAACTAGCTGTCACTGTTCAGAGCGAATGAAGTATTGCGCGGCTTTCAATAGAAGCTTGCTGAGTGCGTGGCACAATCTTGTCGTCAATTAATAAACATCCCTCCTCGTGACTCCTTTGCCCTGAACTCTATATGTTCGGAGGGGGAATCATTGGAACCCTCCTCAGTAACGCGTATCCACTCTGGTTTTCAAGCTAAGACGCTTAGGAACCTTGCCCCCTGGCCACAGCATGGGCGCTTGATGTGTTGCCAGCATTTTCTACAGGTCAGAACCTATAGCCACCACATACTGACTTACATGGCTCTTGAACAGTGCTCAACAACAGTTAATGCACTCTGCACTTAAGGCACGATTCCACTTCTTTATAAGCGCAAAATTAATCACGCTTTCACACTTAGCTTAACTACTAATAAAACAAAACTACAGATTCTCTTCCGGGGCGACTATTTCTAACGCATATCACACTGTCTGGGCTTGCATAAGCACTGTAATGAAGCGACCCCATGTGAGGCAAAGCAAAAGTTGACTTTTGTCTCACATCACTGAAGATGGCTATTTAGTAGCCGAAATATGTATCCGGTATTTCAATTCTCTCTGTGAATTAGAGGTTCTCCCCTGTTTGGCCAGCCTAAGGCGTGGATTACACATGCATAAAAATGATTGTTGAAGTTTAAATCGAGCACTGATCAACCAGGGACCTTTCAAACTCTGGCATCAACTGTTGCACTGACAACCTTCAGTTGTCTGTTGATGGCTTCACCATCAGTCCGCGTTGGAAAACAAACAAAAAACACTCACAGTCTGAAGTCATCTAAATGGCACAGGAGTTTTTTGTTCTTCAGTCTCGATAGGCTTTACCTCATGTGTGGTGGCCTGCTGCTGAGATCTTTTGTGATATTTTATCTTTTAAACATCTTTTATTTAATAACTAACGACACCAAATGTAATGGTTTACTGGACTTTAGTTAATTAATAAAGTGAAGACTGAAGTGGCCAATGCAGCTGGTGAATCCCCATAGTTGCAGCATGGCAGAGTAGCAGAACAGAAGTGAGGAAGAATTTCATGTAAAAGAATTTATACTTTTGGAGCAACAATCTGAAGGCACACGGCTAGCAAGTAGTGACAATGAGAAGTCACTTCCAATAGCATGAGTATGTAAATAGTAGAACATCTATAAAATTTTCCTCAACAAAGAAAGATTAAAATTATATGGTTAGCAACATTAAAAATAAATTATTAAGTTGTCAACATTACTGAAAATTAATTGTCTTATGATCAAAATATCAACTAAATATTTATGATCAAAATTAATTTCATAGAAACATTTCTATGTACAAAACAAACAAGCAAAAGAGGGATCCCAACATATTTACCTATGTAAATAACTCTGTTCTTTTATATATCTATATACTAAAACTCTTGTGTGTATTTATTTATTTATCTGTAAATTTATCCTAGACGGTTTGAGCTAGCGACTTGAAATTTTCAGGGCAGGCTTATCAATAAAGGACCTGCTCTATCACCAAAAATCAACCCCCTACGACCCCCCCCCCCTTCCCCACTTTCTGGGGTTTTCATTTAAAATTATCTGCTTTTGCTTTGTAATTCCCCTTAACAGATGGCACGGGCGGGCGAAGCCACGGGTAACAACTAGTAACTATGTATTCAGCTAACCAAAAAGAGTATATATAAAAATAAAAAAAAACAATGTATATTTATCCATATTCTACTTGAAGTTAAACAAATGTACAAAGTTCCAAATGTAAAACATTAAGCCAAGAATCCAGTTTTATTACAAAAAGGATAAGGAGTAAAGAAAATCTACTCAACCAAACTAGACACAATGCCATGAAAAATTATTCTAAATTTATTCATTTAGGATCAAACCCCATCAAAATTAATTCATAAAAAAAAAATTAGGAAATTAATTAAGATATGAATATTAAAACACCTTATGATGATAATGACACACCTGGGCTAAACTACCGTATTTACCTGAATCTAAGACGAGATTTTTTTCCAAATTTTGACTGCAAAAAATGGGAGGTCGTCTTAGAATTGGATCTTTACCCCTGCGACCGCGTGCGATGGGGGGGGGGGGGTGCTTCACTGTAAGAGTCCATTGCTATTTTCAATCTTTATAGGCAGTAGTACAACTATGCCGTTTTCATCAAACATTACATTTCATCCTCTAATAAATAATTAACTTCATTTTGGGTGGGGAGAGAAGCTTTACAAATAAAATAGTTGAGTTTGAAACTCTACTTCGAATCGAATATCGGGTCGAACTTTGAATACATGTATCGGATCCCATGTAGCCGATTCAAAAATTTTTCTCGCTAAAACAAAGCCAAAATCCGTTGAAACTGACTGATTCAATTGTACTAATGAATTTTTTTAGCAGACTTTTGGCATAATTTTGATAAAAAATCAGAAAAAATTTAGCGGGAAATCTGCGAAGTTGGCAATACTGATTTAAATCGCCATTACTATCCCATTAGTCTTAGCGTTCGGCCATTAGAGGAAAACGAGACCGAGGGAGTTATCCAATGAAATTGCTTGTTTTCCACGTGATTTGTAAGAATAACAGTTTGCATAACAACTTAAAAACATAGGGTGTGTCTAAAAAGTCCGACCGGTCGTGACCAGTCTAAGCCCGTCACAAAGCTCATTTTAGAGCCACCAGTGACTGACTGGAAATTTTGACTATGTTCAATCGACACGGGAACGATGCAGGCATACGTAGCTGGCTTTATTCATTTTAAATTTTCTCCCGATTCGGACGACCCTCAATTCATAACTCAACCGGTCATGCTAATTGCGACTGGTAATTCAAAGCCAATCGCGATTAGCGCGACCGGTCGCATTATGAATCGAGGGTCATCTGAATCGGGAGAAAATTTAAAATGCAGGTATGCCTGCATCGTTCCCGCGTCGATCGGACATAGTCAAAATTTCGAATCAGTCACTGGTGGCTCCAAAATGAGCGTTGTGACGGGCTCAACAATGACTGAACTGTTGGCTCCAAAATTTCGCGACCTGTCGGACATTTTAGACACTCTTAAAGAATTTCAATACTGTGGGAGTACATATAGTTCAGTTTTTGACTTAAAATTTATTTTTTTTTTGAAATGCTTGCAAATTTTGAGGGGTCGTCTTATATTCAGGTTATCTTAGATTCAGGTAAATACGGTATAATAAAGTGAATTGATAAATGAAAGATCATTAGAATTAAGAATATTTTGACAAAGTTGGGGCAAAACAAGAAAATTAATAAGTTGATATGTTGGCCGACCAAAGGAAAATCATGGCAAAGAGTTGCTTGAGGTAAATTAAAAAAATGTGATGTGGAAAATATTCCTACATCACAGTTCGATCGCCATGCACAGTTCGGACTCAGATGAACGCAACAAGTAAAATGTGAAAGAGAAATAAAAATTCAGAAATTCAACAAACTCATTAACGTTAAATATAACTAATTAAATGCGATTAACAAAAGATGCTTTCTATAACAAAAAAATAAATGCCAAAGTTATTTGGCTTAGGGCTCTAATCATTCACGCAACTGCATTCGGCCCTCATCATCCGATGTTCACTTATCTAGAGCTGAACACATGCTCTCTCCGTTCTTCTCCACCAAGACACATAAGCCAAAAAAAAAAAAAAAAAACATCCTCTGTTACTAAATTATAACAATGCACTGTTGGGAGACTGACATCATCTTCTCGGAAAACTTCCCCAAGAAAACAATGCTAGACTCTAACAACCGCAATCTCTGTTGCATCGGAGATTCGATTGAAACAGTGATCGCCTAAAATAAACTAATTAAAACCAAAAATAACTCAAAACCAACCTCCCTGCTATAACAAGGATGTTGTTTTGAGACAACAAAATAAATCATTAAACTCAGTAATTTATTTATAACAAATATTATTACACTGAAAGGACAGCAAGGAATTAATGCGTCATCTCCGCCGGATCCATGTGTCACACACTGACAAGGCATATCACAGTATATCTGTCACTGACCATTTTCCTCTGGTTATAATTTTCGATTCTTCATTTCCTCCGACTTATAACCCAATATTAATCCGTAAGCAAATGATAACTAGTCATAGAATTACTGTCCTTACATCCTATGACATTTTAGAATGTTTTTTTTCCTTAATGGATTGGGCAACTCTATTATCAGAGGAAACTGACACAAATATATTATTCGATACATTTTTAATTCAAGTTCGTAATGGATTTGATCGTTATTTGCCTTACTTTTTTTCTTCTTCGAATCGAGCTAAACACGGTAATTCTTTTCGGAAACCTTGGATCACTCCAGAGATCCTAACGTTAGTTAAAAAGAAAAATGGGTATTACTGTAAGTCTCGCCATACCCTAACCCCGACCAGTATTACAATATTTAAAGATTATTATAATTTCGTAAAAGAAAAATAAAAACTGATAGAAAAGGCTGAGTGTATTAGTTTAGTAACTTATTTTTACGGCTTCATTCCTGCAAGGATAAATGGAAGTTGCTAACAGTAACTTTTTAAACCTTATAATTATTAAACTATTTACAATAAAACGATGCGGTTTGCACAGAAATGCTCAGAAACATGGGGGATCTTTATTCATAATGAAAAATATTTTTTTAATATTAGTTACGTTTTTGACCAAAAGGTGGCGCTGGAGTTTTAAATTAGTCTTAAATTTAATTTCTTGATTCTGCGAAAATCGCTTGTGTCGAAGAGTTTCTTAAAGCAATATCAAAATAACATCTTTGAAGCCAAGATAATGCACAATTAACTCACCTGCTTATTTCATGTTGAAGCAAACAATCAGCTGGGTTGTTATGGCGTCCAAGTCGCTGGAAGCACTTCTTGAGTTTGATTAATGTGTTCACATATGCCTCAGAATTAATGGTGCTGCCTATCGGGATCACATCAATGAGCATGACACCATCACAGTCCCAAAACAGAGTGATCATGACCGTACCAGCAGAAGCAGTTGCTTTGAATTTTTTCTTCTGTGGAGAGTGTGGATGACGTCATTCCATCGATTGTCATTTTGTTTCAGTCTCAAAATGGTGCACCCAGGTTTCATCAGCTGTCACAATCTGGGACAACAAAGCTTCCCCCTCAGCTTCAAAACGTTGTAGCAACTCAGAAGAAATGTTTTTTCTCAGAGCTTTGTTTTCCTCTGTAAGACAGCATGGAACCCATCGTGAACACGTTTTTGTATAATCAAGAGCGCAGACGATTTCACCCACACTTGCTTTGCTGATTGACAGCTTCAGCGCCAACTGCCGAGTCGTTCTGCGTTGGCCCTGATGAATCAGCACGCTTCATCTTCTCAGGTGTGACAGCCGAGGATGGCCACCCCGACCGCGGCAAATCTTGGGAGCTCCACCAAACTGCTTTCTGATGGCCTCACCCTCTGTGCCCAGCGACTAACCGTAACTAACTTCTATCGACTGCTGATGCTCTATAAACTGCACGTAAACGTTTCTGAATGTTTCCAACTGTTTCTTGCTCCGCAGTGAGAAATTCAATGACGACATGTTGTTCCATTGCTGCATGTATGCTATCTGTCGGAAGAAAAGGAAACTTAGCACGCGCACTTCGAAAATTTCAAAGAATGCATATCTCAAGTTTCGCATTCGTACCATTGTTGGGGACGAAAAAAATTTGTGGTGCATTACTTTCTAGGCTACCCTCGTATTATATATGTTTTTGTCCATATCTTTTGTTTCACATTTTTATGTTTCTTATTTATTATTTTTGTTTTATTT
>JAHWFO010015471.1:975396-1019664 GCA_023313115.1 Rhysida immarginata | reverse complement strand
AACAAGCTGATAGCGTGTGCTGTTGAGATTGCAAGTCCGCTCTACCAAAATGTTTTGTTCAAATGGGGGTTACATTGAAAAAGTCATTGTTTAGTTTTTTGCGACAGCCCTTGCAGCATTTTCATACCGGTTTTTATTTTTTCATAGTTTTCAGCACCACCTGTGGGTGAAAATGTTAACTAAATTTGAAATTTGGTGGGATAAAATTCCCTGATTTCCTAAGCATAAGGCTGCAAACGATACATATCTATCGCATTACGTCTTTTTTTTATTGATTTTCAAAATCCATCAGTCAATTTTTGGGACACCCGGTACATGTACAGTCGAAACTCGTTAATAAGATAACCTGGTTAATACGAAAAATTTTGCTGGCCCGTCCCCGTGAATGATATTTACATGTAAATTCATCCTCTTAATACGAAGGAAAACTTCGGAAATTTAGTGAGAAAATAGTGAACAGAATAAAAATTCTCATAAGTTTTCAGAGTATGGAATTTTCTAAAAAAAATTAAATGTTTTCTGTGATCTATTCACCTTTTTAGAGAACATATTGTCCACTAGGAGGGACAATGGTAGTCGTCTGCCATTACACTAGTTCATTTTGTTTCCTTGGCGTTTGTATCATCCCGTAGCGAAGCTGCAGAAATAATGAGCTATTGCACGATCTTTACGGTTTGCTACATTTTCGTTATAACACATTTTCTTCTTTTGAATCAGTATAGTTCACGATTTCTACTTTTTATTTTTGTACCACGACTGTAATGACGCCGCCCATGTGATGATGTAATGAAAAGATGAATTGCCACTGACTTCTAAAGAATCACATGTTCTTTCAGGCGTGACGAACACCACTAATCATGTGGTGTTAACTAACGCGAATCTGATTGGTTCTGTATGAGAGCGCACTTGTTTCAAAAGAAATTGATTCACATGGCAATTTTAAACAGGAATCAATCGGTCTTCTTCGATACAGACTACACAGCTACAGACTACAATACTACTGCTACACCATGTCCGATGTAAGAAAAAAGAAATGAAAGGATCTTTCGCTAGAAGTGAAATTAAAAATTCTAAATGCCGTTGAAAAACCAAATGCAAAAGAAGGGCAGATTCCTAAAGAATTTGAAATTCCTCCGTCAACTTTGTCAACGCTGATAAAAAACGCTGAAAATATAAGACAGCAAGCAGAGACAAATGGGACACTTAAAAGGAAACTGATGTGAACAGCAACACATGAGGAAATGGAAGAGGCATTGCTGAAATGGTTTTAACAAGTAAGTTTACTTTTTTCTATATTATACATGCTAGATAGAAACCAAGATGGCGGAGTCGAAAGTGATGAAAGTGATGATGATCCCGGGCAAATTCAGCACTCTGCTCCATCAGCACAGCATATGATTACTGTGATAGATGATCTCAAATCATTTATTTTGTATGGGGAAAATGTTCCTCCATATTTATTTACGTTATACTCAAAAGTAAATAATGTTTTAAGTAGAAATTTTGTAATGTCATGTAGACAGACCAAAATAACAGAGTTTTTTACTGAAGGAACGGAATCGAAATGTATTTTATAACAATAAGGTTTCCATGCTTATTTCGAAAGTTATCAGAGTTGATGGATAATACGAAAAAAATTTATGGTCCTGACAATGTCGTATTAACGGGTTTCGACTGTACTTACAATTGTGAAGTCTTCAAAATTATTTACGCCTGGTCACCTGTGTGTGTTGTGCTGGAGTCCTTATGATACTGAGCACAACCCCTAATTTACCTGCTTATACTTAAAGCACCAATGGAAAACTAGCGCCAAATCTCGAAAGCGGATTGGCTACTGTATCCAGTCAGGCTTCTGAATAATTCAGTAGAAGAGGAATCGGCCAATTATATTTTTACAGTAAACTCCGCATGTAGTAGCACAGTGCTTGTTCAGGTCAATCTGGCAATTAGTCACAAATTATTTTCGGACTAACTATGGCGTTTGAATTAGGCGATGAAAAATACATTAGTTTGTATTGTGACTGGTGTCAGTGTGTGTTTTGAGTTTGTTTTATATTTTTTGTTCGTTTTACAGTTGGTTGGTGTCGGTTATGCAAATTTCTGTGTTTTAAGTGTATTTGTTTGAATAAATGAGTTTTGTAGCGATCGTTTTGTGGTAGTTGGGAAAGTGTTTTGTGGTGTGTTTGGTTACTAATATGGATCGAGTGTGGAATTTTTAAATAAAAATAAGTCATTTCGTTATATAGGAAATTGTTTTTTTTTTAGTACGTACGTTGTATTTTTCCCGATTGCTGGAAGTAGCATTTTTTTTTTTAAATCTGAGGGAAGCTGCCGCAATTGTTTGGATAATCTTAAGCAAACATTGTTGGGGCAGTTTTTCTCAGTATATGAGCCTCAACAAACCCGGAGGGAATGGGAGATTGTTGAGAGTGTGAGCAATCGTTGTTTAGGCTTGGCAGGCAAGCGTCGCTAAAAAAAAAAGGATCGTTCGAGCCCCCCCCCCCCTCCCTCCCGTGTTAGCAGCGATGTTTGGATGTGTCTTGTCCTTGTAAATATTAGTTTTTAATGAAAAAACAGGCTTGTATAGTGTTTATGAATTAGTTCTAAATAACCTGGCCTGTGAATTGACGGTGTCAATGTTTTTTTTTTTCGATGTGTGTGACTTTCATATGACAAAAGAGAACGTTACATGAAGAAATGCGTCTAGAACGAGGTTTCCCAGCCAAGTTGAGAATGAATCAACGGCAGAGCGGTGAGATCGTTATATTTTATTATTACTGACATATTTGAAGTTATGATTACCAGTGGGAATAATTAACGTTTGGGAAGGTGTACATCAAAAGAAAGTGGCGACTGTAATTAATAGGACAGTTAGTCTCTTATGAGAGACTATAAGCTGATTCAGAGTTAATTTTTTTTTATGGCACGGCGCTGAAGAGCACTGTTGTTAATTAGCGATCGACTAGTGTAAAATTTGAATAGATTAAACATAAGTGTTTATAATAAACGATGCTTATAATCGTTTAGCGCCTGTGAAGCGAAGCCTGTCACGTGGGGGCGTTCTATGAGCGTTTACTAGAAGCATGCCTACATGTACTGGTGGTGAATTGTCTCGTTAATAATAATTGTTATAAAAAAAAAATTACTTAACGATAGCAACATTATATGTGAGTGAATAAAGTGAAGTCTACGGCGTCTATGAGCGGACAGTGAAAAGTCGAAAAGTTATTGTTAAGGGGTTAATGCTCTCTTCCCTGGTTGACCAAGCTGATGCAGCGCTACTGTATAGCACTGATTGGCAACAAAAGAAAGGAGGGCGTGAAGCTTTCGTTGGGTAGTTCTCGCAATCTATTCACTCTCGTCAGGTACTGGCAGCCTGGGTTGTAGGCATTACAGATTGGGCATGTAATATGAATGGCTCATTGGCTTCCCATGTGCTGGTGCACGTTTTCAATTAAATGTATATCAATTCAGGATATTTCGCGTTGTTTTAAAAAGTTAATTGGTTGTTGGATAATATTTATTATAATTGTTAAAGTTTGTCGTATTTTAATGTGGGGCCTCAATTTTTAACATTAATGATACGTATATATAATTATTGTCTTTAATTAATTAAAATAATTGTTCTATTGGATATCAGCCTCTACTCCTTGCGTTTATAACATCTACTCCGTGCAAGTCCAAAAACCCGCTCCTGTTGTGCTTGGGAGTGAATTTTCGTTAAGGGTTCCTTACGGCACCCCCCCCCTCCAACGCACACTAGGGCACAGTATTAAATGTACTTGATGATTGATTCGAATTGGGCGATAATTCGAATTAGAAAATTCGAATTATGTGGTAATATTGTACATTAAATGTAAAGGATTTCAAACGTTCCTTGCAATTTATACGAATTTGCCGGATTCGAATTATACGGAGTTTACTGTACTCGGAACCAATCATAACAACGGACAAAACAAAACAATACACCATGAACATGTTTTAGCAAAAAAAAAATAAAAAATAAAAACAATGTAAACTTAAATTTGACACAAACCACTACCTCTGCCGGGCGCAAGAAATCAAACTAACATGGGTATGTCACAAGATTACTATCCATTGTCAACTTTCTTACGGTTCAAATTGATATAGTTTTACTACCATATTGTGCTTGGCTGGATCAGCGATAGCAAGATCTAACATTAAAACAGAACTGATCGTGTTAAGGGATAAACTCTTTCTCCAAGCTGTGCTGGTTTTACAACCTTGTTAAAGCTGGATCGGCTTCAGCTGCACATTCTCTTCTAGTTGGCTTTGTTTTGTGCAGACCATACCCGACGCCACAACATTTCCATGTTCCTTTGCGGATTCGGGTTGTAGTGGCAGACTCCATTTGCTATAAATATTTAGTTTTATAGATATTTTAGTCCATGCTTCTGCTAAGGGCTGTTTCCCTTGCAAGGAAGAATCATGAATAAAGTTCAAATAACGATACGGATACAATTTTTTTAATGCCGATGCATTTCAGTTTACACCATTATCAAGGCTTGGCTAGATTGTATCATAGCCTGCCATTTCCTACTCATAACTTGCCATTTCCTTAACCCTGCCACCTCAATTTCTAGCAGTGTTTCCTCTTTTACCCTCAGGAATATACGGTATAGAAGCTGAACTGCACTTTTCACTGCGTAATACGAGGGTGGTCTGATAATAAAGGTACAGGGGATGGGCATACGAGATCTCTGCGCGCAGCTACGACTTCACATGCATTCATAATGAGGACATGTCCGTAGTAGTTACCACTGAAACTGTTCATTCTGGCGTACAGCAAATTGACAAAACGACCAGTGTTATTGACAAATATGTCAAAGTCTTTCTTTGTGATTTTCTCCCCCCAAAAACGACCATTAACAGCGACAGATACTGTGAAACACTGGAAAAATTGCGAGAAGCCATTCGTCGAAAGCGACCGGGACGATTACGCGCTGGAGTGAGGTTTTGCATGATGGCACACGACCTCACACTTCGAACAAGATGAAAGCCTGGCTGAAAGCGAGAAAATGGGACCCCCCCCCCCCCTACATCCAGACCTCGACCCGTCCGATTTCCACCTTTTCAGTCCTCTAAAGAATTTTTTATCAGGCAAACGATTCCCTAACCAAGAAGCATTCAAGCTGAAGTTTGACAATATCTCGTTAATTAGGGACAAGAAACGTGCCGTGAAAGAATGTTTAAAGGGCAACAGACATCAAAATTTTCGATACTATAAGATTAAGTAAATAATTAAATAAAACAGTATAATTGCATGATGCGTAATTTAATTTAGAAAACTTTTAACATTTATTTAATAAAATGAACAAATATTCACTATATACTGGACACCCGAAAAAAATTCTTGATAGGGGAAAGTCTATGACATCTTATGAGCGAAAGGAGTTTCCAGTCCTGTAGTCATTACCTCATTCAACGGAGGTCAATTTGATATCAACTTGAAAAAAGATCTCGAGAAAAATGTTTCAGTCTTGCAGTCTTTATGATCCCTTTCCTGTCAACTAAATAGTTTCCCAAAATGGAGTAACATGGAATTATGTGGGAGCATGCCAATGTCAACGGGAACTATAAAGATTCAACCAGACCCATTTTCAAGGCATTTCAATTGTTGCTCACTCGAATAGAATCAATAGGATATAGAAGGAGGGGGGCGAACTGGTGATGATTCCATTGCTCTGAACTAAAATTATAAAAAAAATTATAAAAAATTATCACCTGTTAACTCTTTCACTACAAGTACTGCCGTGTTATTTTTTCTGGGAATTTTTTCAGACTAATTCTGCTGTAAACATCTTCTTTTAAAATCTCATAAAAATGTCAATTTACATAGAGCTGTTTATTAGTGAAATCGAAAAACGACCTGCTCTTTATTGATTTTAAGTTAAAAGAATACTCAGATAAAAAATCTTAGACAAATTATGAACAGAAATATGCAAATAGGTTATTCAGGAATTGGAATAAGATAGACTATACATGTATATAATTTTTTTATGTTTTATATTTTTTAAATACAGGAAATTCGTTTTGCATATTTTTTTTTTTTTTTTTCCTTAAACGATGTGTTTGTATATGTGGTAAGGAAAAAGTATAGTAGTCTCATTGAGATTGTATATATCGGTTCGTTAGGGGGGGTCTGGTGGACGCAGCCCCTCAGCCTTTAAAAAATATGTTCGGGAAAACTCAGATTTTTTATGTAAAAATAGATATACAGTGAAACCTCTATTCTCGACCACCTCTTTAACACGACCCCCTCTTAACTCGACCACTTTTCCTTGGCACGGAATTATTGTCTCATTGGTATAATGCATTTTTTCCCTCTTTAAGCCGACCACCTCTTTACTCGACCAACGACCACCCATTTCAGGCACCAACCATCAATATACCCTCTTTAAACCGACCAGTGGACATGGCAAAATCGAGTCAAGATTGCCATGACTTGATTTTGCCATGTTTACTGGTCGGTTTAAAGAGGGAACATCAATGATTAGTGCCTGAAATGGGTGGTCGTTGGTCTTGGGATTGAAGCGTTAATAATGCCACTTCCTCTAATTTAAAGAGTATGCTCATTTTTTTGAAGGAGTAGGAAACTGAGCATTGTTCAATCTGTTTCTTTGCTTTGTGTATCAGTGGCATTCACTCACACCGCTGCTTTATCTTACAGTTAGGAAGAGCTCAACATGTGATTGCAGTTCAGAATGTATGTGTTGGGCTCACTTTACATCACTTTCACTCTTCACATCACATTTCAATTTCTTGCCTGCTATTGTCACCATGTCAAAAAGAAAACTGTTTTTCATCGCTACAAGACCAAGTAAAAACTTGCTGCATTTGTTGGAAGAGGTGAAAAAAGAATATCAACAAGTTACAGTACGTAAAATGTTGAGCAGAAAAAATAAACTTCAATGTTGCAGTTTTTCAACAAAGAATAGGGGAAATTTTTGATCCAATAATTGGGATCACTTTTATTGCTATGTAATTATACATGTATTAGGTATTAATATTTTGATTTCACGTATTGTTTATTTTGAGTAGCCACATTACTGCATAAAGTTATGAAAATTTCATTAAAATTCATTAATAAAACTTTAGTCCATTATGCAAATCACTAAAATAATAAATGAAACCAAAAGAGTAAGCTTTGTATATCATCAGATTATATCCTTATTATGTTAAACAATTGAGACAATGAAACTTTATAAATTACGCTTCCCCCCCGCCCCCCCCAATTCTTTAAGAAGACCACCTCTCCAAACGACCACTATTACGTGGAACCATTGCTGGTCGGCTTAAAGAGGTTTCACTGTAATTTTATTTGTAATTAATTCTATTTTTTTCTATTCAAGTTTTTTTTAATGTTTTGCTGACAGTGATTGTTGAGTATATATTGTTTTAATAAATGTTAATTAAAAAATCTCCACGTGATTATCACTGTCTGCAGCTAGTTGTCCCTTGCGAATAATTTTCGTGATCACAAGGATGTGTGTCCCACTATTGTTGATGTTCTTTCCGTGGTTACTGTTTTTTTTTTCTTATTTCAGACAGACCACTTCCAGCTTCTGGTCCTCCACGTCCTTACTAGCCTGCACCATGGCGTTCAACTTTCATTTATCATTTTCATTCCAATGCTCTGCAAATTACTCCTACCCTGCCGTTCGATGTTTAGTTTCTTATTGAATTTCTCACTTTCTCGCGACAGCCATGATTCTTTACCGAGCAGCATTGTTTTGTGGGTTTACCCATAAGGTAATAATGAAATTTCTTTTAATGCTATTTCAACAATAACGCGCATAAGGGACGCCATGCTGCACATTTTTTCAATTCTTATTCCCCATTAATAATTAATTATTATTTCGCAGTCTTTCTTTAGACATTAAATGGGAATTTTTGAAATTTCTTTTCCTTATTCTTTATAAGGAATTGGTCTGTCTCAATTCTTTTTATATTTAATCTCAATTCGCTCAATGTAGCGATTAATATTTCTCGTTACAGTGTTTTGCTGTATTTAACGTACATTTAAGTATTTCTATATTTTATTCCGAGAAATATTTTCTTTTGTAAATGGGATCGCAATGCCTATTCCTCAGTTAAATCATATTGTATAGAACATTCTTTTGTACAGAATTTTTGTATTTTATAAATAAATATCGCAATTTTTAAACCAAAATAAAAGTCTTTTAACGAGCCACGTTTACTCTTAAGTTTTGGGGTTCTTTCTTTTAAAGTACCACCCATTAAATTCTATTTATTTTGCTTCCCCCTCTGAACAAAATAAATTCACTTTCCTTGGTCGCATGGTCAGTCATCACACGATGTGCAGAAGTGAGTATTAACCAATATTTATAATTGGATATATTTATGGGCACCGTTTCATCCCGATCGTAAGAGAAATTGACACTGGTGTGAGAAGCATATATGGGTGGAGAGCGAAATCATTACAACCAAGTAAATAAGAGAATGTTATAAACACTTTATTAACCTCTTCACGACCAGCCTAAATTTTGAAGGATACCTGCTAGACCCTCTGTTCAATACCATGACAATTTTTTTAAGAATATTTCTGCTTAAGAATGAATATTTATTTCAAAATCAGGATCTTTGGCATCACAACTTGCATCAACATAATCATAATCATCTAGTTTTTACACAAAAAATGAGCAAAAGCATTGTTGCTTACTGTGCAAATACAACGTACAACAGTGTTGAAATTAGCAATCAAAGAATAAACGCAATGGCTCCATCTATTGACAGAAAAATGGACCTATAAAAGAATAAGCTGTTCCAAATGATTTTACTCTTTCATTCCTGAAAAACCACGTTTTCACTTCGTTAATAGAATTAATGACTGAAAATGACGAACGCATGTTCGTCATGGTATTTATTGAACAGAGGGTCTAGCTTGACGATAAAATATAAAGAAAAGTAAAAACTGAGAAACAAGATGAGAGGCCAAGGCCACAGTTCATGTATAAATTGCTTACTTTTTAAATCTTGTAACTTGACATTTGAAACCGACACATATATTAATCAAATAATGAAAAATAAACTAAAATTCAAGTTTGTTGCAAATTTGAACCCTAATGACACTAGTGCAACAAGGAACATTTCAATGTAAGTGGATCTCATGTTTTTATTTGGATATTTCAAAATTAAGGATAGAAAATGATTGAAAAAGAAAAATGATGAGTTATTCTATGTTAGATAGCCAAGACGATTCTCCAGTGTGACCATCACGCCTAGAGGTGAATTGAGGTGAAGCTCAAAACGAAATGAGTTTTAAACACTAATGTTTGAAAATTTTTATTTATGAAACTACTTAAGTTATAAACATTTTACAAGTCTAATTAGAGTTAGTTGATGGTCCTATATGTTATAAAATAATAAAATTGATAGGTGATTTTTGGTGTCAGTTGCCCTTTAAACTGGTGAAGCACTGGGACAAATGCTTAAAAAAATAAACAAACCTTTGTAGTACACATGACATATGCGTCGACATTTGTTTCTTTGAATATGTCCTGGATAATATGACCTGTACCTTTATTATCAGACCACCCTCATGTATCTTTTACATTGCAAAGTTTGTCAGAATCCGTATATTGGGGAATGTGCTAACACCATATTCCAGATTCGTCAAGCACAAATTCAGCATCCTCAACAATGCTGATAGTTCTGCCACTAAACATTTTATCACCCTGGCCCCTCCTTAGGGGGCATTACTCTTTATATTCTTCTTAATAAGATACACAACAAAAAAGAAAGGAAGATATTAGAGTCTTATTTCGAATTTAATTTCCTTAACTCCAAATGGTATCGTTAGCAAAGGCACCATTCCTTCATTACCTTTCCCACATTTCCCTCCTACCCCACCTATTCCCTAAAATGTCTCAGGCCTTTCTGTACTCTTTTCTTTCCCTTTCTGTATAGCGGGCGGCCGGGGGGGGGGGGGGGGGGGGGGGGGGGGGGTGTGTCGCTTTTTCATTCTTAATGGCCATTTTTAAATAAATTCATTAATATTTTCTCTTTTTTCAATATTTTTCTATCTTTTTTTATCTTTAGTTTTATTGTTCAGTCTCATTATTTTTAATCAGTCGAACCTGCCTGTAAGAGCTCTTATTTGCGGACTATATCATTCATATTTTCTTCTACAATTTCTGCCAGTTTGATTTTTATGGTTTATATTCATCATCTCCCATTGGTCCTCTTTCTTGTCCTATCCCAGCACATCTTCTATTTCATTTCCAGGCTTCCCATTGGTTCCCTTCTCTGCTCCTTAGCCATTACTTTCTTTCTCCATCCTACATTGCCTGTATATATATCTCTTCTAATACTACCTTATTATTTTATTCTCTTTCTCTAGTATTCTCTTTATTTTGACAAAGGAGAGCCTCTATCTGAAACGTCCGTTTTTTCAGGGTCTTACCACCCTGTTAAATTATTATTATTTAATATTTTTATTCCATGGTTCTTGTATCTCATATTTTTTTTCTGTGTCCATCATCTACTGCATTAAGAGCTTAAAATATTGTAATTTTTTTCATGCTACTCCAATGTGTTAAAGTCTCCAAGCAAATTAATAATTTGGAAGGTTTCGCTTGGAAAACAGCAAAATTTGCCCAAATTTATGCTCAAATCTGAAAAAAACACACAGGTGGGTGGATTTCAGTTGGTCTTTTTCTGTGGAAAACAGGAAAGTTTGGTCAAATGTCTGCACGAAGCTAGAAATCAATCCGATAGTGTGGTTTTCGGTGGAAAACAGGAAAGTGTAGGCAAACCTGTGCACGAAATTTGAAATCCAAACATATGATTGTATTCACTTAAAAACAGGAAAATTTGGCAAACATGTGCTCAATTCTGGAATTCCACCTATTTGGGTGGTTTTTGAAGGAAAACAGGAAAATTTGGCCAATCGTGTGCATGAAACTGGAAATCCATTCATCTAGGCGGTTTTCTGTGTGTTCAAAGCTCGAAATTTATCCATTTCGGTGTTTTTCTGTGGAAAATCGGAAATTTGGCCATAACGTGTGCATAAAATTGGAAATTCGCCCAATTGGGTGGTTTTTGTTAGAAATCAAGATCATTTGGACAAAAGTTTGTTTGAAACAGGAAATTCACAGATTTGGGTAATTTTCTGTTTAATACACGTATGTAAAGCAGTAAAAGAAATTTTAAATATCAATTTTTTAAAATAGTGAAATATTATGTTGTCTTTATATCTTAAAAATTAAGAGTAAATGTTTTTAGTGTAAAAAAATATAACTAAAAATAGACTCAAAAAGGTATTCATTACCAAACAAATCTCCTGTCTGCACTCACAGCAATATGCGGTTAATATGACCCGCTTGTGAGAGTCATATGATTCTTCCAATACGACCCATTTAAGAGAGTCGTTGGACACAGATGTCAGAAAGAGTTTTTCAACCCGAATTTCCGAGTCGCCATTCTCTGGTCAATTGACTCGACTGTACAAGAATTAAGACTCATTAACGGAATGTTTACTATACGCGTATATACTTATTTACACATTTTTACATACATATTTATATATTTTCTCAGCTACTTACACACTTACAGGTATATAGTCATATTTACACAAATTTACACATGTGTATACACAATATACACAAGTTTACACACGGGTATAGATCTATTCACACACGTTTACATACACCTATACAAATTTACACTTTTGTACAATCTGTATAGAATATTTACACAACTTTACACACATTTAAACATACGTACACAAATTTACACACAGTTATACACAGGTTTACGCTTATGTACAACTGTGTACAGCTTATTTACACACGTTTACATATATGTGCACAAATTTACATACGTGTATAATCAATTTATGCATCTGTACAGCTTATTTACATAAGCTTACACAAATATCTACATAAATTTACACACTTGTACACACGATATATACAAGTTTACACACGGATATACACCAATTCACACAGGTTTACATACGTCTATAAACTTATTTACACAAGTTTACACTTTTGTTTACACATCTGTTTAGCGTATTTACACATTCATACATACAGGTACACAAATTTACAAACGTGTATACACCAATTTACACAGGCTTACACAATGTTATACACGTGTATACTGATATTTACACAAGTTTACATTTGTATACCGACCTGTATTTGCATTTTATTCTCTTTATACTTAAAAATCGCCAGCAGAAGATAGAACTTCAAGCTTGTAAGCAGAAAAAAAAAGGATTTTAATGATAGGTCTGTTGCTAAATTCTAAAATACCGATCGCCGTGTTCATAGAGAAACGACAGCTCTTGAACGGTAGACAACAATAGGAAGAGAAACGATATCTTTTTAAAATTTTTAAACATCAATTTAAAAAAAAAAAAGTCCTTTATTGATTTAAGAAGACATTCAACTTCTAATGTACAATGCAAAAAATTCATCATCACCTAACAGAACTGATTTGCACAAAAATCGAGGGATTATTTTTATTGTAACCATTACATCGTTCTCATTATAAATCTGCAAGTTTCTTTTCCATTCCTTTGGGTAGGCTAAATGGAAACTATCACGAGGAGCCTAAAGAGGAAGCCTCATATTTGTATCCTTGGCAATCTGAAATGCAGAAAAGAGGATGAGTTTTAGATCAATGATTTACACTCCCTACAATAATGAAAACAGTGACATTTTATTTCTGTTAATATCATATTCGATCTCCGTGCTGAAATTAAGTCACCCACCCTTCTTACTTTCTATAAGGCTCCGATACACAGCTTTCAATGTATAGATCCATTCTTGCTGCGAGAAACTAGCCATGTTGTTAGCAGTCGATAATAATGAATGCTGTGTAGTGAAAAGGCATTTCAGATCACAACGGGTAAAAAAAAAAAAATAATCGTAACAATAATGAATTTGGAACTATTAAATAAGAATAATTTACGTTAGAAAAAAGTGTAACTTACTTAGATTCTTGTTTTCGTTCAATTTTTCTTGAACTGGTAAAATTTGAAGGAGGAAGACGAACAACTTTGGAGAATGGCTTATTCAACGTTGGGTATTTGAGGGAGCCTGTTCTCGCACCCAGAGTTGAAGAAACTATCTCTGCTGATAGATAGTCTCTAGATAATTTGTCCCATCCATTGTCATATTAAAGAGTAGTATTAGTTTTAATAATTTTTTATTAATCTTCTTACTAACACGAACGGCGAATTTGTCCAGTATCGCTATCCGCCATGTTATCATAACTTGATTTTGTATCGTTGCCGGAAATGATTCCCATTTCCTATGACTTGGCTCATAAAGCCGCTGTTAGATGAGTCGGGGATTCGTAAACACTTGAAGATGGGTCGTACAATTTATCTACGAAGTTCTGTATTCTTATAATCGAGTCAGAGAGCTATAACCTAATAAAATGAGTCATATGATCTGGAAATTGCTATGAGTGTGCAACTACTTTTTATTTGCAGAATATGATGAATTATGGTTGCAAGGTAATAAAAATGTACATACAGTAAATAAAACATAGTAATGAACCAAGAGGTCTTTTGTAATCAATTTTAGAGTATCCACATTTTTCAAAGAAATTTTGAAAAAGTTGATGTTACCATTGTTTTCCAAAGTCATTTATTAGTCGCTTAATCTGAGGGTGTGTTGATGACGGCAGTTCGTGTGTTGGCAGCAGTTATATCAAAGATACCGCTTACCAGTTTATAGGCTTTTTCTTGGACTTTGGCTTTAATAGACTGATTGAAAAGTTAATGATATCTAAATGTGAGGGTTATAAAAAGACTTTCTAAAATAATTTATAATGACTCATTTCATGATTTATTTATAAATATTTTAATGATTTTAAAGAAACTGCTAATAAGCTTGATATGTCAGAATTATTGGAAAATTAGATTTAAGATGTTCTCGTTCTAGAAATCAATCTGGTAAACATTTAGCAAAACTTATTACAGTAAAGCCTGTGCTAACTACCACTTGAGCTTAACGACCACCTGTCTCACACGACCAGCGACCACCATCTTCGTTCCCCTTTGTATCTGAACTTATACTAAAAGATTTAACCATATATACAATCATTACATTAATTACACTCGCCTACCTAATCTCAGTCGTTCTAATACCGTATATACTCTTCTATAAGCCGAATTTTTTTCCCCAAAAAACGACCCCTAAAAACCACATTCAGCCTATGCATGGGTCACAGTTGATGAAAACTCTTATAAGTGGAGTTTACAAAAAACCAAGTAATAATTTTATTTATTAATCCGTTTAGCTTTCATTTATTAACTGTTGTTTTAGGCGGCTGCAGAGTGGCTTTTAGGCGTTTTTGTGGAGAATAAAGGAGGCAGAGTTTTTGCATGAGCAACATGTTTTTTTTCATGAACTGAAGTGAGAATGACGTTTTGTACACACGCGCAATAAAATCACACAACAGCCTGACGCCTGGTGGCAAAAATTAACAACATTGAAGAGATTAATAAGAAACACAATAAAATAATTACCGACATTAATATATTGATATTATTGATAAATCAAATTAAGTCATAAACAAAAACATAACAAATCCCCCTTATTTTGTTGTGATCTTAATCTTGGGGTTTCTTACTTCACACCCATTTTCAATAGGCATTTTTCGAGAGATTCTTTACTTAATCCTTTCGTTAGACAATCGGCTGGGGTTTCCTTTGTGGTCAGGTATTTCAAGTCTAATTCGTTGTCACTGATTTTCTCATGCACAAATGCAACTTTTCGAGCCAGGTGTCTCGTGCGATTGGTGGTGTTACCATTTTTGCACGCGTTGATAGCTGCTTGGTTGTCGTTGTAGAGAGTGGTTTTCTCGCCGGTGAATTATTTTCCTGTGATTCTCTCAAGAAATCCTCGTAGCCATGTTAGTTCCCTTACGGCTTCGCAGATCGCTGTTAACTCAGCATCGCATGTTGATAGTGCAGTGGTCTCTTGCCTTCTTGACTTCCAACATATCAGATTTTTTCCCATCATAAAACAGTATCCTGTAGTGGATCTTGCATTTTTTGTGATTCCATCCTAAGGCTCGCATCACAGTTGGGTATAACGTGCGCCTTGAGTCTCTTGAAAAGATCTCAAAACGCCCGAGTCTCTGAAAAGGTCTCAAAAAGGAATCACAGTTGGTCGTAAGCGCGTCAACAGAGGGCGAATGGACTCGCCGGATGTGAGCCGCGAACGAGGTGGCTTAGCGAGTAGAGTCCTTTCTACAGTCCTTCAACATGGTGGCGTATGAAAATATCGAACGAGTCACGCGCGTGATGAACACTTTAGAATTCCTGTGTGATCGTAGAATTCGAGACCGATCAAATCCAATTGAAGAATACGATGATTATAGTTTTCGTATGCGATACCGTTTGGTGAAAAATACGGTGATGCTCGTAATGGGGGAAATATTCGCCGACTTGCATTGCCCTCAAGGAGGCGGCGCTCTGCCGCCGCTACTGCAGTTTCTCGTGGCGCTGCGCTTCTTCGCAACAGGTAAAAATGCTTCATTCTAAAAAAGATGAATGAAGCATTTTTATGAATGACGCTGATCATCTTAAATTAAAGAAACGCCACATTTCCTTCAAATGTAAGGGATCAGTACATACTGTCATTGCATGTCGATTCTCACCCCCTCCCCCAGCATGTTTGCTCTTCTCTCCTTGCTTCGCTATATATTGGCTCTCGCAGTTTCTTTCGTATATTACAGTTTTTATTACAAAAATGAAACACAAAAAAATTATTACATTAATAAGAAATAAACATAATCATTGTTAATAATAATTATAATAATAATAATAATAATAATACCAATAAATGTACGCAATGTTACCTAAATAGCGCTAGAAGGTCATACGTAAATGCAATAAAGTGAAAACTAACGCAGGCTGCAACTTAAGTACATTATTGAATTATAAATATTTTATAAGTATTATTATTATTATTATTATTGTATATTGAAAATAACAAAATGTAATTTGATATTTAAATAATAAATAAATAAATAATTTATTATAAGTAATGTGCAAAATTACACTCCGTTTATAAAGCATTTCTCAAGGAAACGATGTTTTACCTCTGATCCACACAATTCCAAATATAAATTATTTTAACTTAAGGATTTTTATATAAATCTGAACATAAATTTACTGGTTTCCCTAATGTTGCAATTATGATAGGAAAAAAAAATAAACCAAGAATATTGTCCCCGATAACAATTTCACAAGCTTTTATAAAAATTTAAGAAAAAAATAGATGACTTTGTTATATCTATATCTAATTAAGTATGATCATTTAAAAATTTGGAATTGGAATTTAAAAAGCCTATTTTATAATAAAGAAAAAATAAGAAATTTGACAGGGGTTAAACCTAAAAATAAAGTCCTATGGTTTCTTATAAAATTTGATTTACTGCCAGTTTATTAATAAGAAACGTACATGCGTTCAGAGGGATAAACTGATTTAAATAAAGAATAATGAAATAGTTAGTCATCACGTAATTCAAGTACTACATTATCAAATAATTTTGGATATAACTCATACTATAACTTATAATATTGTAAAATAAAACAAACAAAATTTCCTTTTCCACAAAGTCAGCTCTACTGAGCCAGCGCGAGAGTCCTTTTTGAGACCTTTAACTGTGATGCCGCCCTTAAAGTCTGCATCTACATATCCTGTTAGATCGTTATTGTCGCCTTTAGTGAATTCGATACCTAAATCCTTAGTTGTTTTCACATATCTCAATACCCTTTTCGCAGCATTTATATGTTCCATGTTGGGGTTCTTAAGAAATCTTGATAACATACTTATCGGTTGACTGAGATCAGGTCTCGTACTGGTGCTAATGTACATTAAGCTCCCTAGTATCTCTTGTAATTGTTTTTCATCTGCTGGTGGTGAATCATTGGATGAGAATCTTTCATTTCTGTCCATTGGTGTAGATATTGGTCGTGATTCTTCCATGTTAAAACGTTTCAATACTTGCAGTTCTTGGGTCAATTTAACTCCTTCTTCAGTTTGTTTCACCTCTATTCCCAAGATGTAACTCGGTTTACCAAGATCGATCAGCTCATATTCTTCGTTTAAGTTTTTCATGATGTCATTGTAGAAATGTTCTGAGCTGGCAACAATAAGCATATCATCGACGTGTAATCCAATGTACAGTTCTTCTTTTTCTCTTTTGATCTTAAATACACATTTGTCATATTTTGATTGATAGAAGTGGGTTTTCCTTAAATAAGTTGCGATACTTTCAAACCATGCCTTTCCAGCTTGCTTGAGTCCATAGATAGCTCGTTTTAATCTACATAACTTATCAGGATGTTTTTGGTCTTCGAATCCTTGTGGTTGTGTCATATATACCTTTTCCTTCAGTTTTCCGTACAAAAAAGGCAGTCTTGACATCAGCATGTCGCATTATCCAGCCTTTTATTATGGCAATCGTTATCAGGATTCTGAATGATTCTGGTCTCATAATAGGTGCGTATGTTTGTTCATAATCCACGCCATAGCTTTGTCCGCATCCCATAGCTACTAATCGAGCTTTTCGCTTACTAATTGATCCGTCTGGATTGAGTTTCATTTTATAAATCCACTTAGATTTTATGGGTTTGACAACACTGTTTGATTTTTCTAATTCCCATTCTTCGTGCCTTTTTAGTGAATCATACTCTTCCATCATGGCAATTTTCCATAGATCGCTGTCCTCACAGTTGATAGCCTCTTCGTAGTTCTCTGGAGTGTAGGCTTTTCGTACTAGTTCAATGTGATCAAATTCACTACCGTCGGTGTACTCATCAGGGTTGTACCAGGGATTGGTTCCTCTGATCATGTTATTTCGGATTCGTGAAGATCTTCTAATTGTTGAACATAACATTTCCGATATTGTTGAGTTATTTATTTATTTTATTTTTATTTACAACGATTTGCATCCAACCAGGGACGAAGTATTAAAAAATAGAAATCACAAATTAATTTGATTCGTCATAAGATATTGCTTAATCAATTGTTTAACATGCAAGTTATGATTTACACACTTTTGATTTCTACAGTCCAATAAATTTATTCTTAATTGGTACGGTAAATTATTCCAAATCTCTATAGTGTTAAATGGAAAAAACCTACTCATTCTAGAGGTAATAATAAACGGAGGTATCAATTTGAATTTCTGAATAGAACATATCTCTGTGTCATCTTTTAACCACTCAACAATAGAATGGAATGGATGACAACTATCTTTCAAAGCTCTATAAATTTCTTAATCTTGAACTAACTAATATATCTTAATCTTATTGAAGTCAGTGTCACTTTCAACTCGGTTCATTTCATTTTCTTCATGTAGACTTTCCTCGTGTAGACCTTCTTCAGGTAAACCTGTTTCCACTTGGTGGTTTTGGTCTTCAATCTGTGATAAGTCTGCCGGGAATTGCATGTCTATATTTACGTAATGATCATCAATATCTCTCTGGAGATCGTTGAGTAGCTGTACTCCATTCTGTTCTTCTAGAAACTTGCATGACCTTGTTTCTTCTATCTTGTCAGTTTCAACGTTAAATACTCGGTAGGCTTTTCGTTTTTTGGAATATCCAACAAAGATTCCTGGTTTGTATTTTGCATCTAATTTGTTTCGTTTTTCTTTTGGTACAAATATGTAACATAAGCAACCAAATCTTCTTAGGTAGGTAGCTGTAGGTTTCCGTCCTTCAAATAGTTCTTCCGGACTTAATCGTTTTTCAAGTTTTGCAGGAGTAAAGTTTTTAACGTGAGTTGCTGTAGCAACAGCCTCTGCCCAAAATTCAGTTGGTAACATACTGTCCAATAGTAATGCTCTTGTTCCTTCAATAATGGTTCTATTAGCTCGCTCGGCAATACCATTGCTTTGCGGACAGTAGGGGACTGATAGTTGTTGTTCTATCCCTTTTTTCTTGCACATCTCCATGAATGCTTGGTTGATGTATTCGGTTCCATTATCAATTCGTATTGTCTTTACTCTCTTATTGAGTCTGTTCTCTACTTGCATTATAAAATTTTCTATTATGCTTGTGGTTTCGTGTTTACTTTCAAGAAAGAATGTAAAAATTTTTCTGCTGTAGTCATCAACAATGGTGAGTATATAGTTGGTTCCGCCTTTGGATTTGATTTGAAGAGGGCCGATTAGATCAGTATGTAACATTTCAAGGGGTTGGTATGTCCTTTCTTCAGTTACTCTTTTGAATGATTTCTGCGTTTGTTTCGATTTAATGCATATTTGACATGTTTCCATTTTGCTCTCTTCATATTTGAGATATCTTGCTATGTTCTGTTTCTTCATCCGATCAAGATAGTATTCGTTTACATGACCCATTCTTTGGTGCCATATCATCTTTTCAGAGTATCTTTGGCTTTGCTCTCTGCTATCAGCCTTTTGGGAATTTTCTTCTAAAGCATTCAAAATGAAAAATCCATCCTTTCGATTGATTGTAGCAACAACAGTTCTCTTGCCATTTATTATCTTTCCGCCACTTTTATCCAGAATGATCTTCATGTCATCATCTACTAATTGATTTACCGATAAGAGGTTACCGTCAATATTTGGGACGTACAGGTCTTCTCTCAACTTGATTGGTTCATTTGTTTCATTTGTGGTGATTTCAATGGTGCCCTTCGATTTGGATTTTATTCTCTCCTTATTCGCTACAATGATTGTTCTTTTATCCGGCATTGTCTGTTCGAGTAAGTCTTCTGATGCAGTCATGTGTGCCGTGGCTCCCGAATCGATTACCCAATGTTCTTCATTTTCATTCGGTGAATCCATCACGGTCGTCTTGACAGTCCATGCTCTTTCCATTCCTTCATGTTCTTCTGCTCGTTTTGCCATTTCATTTGTATTGTTACGTTCACCCTGTCCTTGATAGTGTCTTTTATTGTTCGCTTGGAATCCCTTCTTTTGCTTCAATGTTTCCTGGTTTCCTCTTGCTGGATGAGAATTTTGTTGGTTCCCCTTTTCATCATCAAATTTATTCTTCCTGTTCGGGTTGTACCAACATTGGGCGCTTAAATGTCCAATCTTGCCGCAAGTGAAACACTTTTTTGAGATCTGTGTCTTGTAACCAGTCTCTCTCTCAACAAAGTCTTTACGTCCTTCTTCCTTCAGAAAGGCAAACTCAACATCTTCCTTCGTAACATTTTTCATGCCTTCTACCTTCCTGGCAACGTGGTAAAATTTGGGTGGTAGTCCTTCAAGTAGGCAATTAATTAATTCTACATCGTTCATACCCATGTCTAAAGTCTTGGCTTCTTCATTCAGCTTTCTACCTCGCTTAATATAGGTTCTCCATTCTTCTCCTTTTTCCATTTTCAATCTTGCAATTTTGCTTCTCAACGTTATCCGACTCCTTTCTAAACTGCCTTCATGTCTCTTTTGTATGTCTTCCCACACATCTTTCGGGTGGTTGAAGTTCAAAATTAGCGCTATTTCACTTGGATCCATTGCACATGTCAGGATTGTTAAGGCTTCGTAACTTCTCTTTTCCCAGTTTTCATAATCCTTTTTTACCTGCTGACTCTGCTCTTCGGTTGGAACATCCTTCTTTGGTTCAGTAATAACTTTCATTAGTCCTTTACTGAGTAGCGTATTTTTCATTACATACTTCCATGTCGTGTAATTGCTGTCATTCAGTTTCGGAATCGCATTGACGAAGTTCGCATTTATGCCGCCAATTTCCGCCATCTTGTGATTGTGCTCGGAAACGAAAGTTCTCTGCCGTTATTAACCTTTTAGGGACGACAGAGTGCCTTTTGGCACTTTTACTCGTTTTTATAATATAGTCAGAAATAAAAATTTTTATCTTTTTATTCATTCAGTCTAAGAAAACGAAAATTACTGTATTCTATACAGTAAACCTTTCTCTATAATAATACAGTATAATTAGCTTGGAGAATGAATTATTGTATTTATTATAATTAATTTAAAATGAACTGGCGTGGATGTTACAAACTAAACGTCGATCTCAAATACCCATTATAAACTTCTTCATTTTAAAATATATTTACTCTCTACTTAGCAAAGACCTGCTTTTTATAAAATTTCGTAGCCTCCTTAATTGTTCCATACACGTTTTTCTGCATAAGTATATATAAAAATTTTTTTATCTTACCTTTGCTTCATCCTTGTAATTTTAGTGACCTCTTTGTCTTCAATTTCGTAAGTTTCAACTTTCGTGCCAAATTGCGAGATTGCTATTGCACATGGGTATAGGGAACTTTTTTTTATTTTAATTCTCAGAGTCTACTCTTTATTTTACGTATAATGATAATTCATAAAATGAATTTAGAAAATAGAAATAAAGTAAAATGTTGGCGGATTCACAACAATAAGGTGTATCTGCCGCCATGATGACGTCATTTCAGAATGCATTCCGAAATCCCCCACCCCCCCCACCCCAGGGCCGCTTCAATGTTCAAACACATCGATGTTTCCAAAACCATTCGATGTTAAATCGATTTTGGAATCGATATAAGATATGTTAAAAAAAACTTTGCCGCTTAAAAGAACTTACAAATTCACTGCTATGAGCGCTGAAACTAGAAAAAACGGTGCTGCCATCTGAGAAGCGTAAGAGACGTATAACAACTAACAACATCGATAATGCAGTAACAGGAAAAACATCGATGCCAACATCGATACTATAAAATCATCGATGTGTCGATGTTTAACAACGGAATTCTAATGCTTAGAAAGGTTGGATTTAATTTTGTTTTTATTCGTTTATTGTTTACTTTATAAACAATGAATATTTCATTTTATTTTAGCATATATGCAATTTACAAGTGCTATTTTTTTTGTATAAAATGCACATAAAATCACATTCTCAAGAGCTCTCTGGTGGATCGTTGCGGGGCCTGGATTTTGATTGGTTGTAGTTAGATCTATGCGATTACGTCAACTAGTATTAAATTACGTCATGGCGCCAACTTCAAACCCTTGAAATCTCCACATAGTTATGAAAAAAAATTCTAAACATTGATAATAAATAAAATTTCTTAATTATTTTTTAATTCTCATACAGACAATGAAATACTTCACATTTTCAGCCTAACTTACTAATTGGAAATAATTTTCGTTTTTTTTCTAAAAATTCATTAAAACAAGATTAATTTTTCTTTACTCATATTTGTATTTTTCAGAGTTATTTTTAAAAATAAATTATGCACATAATATAAAATACACTGTTTCATATAGTGGCCTAAACATCAATAAAAACTATGCAAAAAAAAATTCGCCATAAATAGATATACTTTGGCTAGAAAAAATTTTTGAATAAATTAGCGCTATTTTCCCGTTTTTGATCAAAATTTTCCCGTCCTAAAAGGGTTAAACGTATATTTTGCTTTTAAACGTTTTCTTGAATTAGATCTTTTTGTCTTACTTATGGCGCAGTCTTCGCAGTTGCTGAACCCATAACCAATGTTTTTTAGGCGGCTGCAGAGTGGTTTTTAGGCGTTTTTGTGGAGAATAAAGGTGACAGAGTTTTTGCATGAGCAACACGTTTTTTTTAATGAACTGAAGTGAGAATGACGTTTTGTACACACGCGCAATAAAATCACACAACAGCCTGACGCCTGGTGGCAAAAATTAACAACATTGAAGAGATTAATAAGAAACACAATAAAATAATTACCGACATTAATATATTGATATTATTGATAAATCAAATTAAGTCATAAACAAAAAACATAACATTAACCCTTCCATTGCATAAATAAATTTCTGATAAGATAAACGTATTCTCTCTCTTTGCAGCATAATGAGAATCTCTAAAAGGCTGTGGCAGCCGGGTGTAGGACATTTGCCATACCAGACATTTGCCATACCTAACTGCTTCAGTATCCTTCTTGTTTAGAGAAATTCTTGTATCCTTCTTGTAATTAATAATTATAAAAAAAAAAACAACTAACTATTCACATACGGAAAATAAAACTTTTTTTGATTAAGTAAAAGGTAAACAATAATACTAGAGTGTAAAAATTAAATAATAACATGAATAATAACTATAAAATATGACAAACTGATCACATATGGGAAAATTAAATATTTATTCAAGGTAAACAATAACATAAATATGATGGTGCAGGACTTTCAATTCAATTGGAACCATAATTAATGCATCAGGGTAAACGAAGCCAAAGATAAATATTAGATAATAAAGAAAATTACGATTGTGGATGGCGTGGTGATAAAGGTTTCATCCCTGGTCCCACTTCTGCTCAAACTGGCAGTTTCTACCAATTTCGCTGCTGCTCGCATGGAAACATGATAATCAAGCTCGAGGGCGATTATCCATGATAATTCCGAAAATCCACCAAAAAAGCTGAATCAAATAGGAATCAACATCGACCGATATTTATAAAAAATTTTCACAAAGAAATATTATGACACTCGATTATAAAATTGTAAAATACGACATACAGTTTTACAAAATAAATGAAGCTCTATAAAAATCATTATTTTAAATTAAAATAAATCAAATAAATAGATAAATAAAATTTTAATTCAATAAATATGATGGTGTAGGACTATCAATTCAACTATACAATTTTGTATTTATTTATTTACTAGCAGAGTTGTCTGGCATTGCCCGGGATAATTACACTTGTAGGTAAAGAGAACAATCTCAAAAAATTAAATTATAACTCGCTATTGGTTAAATAATAACTCAATCAATACAACATAGAGCAAAGGGATTATCCATTCTACTAAAAAATACGAAAAACAGGAATCTAGGTGATATACCGGGACTTTATCTAAACTCTTCTTGACTTGCCTCACCACTGAGGAGCATCACCAGATACTTTAGACTCAATTTTTTCTTGCCCTTGACGTAGAAACTCTTATACCATGTTTCTCTATTCGAAACTCCCGTTGTTCAGATGTTTCAAACGCACGTATAGCTTTTTCTGTTTTAGTTGCAGAGTTTCTCTGACCAATACTCGTTCTTTCTCTTTCCTTTCCAGACACAAATTTATGCCAATCGTCTGGACATTTGATAGGGAGCTCAAGGGAGACACGCATGACTCCTATGCCTAATCAATAGACGCTACCTTATTAATGTTCTTTCACTGGATCTTCACTTTATGCTCATTATCAATAATTCTTGAAAACGAATGTTCAGTCATCGCATTATTAGCATCTTAGTTTCATGTTATTGTTTACCTTGAATAAATATTTAATTTCCAGTATGTGATCAGTTTGTTGTATTTCTTTTATAGTTATTATTCACATAAGTATTTATGTTACTATTTAATTTTTACACTCTAGTATTATTGTTTACCTTTTACTTAATAAAAAGTGTCTTTTTTTTTGCGTATGTGAATAGTTAGTTGTTTTTCTTTTATAGTTATTAATTACAAGAAGGATACAAGAATTTCTCTGAACAAGAAGGATACTGAAGCAGTTAAGTGTGGCAAATGTCCGGTGTCAAATGTCCGGCGTGGCAAAAATATTGTGTGGCAAATGTCCAGTTCCCGTGGCAGCCATATTGGAAAAAGTATGAGAGGGGGAGGGGCTTCAAACGAAACCAGCGCATTTTTACGTGTTCTCTCATTGCAATACATACCGTAAATACATGAATCTAAACAGTTATTCAAAATGGAACATCGAAGCATCGAAGATTCAAGAAGATTAGGCCTAAAGAAGATCGAAAAATTCGATTTTGAAACTTTTTGAACATCGATACATGAGCTACCATTGATACTGTAACCAAGTACTAGCGTATGAAATTTAATATACCTTAACAGCACATTGTACAAGTATAAACAATATCATCATCATCATCATCATCACGGTCAACCCTTTGCAATCCACTGCTGGATGAAGGTCTTCTCTAAATGCTTCCATTCTTCTCTGTTTGAAGCTCTGGATTTCCAGTTGACACCAGCCACCTTCCTTATTTCGTCGAGCCATCTTGCATGGGGTCGTCCTCTTGGGCGTTTAAAGTCTCTACGGTACCAATCCAGAATGACTGTGGTCCATCTCATGTCTTGTCTTCTAGCAATGTGACCAGCCCATTGCCATTTAGAACGTTTGATCCATTCGATGACGTCAATCACCTTCGTTTGGCTTCTTATCCAGCTGTTGCATTTCCGATCTCTTCTTGTAATTCCCAGCATACATCTTTCCATGCTTCTCTGTGTTGTCTGTAGTCTTTGTGTTGTCCTCCTTGATAAAATCCATGTTTCAGCTCCGTAGGTGAGTGCTGGTAAAACACACTGGTTGAAAACTTTTCGTTTCAAGCTAAGTGGCATGTTGCTCTTCAAGATAATGTTATTCTTGCCAAAAGCACTCCATGCTGTTCTAATTCGTCTGTTAACTTCATTCAGAATGTTGCCATCCATGGTGATTTCTTGTCCCAGGTAAATGTAGCTCTGTACTTCTTCAATCACAATGCTGTCTGCCATGACCTAAAGATGCATTTGTTTTAGAGCAAATGCATTGAACATAACGTTTGTCTTCTGTGTGTTCAGTTTCAGTCCTACACGCCGGCTAGCCTCTGCTAGTTCTTGTAACATTTCCTCCAATTCAGAAGGACTGTTACTGGTGAGAACGATGACATCAGCAAAACGAAGTTGGTTAAGGAATTCACCGTTTATTTTAAGTCCTTTTTTTGACCAGTTCAGTTCCTTGAATACTTCCTCTAAAACTGCTGTGAAGAGTTTTGGTGAGATGGCATCTCCTTGTCTTACTCCTTTTCCAAGGTTGATCCTTGCTTTTCCTTTATCCAAACAAATAGTAGCAGTCGATTTACTAAATATCTTCTGAAGAATACTAATATACCTTCCGGCTATTCCCAGTCTTTCCAGAGCTTTCACTACAGCATGTGTGAACACCGAGTCGAAAGCTTTCTCAAAGTTGATGAAGGCAAAGCTAAGGGCACTTCATATTCATTGTGGCGTTCGATAAGTTCTCTAATAACTTGAATGTGGTCGATCGTGCTATATCCACTTCGAAAGCCCGCTTGTTCTCTTGGTTGTGCTGAGTCTAGTGCTGAATCAAGTCTGTTTGTCAGGACTTTACTGGAGATCTTATAAACAACTGACAAAAGGCTGATAGGGCGATAGTTCTGGATGTTTTCTCGGTCTCCTTTTTTGAAAAATAGAACCATCATTGCATTATTCCAATCATCTGGTACGTCTGACATCTCAAGGCATTTCGTGAAAAAACTTGCCAGTAACTTGTTGAATTCTTCTCCTGCTTCCTTAATCAGGTCAATTGTAATTCCATCTTCTCCGGGGGACTTTCCTTTCTGCATGAATTTAATAGCCTTGTCAACTTCGCCTTCCATAACCGGTGGCACTTCATCTTTTGCTTTCAGTTGGTTTGCTCTTCTTACGTCATTATCATCTTCACATTTGTAAAGTTTATTGTAGAAATCCTCCACAATTTCCATGATTTCACTTCCATTCTTCGTGATTGTGCCATTTGCTCTCTTGAGTGCAAATATTCCTCTTCTTCCAATGCAGAGCTTTCTCTTCGCAGTTTTCAAACTCTTGTTATCTTCAACCGCCGTTTTGACAAGATTGCAGTTGAACTTCCGAACATCTTCTGTGATGTGTTTCCGTACTGTCTTGCAAAGCTCTGCATATTCTATTACTGATCTTGTATCTACTCTTTTTGTCTTCATTTCTCTTTGTTTTCTCATTAATTTCCTCGTTTCTTCTGTGAGTTTCATCTGTGGTTTGGAAACTTTTTCTCCAGCTACTACTTCCGCTGCTTCTTTTATGTGTTTAGTTAGTGTCCTGTTAATATCTGTGATGTCTTCTTCCTGGATGCCGCTCTTTAAGATTTCAAAGCGATTTCGCAGTTCTAGCTGGAATTCCTTTCTGCGTTCTTGCAGGCGTGCAATGTTGATGATTTTCTTTGTGTTCCTGAAAAGCTTTCGTCTTTCTGTTTTCGTGTTTAGAACAAGCTTGCATCTTACCAGTCTGTGGTCGCTTCCTGTGTTGAAGTTGTTGAGAACAGAGCAGTCTTGGATCAAGTGCTTCCTATTTGCCAGAATGTAATCTATTTCACTAGTTGCTCCATTTGGGCTTTTGCAAGTCCATTTACGCTGGGGTTTCTTCTTGACAAAGGAATTCATGACGTACAGTTGTTCGTACTCTGCAAATTCCACCAGTTTGTTTCCTCTTTCATTTCTTGTGCCATAACCATGACTACCAAGAAAATTTTCTCCTTTCTTTTTTTTATCTTACACGGGCGTTAAAGTCACCCATAACGACTTTAAGATAATAGTTTCCTGTTTGGTTCATCTTGCTAACTTCCTCATAAAAGTCATCGACTTCCTCATCAGAGTAGCTTGTGGTTGGCGCATAGGCCTGTATGATCTGTATCTTGTATCTTCTCGACAATTGGAGGACCAATCTTGCAATTCTGTCGGAGGCACTACCAAGCTCAATGATTTGATTCTTCCATTTCTTATGAATAAGGAATCCAACACCACTAACTCTTCCGTCGGTTGTTCCTCTGTGGTATAGCATGTGCCCACTGTTCAGCTCAATTTTATCTTCACCTTTTCTTCTTACTTCACAGAGTCCAATGATATCCCAGTTGATCCTATCCAATTCTTCTTCGAGTTCTTGCAGATGACTCTCTGAGGAAAGGGAACGTCCATTAAAGGTAGCCAGGGTCAGTGTCTTGTGGTGGCCAGGTCCGAACCGGATACTTTTAATACCCTCTGCCTTCATGTCTTGCTGGTTGCCACCGTAACCAGGGACAATCTGGCTGCCGGGAACTGAGGGCCATGGCCGATTTTGAGAAGTAGTCATGTGTTTAGAGAGTAGTGGGCCAAGATCCTCCGCGCTGCCCCAGTACGTTTTGGAGGAAGCCCATCCGTGTCCATTCACTATGCACAAGGCATGATTACTAACAGGCTGCCCCAACTGGAAGGTACGGATTGGACATTAGGCTTCTACTCCTAGTTGATTCTTCTAAGTCCTTGAAGGCAATTAGAGGGTCATCCCCTAGTTATGAGTAGAACCCATTTGCAGCCCATAAACAATACACAGTCCAGTATTTCACGTCTTTTTCCTCAATTTTCCATCCACTTTTCCATTGTTAAAAGCAAATGCTCCGGGCTCCGGTGATAATAATAATAAACATACATAACTAAAATGAAAATACGTTAGGCCTACTGAAAGATGATCGAAACAAAATGGAAATTATGATTGAAAATACTTCAAATAATTTTTTTTTGTATCTGTTATGCATTGTAATTTTAAAGATTTTGTAGGGTAATTCTAATCATGTGTAAAACAATTTAAGGGGGGTATTATAGATGTCAAGGTAAACATGGGTTCGAATTTGAACGCTAACTGAGTTAGGCCTATGAACAGAAATAAAAATGCTGCCATCAAGATCAACAAGTTAATAACTCAGGTTCTGTAAAGCCTAGATTAATGAAATTTGGAGGAATAACAGGGTACATAAGACTGTATATACCGTTAAAATTTGATTGAATTCCAACAAGAAGTTTCCGAGTTAATCATTCAACATCATAACACGTTTACTTTTCAATACTAACCAGCACTTGTTACAATTTTGACTGTGTAACTCGGAAAAACCTCTCGTTGGAATTCGATCAAATTTTAACCATATATACAGTCTTATGTACCCTGTTATTCCTCCAAATTTCATTAATCTAGGCTTTACAGAACCTGAGTTATTATTTGGAGTGTGGTCATTTGCCCTGCGGAATTTTGCCCCAAACTGCCGCACGCCTTTTGAACATCGATAGCCTACTATCGCCAAGCGCATAAAATTATCTTACAGCACATTGTACAAATACATGCAATATATGTCAAACAATACATACAAATATATTAATTAGTGCATCATGTCGCATCTTTTTCCTCAGTTTTCCATTGTAAAAAGCAAATGCAAAGTCAAATCCCGAAAACAAGATGGAGACGACCATGTTAAACTGTCACTGTGTTCATTTCAAGTGCTTCTTGAAAATCGTCCAAGAATGTTTTAATAAAGAAAGTTAATATGGTTACACTTAAAATCTATTATTACATGCTGTAAATAAATAGTTTCATTTCGAAAAATAAAAATGTCTTATTTATTCGAATATTGGCCGCATTCACTTTAGGCCGCAGCCGCAAATTAGATGGTGGAACGAAAAAAAATAACCCTTTAAAGGCCGCAATTCACTTTAGGCCGCAAACTTCTAGGGTCTACAAAAAGATCGAACTAGGGTAGATGTACCAATAATTGACAGTTTAAGACATTACTGTGAAACAAAATTGTGTACGTAATACAAATTATATTTTGAAACTTTTCTAATTATACCATTAAATTGTAAATAGAATGCAGAATGCGCCAATCTCTATACAATTATTATATCTTTAAAAGCTATTAAGTTATTAAATTTTTTCCTAACTAATGCATGAATCGCCAGTAGTTGACAGTTAATGCACCGGAAGTTGACAGGCAGTTTCACCAGTAATTGACAATACTTTAATTACACATTTTTATTATATATTTATACAAAAAAAATTGATAACACTCAAAAGTAGCTGAAGAAATCAAGCATTTTTAAGAATGTGTAAAGTATTTAACATAACTAAAATTGTGCTTTTTAAAACTTAAGTTGTTCATATTGATCATTTATCTTTTTTCCCCTTTGAAATAATAAATAAAATCAGTCCATTCCCATGTAGAGTGCAAAGATCATAAAAAATGAAGGTGTTTTCCAGTAGTGCAGTATCATCAGATCTTGGCCAACAATTTGTTCATAGAAAAACTTGATTTTTGACAACTGTTCTCCAACTTTGCAAAATTCATCCAATTCATCCTGTGCTACGTCTTATCATAGTAAACAGAATAGTAGTTTTTTTCTTGGAAGATAACTTGTCCTGGGCTGTCTGTTGATCGTCTCTGTGACAAGATTCAGGACCAACAAAAAGAATCGGCGAATAGGGCATAGAAGATTTATGTCAAAGTAGGTGATCTAGAAATTGACAGTCAAGTTCCTACAATTGACACAGTTAGGTTAAATACTGGAAATTCAGAAGTTACACTTAAAACCATCATGTTTCCTTATTATTACCCTACATTCTAAATCACATTAGTATATTTTGTGGTCTTTTTTTTTTTAAACACAGAAATTATCAATAACTGACAGGTTATGTCAATTACTAGTGACACTACATATCTGGGTTCTAGTAATTGACAGTGGATTAAAACAGTTAAAAACTTAGTCATCAGAAATTCTGTTACTACTAGAAGTATTGTCCACTGATCACACAAAAAGGTTCACGTAAAATTAATAACAAATATTGCATAACATTCATGAAATAAATTCAAGTACTCAAACCCTCGCGTAGTGGTTCATTACAAGTTTTTTTCGACTCGATAAGGCATTGAATAATCGACACGTGTTTGCGGTCATAATAGGGATCAAAGTTCCTTGTTTTTTGTTTTTCTGGGAAGCCTAATACGTTGTTTATTAAGAGGTGGCAACCCCAGTCCCTTTTCTTGCTTTGTTACTTTATTAAAAGCCTTTAAATCGTGGATTGTCAATTACTGGTACATCTACCCTACTTCGTTTTAGCGTCCCACAGTATCTTAAATAGTAATTTAGACACCAGTTACATTACATATATATAACCTTCTAAATTATTTTAATATATTTAATGATACTTTTATAAATTTATTAATGAAATATGTAAATAATTATAGTAATTTCATTTTAATGAACAAGCGTAACTTTTTTTTTTTTTTATAGCAGAATAATCTTTGGTCGATAGCCAATACAATGCATCCATATTATACCTATTTTCTCTTATACAGTCAAATCCCGTTATAACGAATACCATTGTAACGAAGTTTTCACTATAACGAAGTTTTTCTGTGGTCCCGGCAAAAATCCTATTAATTTAATACTATTATGATCCCGCTATAACGAAATCTTTATAACGAAGTTTTCACTGTAACAAAGCAAATTTTTGGTCCCCACAGCGTTTTAATTTCATTATAATGAAATTTTATTTCGAACTTGCATTATGTCTTACACCAGAGAGAGGCCACTTGGCTTCTTGTGTTATCGCCGTTGTGATCGCTGATCAACTGGAATAGTTTCAGCTTTCACCAAGAGAAAGCGCTGCGGTCGCTACGGTCGCTATTGGTTTCCTCCAATCAGAATACTCGTCGCCCGTTGGTGCAGCATCGCAGTGATGGGGGATATAAAAGGGCCGCTTTCGCATGGCAGTCAGTTTCAATTTCGAATCTCTACATCTCTACACTCCGTGGAAATCGACGACTGCTAAGACAAATACATTCCTTAAGTACCCATTCTGCATCAGCAACTGCCATTTCGGCCAATTTTTTTTAATAGCATTAGATAAATCGGTATCTTTTTAAAACAGTAGCGAAAACTTGTACCGATATTGGTTTCAATTTCGACATAAGACTCTCGACTGCTAACTTTGTAAGTATGGTAACCCATTTCGTATTTCATTAATTGCCATTTTGGCTAGCATCGTACATGTATTTTAAAAACGGTAGGGGAAAATTGTACATGAACTTGAAACTTAAAATTTCTTTTTAGGTGTACAAAAAATGTCTGGCGAAAGCAACAAGAAACTACGACAATTCACTTTAGGTGAAAAAGTCGAGATAATCAAAGACGTCGATGTGATCAAAAATTACAAAGATTTGCACAGGAACAAAACGAAACCGACGAGCGTGTTTTTCAGAGTTTAGGATTTTTATCCGATTTTATAAATAGCGTTGCTGTTAAAAGCTGTTCTTTTCAGTCAAAAATAACCTATTATTTTAATAATACATGTAATGATAAATAAAAATAATAATGAGACGATCTTAATCAGTTTTAATTTAATCCTGTGGTACACAACAAATCATTTCGAAATCCTAACTGTACATTAAAAGGCTAATATTGATTGGTATTTGCTGTAATTAATGGTAAAACATTAAAAATATTTATATTCTCGGTTTACAAAATGCTATTTTTCATTTATTTTCAAATTAATTTGCAATCTCGATGTAACGAAGTTTTCGCTATAACGAAGTTGACTGGTGATCCCTTGAACTTCGTTATAACGGGATTTGACTGTATTTGTTTCCTATCTTTTTATAAGAAAATGTTGTTACACTTTCTACTTTTTGAAAAGGCAAATCGATCACTGATCGTTAAAAAAGTTTATCCGATAAAAACATGGTGGATTTGAGTTCATGGCTTTAAATTATCTAGGCTTTGTTCAATAGTTTTGTAACAGTGAAATTAATATTTTAACCTTTCAGAACAATAAATAACCAGTCACATATATTTTCTTTCATAAATTATTATGAAATTCACTTGTTAAAGCTATAGAGCATAACACTGGGGAACAATGATTTTGGTGCCTAACAATTTTGACTTATTCCTAGGTATATGTGGGTCACTGATTCCAAAAATGCGTTCACTTTTGCCCCATCAGCTGTAGTTTTTTAGCTTATTCACCTTATATGTCAAACTAACCATACCTCCTGCCCCGCATATACAACTACATACAATTATAATTAAAAACAGAAAACATTTGCATATATCAAGCACTTTCTTTTTTATTTAGCAATCGTATCAATGTAATCATCTTTATTTATTCATAAGACGCATTTGGTTTATTAAGTTTCTTCCATTAGGTCACTGAATCCTCGTTTCTGTGATTTCCTCCGATGCACTGATCTTGGACATTCACGCTGGATGCTCCAACAGTAGTCCGCCATCATATGTATATCCCATCATTCACGATACCGTTCTTCCATTGAACTTATTTCCTGGTGAAAACGTTTCACCCTGTTCCTCGCTAACAACACCAAGACAATGTGGAAATCGGTCCAAATGACTGTGCAGATAGTGTAATTTTATGCTCATGTTATAACCAAGTGCACAAAAAGTAGTGAGCATATTCTCCACTAGTTCTTCATAATTAGGAGCTTTATAGTTTCCAAGAAAATTCTTTACAACCATACAGAATGACGACCACGCAGCTGCCTCAGTATCATTCATCGAGTCTTGAAATTTCTGGTCATTTATGAGCTTGCGGATTTGTGGTCCATCAAATATACCTGCTTTTATTTTCTCCATACTCAATGCAGGAAATTTTGTACATATATAACCAAAAACATGTCCATCTCTATTCAAAGCCTTGATTAACTGCTTCATTAATCCAAGTTTAATATGCAGTGATGGCAATATGATGTTGTTTCTGTCAACCAAAGGTTCTGTGATTATATTTTTTTCTCCAACGATCATGCTTTCTCTAAGAGGCCACTGTTTTCTCACCTAATGTTGATCTTTAGCTCTAGAGTCCCATAGACATATAAAGCATGGGTATTTGGTGAACCTCCCTTGTTGTCCTAGAAGAAAATTCACCATCTTGAGATCGACACAGATAGCCCATTGATGGTTGCGATATGAGATCTTCTCGAGGACTGTGGCTATTGTAGCTTGATTTTCATGCATAGCAACTGAGTGACCAATTGGAATTGACTTGTATTTGTTCCCATTATGCAAAAGAACACATTTTAGGCTGCGTTTGGAGCTATCTATAAATAACCGCCATTCACTTGGTGTGTATTTTCTTATACCTAGTTTGATTAACAGTCCTTCAACATTGGTGCAAAAAACAAATTGGTTTTCTTCTGTGAAGAATGGCAGGAAGCACGTTTCCCTTTTGCGATAGAATGTGACTTTTGCTCCTGGTAACAGACAGTGTTTCTCTGCCAGCCTGGAAGCTAACAATTCCGACGACTTCTTTGGAAGACTTAGATCTCTAATGAGGTCGTTCAATTCCATTTGATTAAAGCCGTTTGCAGCTGATGAAAATCCTTCAAAATCACTGTCAATTTGCTCAGCATAGATTTCGGCTGATTCGTCCTCTTCTTCTGATAACTCTGGAAAACTGGTAAATATAGGAACAGGTATCTCCTCTGAATATGGAACGGGGCGTCTTGCGGAGGGTATATCGGGATATATCCACCTTTTCCGGTTTTTGCAATTGATGCCCTTTACATTCACTGAACAAAAGTAACAGTCATCACTGTGGTTTATTTGTTCTCGCCATACCATTGGTATCCCAAATTTCAAGCACTTCCGTTTCCCATTTGACCACTGTCGCAAATGCTCTGTGCACGTTTTACATACAAACTAGAGCTGCTAGGACTAAATGAATGGCATTTTCGGAGTCAGCAACCTCAAAAAACCCAGAGTTAGTTCAAAAATTTCAGGCATCACGAAAAAAAATTTTTTTTTGTTCCCCAGTGTAATCAGTAAACAATAACAAACTCCTGTTTCTGAAAACCGTGGACAGAGGGCGCAGTGTGTGCGGGCAAAAAGCCATCTTGATAGCATTAAAATGTGTTAAGATTTCTATGGGTTTACCAAAGTTTTATGTTTTAAACAATGATTTCGATTTAATAATTACACCAATTTAATAATGGTGAGAACGTACGTACGGTGCATTGTTACAACCGAGCCAAAAAAAAATTGTGAATTTTCTTTCCACTGGGGTGACTTTCAGTGAAAATCCTGAACGTTTGGCAATAAGTATACACGAAACTGTAAATCCAACCATTTGGGTGACTTTCTGTGAAAATCATGAACGTTTGGCAATAATTATGCATGAAACTGTAAATCCACCTTTCCAGCCGATTCTGAACGCCATACAAAATGGATAAACGCCGTGAATAGAAAAGATTGGAAACCAACCCAATATTCTCTTCTATGTGAACAGCATTTTGTTAAGGGTAAATTCATGAATTTCTTCAGGAGATTTCTTGTTCTGTTATGTAATATATTTTAACAAATATTTGCGATAATAAGTTCGTTAAATAAATTTTTCTACACGACAATTATTTCGATTTTTCATCATTTTCAAGAATCAAGAATTTTTCAGAGTTGTTCATTATATTGATACAATAATATATATATAAATACAACCTAACCTAATATATATATAATAAAATGGAATGAATGGATGCTTTCATGTGTATGAATTTTTTTCCACATTAAGAATACATACAAAATATCGATTTACTAAACCATAGTTTATTCCATACGAATAGTAATTAAAAAATTGATTCAGAAAAAAGATGGCGAACGAGTTGGTCGATGCGTTCTGCTTTCTCCTCCTATAAGCCTATACAGAAAGAAACCTTCTGGAAGCCTCTACTTTCATCTACTCATCGCCATAAATGACTCGAACTATCTGTTGTGCCTTAATTTTTGATTTTATTAAACCATCTGGCTTTCCTTTTCTTCTCCCCCCTTTTCGATCGCTGATATACAACCTGTTCGATATAGGGCCAATCGCAAGTCATTGTGAGCAGCGATTCTTTCGGCGATGGGGGACCCCCCCCCCTCGCATCCGGAGATCCTCCTCAGCGGGGAGGACAGAGGGGAGGAATGCGCTAATTGAGGTTTACCCTCCCCCAGATAAACGTGCAAGGAATTCTACTCTTTCCCCGATCTTGGGAAATGTGCCGGCTTCTCTTCATGACTCCCTTTCGGATTTTTACATAACTTCGCAGACAACTGCCCCCCAGAAGTCCAAAAAAATCCTAACAAAAATTCTAATAAAAAGCATGACAAAAGATCTCGCCAAGATAAACAAGATAGGCTAGAAAAACAAGACAAGTTAGAAAAACAAGACAAGCAAGCCAATCAAGATAAGTCTGATAAATCAGATAGACAATCTAATAAAGGAAAAGATAATTTGTTGTCGTCCTCTCCTCTCTCACAACAACCCACGTCATCGCCCTTGACAGAGGGGGGGTCTGTCCAACCCCCTCAGATCGACAGTCAACTACTTCTTACTACCAGCGCTGACATTGTGGAACATTTAGAATTGGCAGCTCGGCCTTGGCTACTTGTATCAGTGACCCGCCCGAACGGGTCTGCAACGTCATCTAGTCCAGAAGTAGTGCCTGCAACACCCCATGACCCAATGTGGAAAGACATCTCCCCTGGTTTATTCCGTAAAACTATTTCTTCCTTGGTTGGTGCTTCTCCAATGGTGACGAAATTGCGTTCCGGAAAATTCCTTGTTAAATTCGATTCTAAAGCCCAGGCTTTCTCTTGTATAAAGTACGAGGACATTGGGGTCTACGAGGTGCCGAGGTTCCTCACTTCTTCGGTAGGATACATTTATGGTATCCGCCGATCTGTAACACTAGAAGATCTGCAATCCTGCGCAGACGTTGGGAAGTCCATATCTGGAATCAGACAGTTCCCCCCTCCATATTCTGGAGCTTTATATGACAAATTACTGATCTTCTTCAACACGCCTTCCCCCCCCTGCGAAGGTAAAATTTGAAAACCAGTCATTCCCAGTCTCATGCCCCCCACCAAGACCCTTACAGTACTCGACCTGCCATAAGCCAGGTCATTCTAAACAAAGATGTACCAGCATGCCGCTCTGCTCCAAATGCCTGTCCCAGGAGCATATTCGAGATAAATGCCTCTCTCCGCAAGCTCTTTGTGCGAATTGCCAGGTCAACCACTCATCTTACTTCAGGGGCTGCAGAGTTTTCAAATATGAGTCCCTCATCAGAAGCAAGATGGTCTCTTTATTCGTATCATATTACGAAGCCAAACGTCTTACAGATATGGAGTTGGGAGTTGCGTTTCCCTCTGTCCCCGCTCGCCAGACATATGCCACCATGGTGTCGTCCACACCCCGCCCTCAGCTTGATACTCAGTATAATATAGCCCCTTCTCAACCTGCGTCGAATGCCCCGATTAATGATGTGAACGTCACCACCGGATATGACAACCCTGCAAATATTACGTGTTCTACTTGTGGACGGGAAGAACTCTCGCCGATTTTTTCCCATCACTCACCTATACCTCAAATGCCTGGTTTTGACTCGATTATTCCTTCCCCGGTTGCTTGGCCAGAATCTGTTTCTTCATTTGTTGTTCCCTCTTTAATAGACCCAATGGAGACTTCTTGTCAAACGCCCCCTCCTCAAGCAAACGCCGTCCCGCGATATGATGTGAGCTCTAGTGAAAATATTACCTTTCTGGGGAATCACAAAGTTGACGACCTAGTTCGAAACTGCTTTAAAGTTTTGATTACATCATTTGTTGAAGTGTCCGGTAAATGTAATAATCCAGTTAATCTCAGCGATACTTTCAAATTAATGGAATCCCGTTTCCCATTCCCCCCCCCCCCCCCCGCATGGTTTCAAGACATTACAAGTTGGTGGCAAAGCGTTTTGCTTCCCCACATCTGCAATGCCCCGTCTCAGTAATACAAATATAAGCGTCCTCCACTGGAACATCAGGGGCCTGGCCTCTAACTGGGAGGACGCCATACTCCTCCACAAGAGATCCCCAATTAAGACCTTGTGCGAGACCTTTTTAAGTCAGACCTCTACTGTAAACTTTCCTAAGTCTTTCTCCTACATTAATAGTAGGGAGAAGTATGGAGGTGGCAACCTCGTTGCCATAAAATCACACATCCCACATTTCATTAACTTCTTAGATCATATAGATGGTACCGCGGTCATAGACTTATACCTCGTCCAAGAAGAGAAAAACAGGGTGTGTCACAGGAAGTTTCAGATTAGCCAATCAGAGAAAGGGGGCTTCATGCACTTACTCACTTCTGTCTCATGTCTCATTGAAGAAGCGCTTTATGATATTACAGCAGAAGCTTTAATATTATTCAGTTGCTTTGCTTTAATTATAATTAAAATAATTGTACACTTCATAAAATTGTCTTTTAACTCAATTTTATATATATCGTTTACTTATTTTAAGGTAATAACGTGCAGTCTGTTTAACCATCATTTTTTTTTTTAAATATTTATACATTCTAATGACATGTTTTTTGGTTTTTTTAAAGAATTATAAGGTTTTATTAAAGATGCTATCTTATTTTTTATTTTTTTAATAAAATACAGTTTTATGATAGGTTTTCCATTACAGTTAATGATATCTCTTTCGTTTATTTGCTGGCCATGAGAATGGCCTTTGAATGTATAGTCTTGAAAAAGACTTTTTGAATTATATCTAAATTCAGGCTAAGGAGATTGTGGTAGAACGTTAATGTCATTCCACTCTTCTTCTTCTTCACTGTTGCTGTCTTCTCCATTAACATGAATTATTAAAGGCTCCACTTGATCTTCAATCAAACAGTCCGTTTCCCAATATCGTTCTTCCACACGCAAAACGTGTTCTATCGCTTTTCTCCAATTTTCAGGAGTTACATTATCAATTGCCGTTCTCGTTAGTTTTTCAACATCAGCAATCTTGAAAGTTGTATTCTTCTTCCGTATATATTCTTTTACCTGTGCCCAAATAAGTTCAATGGGATTGAGATCACAGTGATAAGGAGGTAGTCTTATCACTAAATGGCCGGCATCGCTAGCCAGTTCATCTATAACATAGCGCTTTGCTGTTTTGTGTTGTTTGATAACATCGTACAGCTCACCTTTTGACATTTTTGCTTCAGTAGGTATTCCCCGTAGGGCCAACCACTCTATCATATCCGATTTCCTTGTATTGCTGCACGGCGCTTTGGCCTTCTCCGCCGAGTGATATGGGGTATTATCCATGACTATTACTGAATTTTTCGGAATATTTGGCAGCAGTTTTGTTCTAAACCATTCATGAAAACAATCCCCATTCATTTCGTCATGGTAATCTGCGGATTTATTTTTTGACCGAAATAATAAACAGCAGTCGTTCACAAATCCTTTATCACTTCCAGCATGCAAAAGAATGAGACGGGAGCCTTTACCCGTAGGAATGAAACGCCCGCGGTAGGGTTCCGAGCTCCCTGGTTGAGCACAGCTTTTCCCGTCGTGATGCCACTGTCTTTCACGGCCATGGTGTGCATTAGCCCACGTTTCATCCAGATATATGAAAGTACGTGTGGGGTCCCTGCGTAGCATTTGTACTTGCCTTAAAAAACGACGTCGATAACATCTGTCCGCTCGATGTAAAATTGACGGTGGTTGATTTTGCCATACTTCATATGCAATTTATCATGCATAATGGTGGCGAAGGAAGTTCTCGATCCGACGTAGTCAGTTTTTTCTCTAAATTTCTGGTACACATTTTTCAGAGTAGGATAATTACCTTCTGAGTGTATTTCGGATACACATGCTCGTGCAATCGAGAGGTCAAAGTCATCCAGATTCGTTGTTCGAGATTCCCTGGGCCTTTTCTTTCCAGGAGTCGAAAAGTGAGGAGAGGGGGTGGTAGCTTCGCATGAAGACGCTTCGTTTCCTTCTTGAACAATTGTTCGAACGCAAGAAAAAGAAACTTGCGTTGCCTTGGAAGTTTCTTCTATCAAGGCAGATGAGCTTTTAAAACACTGTTTTCCTTTTAAGTAGCAAAATACGTTCCACACAATCTCCCTAGCCTGGCTGTGAATAGTTTTTCCTTGTTTGGCTGAAGAGCTGTTGCACGGCGACGCCATTACAAATTGACTTGTGTAGCCGCTGAAGGAGAGATCCCACAAAGCATTGCGGATGAGTGAGTAGTCGATATCAGACTGGAAACACGCCCTGTTTTTCTCTTGTTGGACGAGGTATAGTCATCTACCTTTGTGGCACCTGGTTACACGTGTACTGCATCTATGTCCCTGGATACCTCTCCAGGGACAAGTGGTCTAATTTATTCAATCTTTTTTCTCCCCCATACATCGCTATCGGAGACTTTAACGCCAAAAGTCCCGATTGGGGCTGCAGTTATCACAATCTTAACGGTCGCTACCTTGAGGAGCTACAAGCTAATCATAACTTCAGAATTCTATATACGTCTGAACACACCTATTCGCCATCGAGACTGGGGTGGTCGTCCTCCAATTTGGACTTAGCATTAGTGTCCTCTGACTGCCCTTTTTTCCCTTATTTGGAAGCCATTCCTGGTGCTTATGGCAGCGACCACTCTCCGATTCGCCTTTTCATTCCTTCTTCTAGTTACGTTGACCCTTGTTCCCCACTTCCGTGTAAGTTTCTCCCCTCGGCCCAACATGCCCAAAGTATCAGCCACTCTACTCCTACTCCTTTGGGCCCAGATTCAGTGAGGAGCCATAGCATTATTGATCTCCTATCTGTTTTTCAGCAAGGTCTTTCCTCCAAGCCCCTTCGTGATAGATCCTTTCCATCCAGGCCAGTTTGGTGGAATTTTGAATGTGAAGAGGCCATTTGGATCCGGAACAAAGCCAAAAGAAAATTTCGCAAATGTAGATGTCTGAACTGCTGGCTAGAGCTTCGAAGAACAAAAGCTTATTGTAAGAGATTATTGAAAAGGTATAGAAGAAAATATTGGCGGGAAGTCATCAAGAAAGATGAACCGGGTAATGTGTGGAAAGTCCTGAAGTGCTTTCAAAAGCGCCCACCTTCTTCTGTCCCTCTCATTAAAAATGATGAAGGCCACCTTCTAAACCCCAGATCTTCAGCAGAATCTATCCTCCGTTCGGCGGTGAGTACGCCTTCGACTCGTCCAAAAACCTGGCCTAAGCACTTTCCAGCCGAATTTGTCGCTCCGGAAGCTCTTTCTCAGTGGGAACTACCTTTCTCTGCCTCCTCCCTGAATTCAGCCATTAGATCCAAGCGTTCTGCACCGGGCCCAGATGGCCTGCAAATCACACCTTCTCTAAGCTAGGGAAAGGGCAACGGTTCTTGTTGCTTAGCGCCTTTAATGCTTCCTGGAAGACTGGTATAATTCCTTCCAGGTGGAAAGACTATATCATACATCCAGTTTTAAAGCCTGGTAGACCACGATCATCGCCTTCAAGTTTTCGTCCAATTGCCTTAACCTCGTGCTTGATTAAAATATTGGAGCGCCTTGTCAACGATCGACTGCAGCATTATCTGGAATATAATCATCTTCTCCCGGATTATTGCCAAGGTTTTAGGAAAGGCCGCAACCATCTTCTCCCTGTTTTAAAGCTGATAGATGACATCTGGTTATCAAGGGAAAAAGGAGAGTATATTGGCATTGTCTTCCTAGATATCAACAAGGCCTTTGACTCGGTCTCTCACGAGCTCCTTTCCAACAAATTAGTCGATATCAAGCCCCTCGGAGGATGGGTATCTGGATTAACTCCTTCTTAAGAGCACGCAGAATCGGTATCCGTTTTCCCGGCGGTTCCTCCTGGACCACGCAGCAGCTGGGCCTCCCGCAAGGTTCAATCCTGAGCCCCACCCTTTTCAACATCTTCACAAGGGACGTTTTCTCCTCGCTTTCCCCTTCAATAGGTAGGAGCTTATATGCGGACGATATGGCATTTGGTATTCCAGTAGCTCTCTTCCAACAATTTTCGCTTCAGGACGCTTGTGACAAACTTGAGGCTTGGAGCAACGCCAATCGCTTCTCCTTCTCTCCAGATAAATCGGTGGTAATGTGTCTGCCTAAGCATGGCCCTCCTCCTCTGTTAAACGTCTTTCTTCACGGTGCCAGGCTTCCTAACAGGAATATTCATAAATTTCTCGGAGTGACTATAGACAACAGACTTAACTGGAAGAGCCACGTTGGTATGCTTAGGGGAAATCTATCTAAGTGCTTAGCCCGATTAAGTTTGGTTATTAAGTCAAAGTGGGGGCCCCCGTGGGGTGAGTCTTCCTCCTTGACTCATACCCTCGTAAAGATCACGGATCAATCGGTGTTACCTTTGCTACTTGCCCCCAAGTCGAGTGTAAACTCTCTGATGGTCTTGGAGAGAAAGCTTTTAAGAAGGTGCTTGCGCGCCGTCATCTCTTCCCTGTGTCTCCTGCTTTATATTAAAACGGGGCGTAAGCCTGCTGTTTCTGCTCATATTGATGCCTCGGTAGTAAAGGTGCGTGTTCTCCGGTGCGCTGCCGCTTTGTGGAACGAGAACTGGTTAGCGGAAGCGAGAAGCGGCCACTACAAGGCGCTCTTTCCGAACATAGTCAACACCAAGCAGCTCGCTCCTAAATGGCTTACCTCGAGTCAGCGTTCTCTGCTTTTCAGATTGAGATCTGGCCATGTACCGCTTAACCACTTTTTATTCAAGATTAATATAGTTCGATCTGATCGTTGTTCGTGTGGGGAACAAGAAACTGTGAATCACGTAATCATGAATTGTCCCGTCTATTGTCGACAGAGGGCCCTGCTTTCTCGCGGTCTCATAAAACGAGGTATCGCTTTCTCCTTGGAAAATACTCTCCTTGCCGCCCACCTGAAGCCCCGTGACAAACGTGCTGTGATGCGACTACTTCTTGTTTCTTATGCAGTTCTGGGCTATTCGACAGGATGTTGGGTCCGTTGAAGCCCCGTTAGCAACTTGTTCCCAGTAACTGACTATTACCAGTAATTGTGCGTTCCATCAGCTAGTCTCCACTCTCTTGAGAGATGCTGGCTGTATAAAAGAAAGAAAAGAAGAATAATTAAAAAATTTGTATAAAAATAAAATAAAAACGTGTTGAAAATCAGATTTAAAGTGCTTTTAGCCTACAAAGATTTTCTTAGCCTACAGAAAAAACAGGTTGGGGGAGTAGGGGGATTATAGTCAGGGTTAATCCTTTGATATTATTTACTGTGCTTTACTAACCCTTCTGATCTAAATTAGATTTTTTAGTTTGAGGATGGGGGTGGGTGAAGAGCAACAATACCTTTCCCTCCCTTATTTTAGAATGGTTACATCCTCACACCTCCCCTACGAAATGGTCATCTTTCGGGTCCCCGAGTATAATCATATCATTCACACAGATCGTAAGTTTAGCAAAATTGATGAAACCATGGAAATTCTAATCTAATCCAAAGACAATAGTAAACATAGTAGCTCGGAAAATATGGAAATTTTTAAGGCCAAACAAGCAAATAAATCATGCATATTAAATACATAATTTACTGCATATTAAATATTAAATACTCCTGCAGTAATGAAAATTCCCGCAGTTTCAATGAGGTAGTTGTAAACGCTCCGTACTCTACATAGGCCCAAAGTGAAAAATCATTCATCCACTCTTTCCTTTATTGCGTAAGGTTTTTTTATATAAATTCCTTCGCCAAGTTTAAATTTTTTAATGTATCTTGTCCTTGAGGGATAATCTAATTGTTTTGCATAATTAGACAGCGCAAATTTATAGGTTGATATCCATGAATGTTGTATCTCAATACAAGCAAACCCTGCGTTCTCAGCCATGGCTTGCCCCGCAATATGGCGGCTTGGGCAGTGTGACATCACTGCGACGTCACGAGATATTGCTCCATTGTTGGCGATTTCATTCCTTCTGCTGGTCGACTCTACTCCAAGGTCGAGTCTCATTGGCTACGCTCCAAGGTGTTGTGATGTCATAGAATGCTCTATCGCGCTATTGGTTTGCACTTCGTTGATAGAGCCATGGCCGCTGTTGGAGAGTTACACTAAATTAAAAATGAGATTACTATAATTATTTACACAGTTAATTAATAAATTTATAAAAGTTTCATTAAACATATAAAAATAATTTAGATAGTTATATAAATAATAAAACTACTATCTAAATTACTATGTAATATACCATGAGACGCTAAAACGAAGTAGTTCGATCTTTTTTTTGTTCTATCCAAAATTACTGATAATGATTTTTTCAGAAAAATTTTTTTTTTTCAGGTCGCACTCCTAAAATTTTCGATTATTTGGGGTTTAGAGCCGCGGCCTATATTCGAAAAAATACGGTAATTCGCTAGGGGCAAAAATTGTGCTCCAAAAATTCTATGATCCTCCCTATCCATGTTTCATTTTTATTATAAATGAAATAAGTTATCGTTAAAATTCAGACCTGCCTCATAAATATTTATTGACTTTATTTTATAATACAAAACCGTAAAATTTTGTGGCTTTTCGTGTGCATTTTTTCCCCTTTTTTTTGCCTCGGCTTATGCTCGGGTCAAGGCGTTTTTCCACTTTTTGGGGGCAAAACCGGGGGTCGGCCTATGCACTGGGCGGCTTATAGACGAGTATATACAGTAATTTTATCTTCAATTTTATCCAAAAATAGAATAAAAGATCGAGAAAAATCATCCCCCTTTAAATGGGAATTTGACCCTTATAAAACAGCCCGGCTACTCTTTTCACTATGATTTTTTATAATTGCCATCATCATCTTAGTATTTGATGTACAGGGTGATTACAAAAGAACTTCATACTTTTAAAAACTATTACATCAAACCTATTCAGAATATAGGCACACCACATACGGATTCTTAAAGAAAAACTCTTGAAGTTTATTGTG
>JAHWFO010015471.1:922411-969032 GCA_023313115.1 Rhysida immarginata | reverse complement strand
TGTGTGTGTGTGTGTGTGTGTGTGTGTGTGTGTGTGTGTGTGTGTGTCTGTCTGTCTGTGTCTGTCTGTCTGTCTGTCTGTCTGTCTGTCTGTCTGTGTCTGTCCACGATAGCGTCCAAACAGCTAAAGCTATTGAGACCAAACTTTAAACTTAAGATTATAATCTTCCTTGGGAGGTCTGATTAGTTTTCCAGTGAATCGGTGAACCGGAAGTATCAGTTTACTCCAGCGCCAAAATATAAATTTTGAATATCTCGTTAACCATTGTGTTTATGAAAATTTTGAATGCATTGAAAAGTGTTAGAATTACGATTTTAAACAACTTTGGTTAAGAAAATTTTTCAAAATTCCAACCGGAAGTACCAGTTTTACTCCTATCAAAACCCAGTTTTTTGCTAATAGAGGCGAAATGAGACATTATAGGAAAATTTGTAGAGTAAACAAATGTATTTAGAAACTAATTTTAAATAACATTTGTTCACGAAATTTTTCAAAATTCCAACCGGAAGTAGGGTATGTGTACCAGTAATTAACAGTTTAAGAAATTACTGTGAAACAAGTTTGTGAAATTGTGTATGTAAATCAAATTGCATTTTGAAGCTTTCCTAGTTATACCATTAAATTATAAATAGAATGCAAAATGTACCAATCTCTAAACAATTACCGGTATTATATCTTTAAAAGCTATTAAGTTATTAAATTTTTTCCTAACTAAAGCATGAATCGCCAGTAGTTGACAATATTTTAATTACACATTTTTATTATATATTTTTACAAAAAAACATGACAACATTCAAAAGTAGCTGATGAAATCAAGCATTCTTAAGGTTGGTTTATTAGAAATTTAGGCGTCGACTACTAAGGTCATTTTGCGCCTTTTACTTGTGCCACCCACGTGCAGGGGCGTGACCTTAATTGGGCCTCGATCATTACTACTACATTGCTCACTATGAAGTAGTGAGATTTACATTGCATTCCCTACAGAGCATCCGTACAAAACAGTTTTGCTTTTCTCGCTAAAATGCGCAGTAGACACTTATAAGGCAATTTTTCGCAAACTAGAGTACTAAATTTCTTATTAAGCATTGTTCTTGGCTTGTAACGAATTAAAAAAAGTTCCTGTTGAATAAAAAAAGAAACGATTTCACTGGATTTGAAGGCAGGATGTTTTCTTATCTTCGATGAATCGCAGAGACAAAAGAGCATTCACATGGATTCGGGCTGCAAATCGAATCATGCTAGTACGTTCCATCTTTGACGGTACCAAAATCAATTTCAACAGCGTGTTCAGATGTTTAATCGCAATTATAAACAATCTGCCTACCACTATCGAACCTATGATTTAGTTACTCGTTTACAAAAAAAGTCGGACTTAGGCATAGGCGAAATTTTCGAACTGGGCTGAAAAACGGTCGCTTGCCCTCGACACTCACCCCCTTGCTCTCACATACGTCCGTCGCTTACAATTTTCATTTTACAAAAAAAAAACTTAAACAATGACAAAACAAAATTGGAAACATCGCAGTTTTTCGGAGAATTTCTCCCCGCTACAACAAAGCCCAGCCTCTCTTGCTGATACATTGTTGTAGCGGAGGGAAATCTCAATCTCCATACAACAATCACACTAATTAAATCGGATAAATCTCGTTAAAAAAAATATAAATAACCCGGCACACACTCTCAAAACGACCCCCACGCAATTGTGGAAAAAAAAACAAAAACAAGCAAACCAAGCTACACACTTGTAAACAAAAAAAAAAGTAACGCAGCGCACACTTAGATCATAGATCATTTATCTTTTTTTCCTTTGAAATAATAAATAAAATCAGTCCACTCCCATGCAGAGTGCAAGGACTCTAGAAAATGAAGAAGTTTTCCAGTAGTGCAACATCATCAGACCTTGGCCAACAAACTGTTCATAGAAAAACTTGATTTTTGACGATTGTTCTCCTATTTGCAAAATTCATCCAATTCATCCTATGCTACTTTTTATCATAATAAACAGAAATATCAGTAGTAGTTTTCTTCTTGGAAGATAACTTGTCTTGGGCTATCTGTTGATCGTCTCTGTGACAAGATCCAGGATCAACGAAAAGAATCGGCGAATAAGGCCCAGAAGATTTATGTCAAAGTGGGTGATCTAGAAATTGACAGTCAAGTTCCCATAATTGACACAGCTACGTAAATTACTGGAAATTAAAAAGTTACACTTAAAAGATCATGTTTCCTTTATTATTACCCTACATTCTATATCACATTAGTATATTTTATTCATTTTTTTTTTTTGAACACGGAAACTATCAATAGGTTATGATGTCCAGGGGAGGCCGTGGCCTAGTGGGCTTTCACTGAACACAACTTCTGTGAAGTTAAGCTACATCAGGCACGGTTAGTCACTGGATGGGCGACCATCAGTGATACACAATCTTCACCCCCTCCCCCTTCCCCCTTCCCCCTGGCTGCTGCGACCATCATACAGCAGTCGTGTATACAGGTCCATCTAGGGACCCAGCTTGTTGGCCTCTGGTCATACAGGCCCTGGATGGACGTATTGAATCCCAATTCGTAAATAAATAAATAAATAAATAAATAAATAAATAAAATGTCAATTACTAGTGACATTACATATCTGGGTCCTAGTAGTTGATGGTGGATTAAAACAGTTAACACATTGGTCATCTGAAATTCTATTATTGCTAAAAGTATTGTCCACTGATCACACAAAAAGGGTCACGTAAAATTAGTAACAAATATTGCATAACATTCATGAAATAAATTCAAGTAATCAAACCCTCACGTAGTGGTTCATTACAATATTTTTTCAACTTGTTAAGGCATTGAACAATCAACATGTTTTTGCAGCTATAATAAGGAGAAAAGTTCCTAGTTTTTCGTTGTTCTGGGAAGCCTAATACATTGTTTAATACGAGGTGGCAATATCAGTCCTTTTTCTTGATTTGTTACTTTATTAAAAGCCTTGAAATCGTGAATTGTCAATATACTGGTACATCTATCCTACCAGTTTTACTCTTATCAAAATCCAATTTTTTTGCTAATACAGGGTGATTTACATCGAATGTAAAATACTTAAAGGGGGTATTATAGAGGTTAAGATAAACACAAAACGTCCTATGAACATGGATCCAATTTTGAACGATAACTGAGATATGAACAGAAATAAAAATGCCGCCACCAAGATCAACAAATTAATAACTCAGGTTCTGTAAAGCCTAGGGTAATGAAATTTGGAGGAATAACAGGGTACATAAAACTGTGTACACCGTTAAAATTTGACCGTATTCCAACAAGTAGTTTCCGAATTACGCATTCAAAATCGTAACAGTGCTCACATGCGAATACTAACAAGCACGTGTTACGATATTGAGTGCGTAACTCGGAAACTACTCGTTGGAATTCGATAAAATTTTAACGGTATACACAGTCCTAGATACCCTATTATTCCCCCAAATTTCATTACCCTAGGCTTTACAGAACCTGAGTTATTAATTTGTTGATCTTGGTGGCGGCATTTTTATTTCTGTTCATATCTCAGTTATCGTTCATATTTGAACCCATGTTCATAGGACGTTTTGTGTTTATCTTAACCTCTATAATACCCCCTTTAAGTATTTTACATTCAATGTAAATCACCCTGTATAGGCGAAAGAAGATGGTATAGGAAAATTTGGAATATATACCAAAGTGTTTAGAAACTAATTTGAAGTAACTTTTATTCACAAACTTTTTCAAAATTTCTATTGGAAGTACCCATTTTAGATAATTTTTTAATTTTTTTCTCTATGTGGACCAGGACATTTACGTATAAGAAAGTCAAGTATTATAGCTTCAACTTGACTGTACACTTTTATGACAGTCATTTTAATTCTCTTAAAGAGAAGTGAAACCTAATTCCCTTAAAAAGTTGGAGGGGGAAGTAATTACTTTAGGGATCAACCCTTTCTACCTAAAAATGAAATGAACTCTACCCTCCTAACTGCCTTATTATATTAAACCAGACTGTAGGGGAGGGAGTGTCACTGTCCTACAGGGTGCATTATGAAAGTAATGCGCATTTTCTGGGAAAAATAGGTTTATTGATCCGCTTGGTACAAATGGTTAAAATTCTTCAAAATAGTCTCCTCCTGCATCAATACACTTGCGGAGACGATTCTGCCACGCCTGGAAGGCATCCTGGAATTCCTCGACTGGAATGTTTTTCAGGAACCTTGTAACATGAGCTTGTTCTCCATCGACACCCAGCGCTTTCCCTTCAGCTCTCTCTTCAGTCGAGGAAACAAAAAAAAGTCACACGGAACCAAGTTAGGGCTGTAAGGAGGCTGGGGCACAACGGGGGTCTTGCTCCGGGCAGGAAATTGGTGACGATGAAGGCCGTGTGGCTGGGGGCATTGTCGTGGTGGAGCTTGAAGACGTCTTTGATGTCAGTTTCTGTTGCATTCTTTTCAAGCCGCACCCAAAACTTGATCGCGTACTGCTGTTTTAGCGAACGCTCCATCGTGCTGTGACACAATCGAAAAATAGACTTTGTGCGAAGACACGTCCCACCGCTCCTACTGGTCAGAGCGAACCGAGACCGGGCGCGTTTGGAAGGGCAGACCCCCCACCACATTATTCGACCAGTCCAAGCGCACTGCGATGGATAGTCGCGTCACAATAAAATTATGCGCATTACTTTCATATTGCACCCTGTATATTAATGTCAAATTACAGATTTATCTACCCAATTCCTATTGGGGGGGGGGGGTCCGTTACTTGGGGGTACCCAGAGGCAACCACCACACCCACCTAAGAGCAATCACGGGTTCGGAACCTGTTAATAAAGGATGGCCACGGGTTTTGTGGGGTAAAATACACAACAAAATATTGCTATAATTTATTCACAAGAACCAGAAAAAAAAGTGATCTACCATAAGTTTAAAAAAAAATATGGTTAGGGATCCCTACTAAATTTAATTTATCCTCACTTAGATTAAATGCACAGGCTTCTCAATCTTGGCAGAAACACTTTCCACTGATTTCTCTGCCTGTGGCTTAGCAAGGTCCGCACACAGCCTATTCGCAGTTCGTGCAGAGTTCTACTAGGGGCGCTGAGCTCTCTCATGCGCTCAGTCTTCGACTGTTTGCTGCACCAGCCTCACCTCTGAAATGCCTCCCACACCACCCACAACGTACGGAAAACGTCGTGTGCACCCTTTTAGTATGCAGATGTGAAGGGGGGGGGGGGCACAATAACTCTTCTTAGTCCCTTCCAAGGGCTAAAATTATCATTGGCTTAACACCAACATGTGTCAATTGGGACCAGTACCAAACTTCGAGCAGCTGAATCATTCGCATTTAGCGCCCATGACATGAGACTGCCAGCCAGCGCTCAAGCAGAGCCACCAGCGCTGAGTTATCACGTTACTTCTGCACGGGGCTAATCGGAGCTGTACAACGGCGGGTCTGTTGTGCCACCTCACACGGATTTCCAGATTCCATTATTGTGATTTCTAAACGTTACATTAAAGAAAATTTACAGGTTTTCATTTCTCTCATCGCACTATTCCATATGGAATGACCTACGGTACATATATGGATTGTTCCCAGTTCTTCCGAATAGCGAGCAACACAAATGCACATAGGTTTCGCTGGCTAAGAACACTGTAACATCTGTAGCCACTTGGAAACAGCAAAACGATTCTTCAAAAGGGTTCCCGGAGCCCGTCAAATAACTTACCAAAAACAACTCGCCAACTCGTCACAAGATATTTCCCACGCTGAAATACAAACCAATACGGTTTCACTGCTGAACATGTCTGGCAGGAGAGAGTTAACGGCGTGCAACAGAACAAAAGAGCATCGGCGGTTCAACTTAGCAGAATATTTCCATCACGTACGACGCAGAATGAACACGAAAAAAAAAAACACATCATCAAATCAACACTGATCAGACACTGAATTAAGACCAAAATCGTAGCTTAATCAACACGCTCAGCTATAGTAAGCTGTTCAAACTACGCATCATCCGAGAACATCTTCACTATTGAATATTAGATAATGAAAGCTAATGTGGATAATTAAGATGTAAATATCAATAAAAAACTCTTTAGCCACAACCGTAATCTGGAGAATCCTTTCGGTAGCGATTGCTACCATCGTTCAGCAGTCCAGGAGTAAACTAATCCAAAAAGACGAGTTAACTGACTGCTTTAGTTAACTGACTGCTTTAGTTTACTCCTGGACTGCTGAACGATGGTAGCAATCGCTACCGAAAGGATTCTCCAGATTACGGTTGTATTTTTCCTTTATTTTTTTGTTGTGGCTAAAGAGTTTTTTATTGATATTTACACTATTGAATATGTTCACTATTGATAGGCTTATTCTACTCTCATATCGATGGGACAGCAGTAGAATCCAAGTCTCGCTTGCTCAACGGAAAAAAACATGACCAGAACAGATCAGAAACTTTTTTCAACTCTCTTAAATTCTAAAAAAAAAAAGACAGCGGCAACAATGGCCATGATGAGTTGACGGATAAAAATACGAAGAATTTCATCTCCCCGACAATGCTAACTCATCAAAAGAACTCATTGTTGACGCCTTTTAAAAACAAGCTTAAAACAACAGCTTAAAAGTTCATTGCCAAACGGCAACGCTTAAAAAAAAGTATGAAAACGGACAGCAAATAAAAAAAAGCAATACCAAAAGACACTCAAGTAAACGATTCATAAATACAGCAAAAATAACCAGTGAAAAAATTTATAGCAACAATTCCTAGATTAATAAAAAAAAAAAACTGACATCACCTATCCCAATATTAATGTCAAATTACAGATCTATCTACCCAATTCCTATTGTGCCTACATGTATTTTAACGAGCTTAAGTAGTAATTTCAGAATTATAGTTTTTTTAATTGAATAATGGAGGTCTTAGTAATAAAACAAATAGAAAATGTTACACTTTTTACAAAATGATTTAATAAATTATTTAATACAGCTTTTTCATATTGCTTTCGTACTTTTTCACAAACATTTCATACATTTTCACAAACATTTAGTACGATTTCATGAACATTTAATTCATATTTATAATAAAGGGTCTATATTTACAGAATAATTATTGGCAATGACCAATTTTTTGGTGCATTTACTTAAGTACACATGTATTGAAGCAGATTTTACACTATCGCTGGATCTATAGTAGCGGTCGTAGCGCTTACACAACACATTTAAGACTGCATTTTGTGTAAGCTCTTCTGATTGGTTAATAAGGTGCGTCTCAAAAGTTTCAGGAAACATGTTTTTGTTCAAAAGAAAAAAGACTATTGAAGGAACATACAAATGCTTTAATTACTAGCTGTACAAAGCACTTAAAAGAAACTCCTGAAAATATTATTCACAAAAACATAATAGAAATAAAAATATTCAACAAAATGGAATTTTGCATGTCTCAAAAGTTTAAAGAACTACCCTCAGATGCTGAATGGAGACGTCCAACATGTAAATTTGCGAGTGACGGCGTATAAATCTGTTGCACAGTTAGTCATTTTTTTTAAAGAAAGATTTTCTTCCACTCACAATTGACTTAAGACAATACCTCGCCAATCTCAATTCACAACCGAAGAAGTGGCTGAAATCTGGTGATTGAAAGCCAACGGACAATCTGTTGGTGATATTGTCACAAATACTGGAAGATCCACAGCAGGGGTTTACAATGTCTTGAAGAGGAGTTCATCATTCTACCAAAAACCACGATCTGGTCGTCCCAAAGTTGCCTCAACTCGCGATGACAGACGCATTGTACGACTGGTAGCCACACAAAATCTTTCTATACGCCACATACAAAACGTGACTGGGTTAAACATATTAAAAGACACTGTACACCAGCGAATAATTGCGAGTGGGCATGTTCTCTATAAAAAAAGATGAAGAAACCGCTTCTGATTGCCAAGCACATTCAAGACAGACTACGCTGGGCACAAGAACTCATGGCCTGGAAAGACGAATGCATGTCGATGTTGTTCAGTGATGAAAAGAAGTGGAATTTGGATGGTCCTGATGAATGGGCATCATACTGGCACGACCTACGACAGGAACCGAAGACCTTTTAATCAATACAACAAGGAGGTGGTTCTTTCATGGTTTGGGCGGCTTCGCATTCAATGGTACCACCAATTTGGCTTTCATCAGTGGAAGAAAAAATTCACTGACATGCCAAAAAACTCTGTGATCATTTGTGTGGCCCGGAATTCGTGTTCCAGCAGAATAACGCCAGCATCCATACTTCACGCTTAACAATGGAGTGGTTCAAAAAACAAAATATTCACGTTATGACGTGGCCCCCAAGAAGCCCAGACTTGAACCTCATAGAGAGTCTATGGGGAATCATGTCTCGTGCAGTTTATGCCGACGGACGTCAATTTTCTTTGCCTGATGAATTGAAAAAGGCAATTCAACATGCATGGCCCTTTTCCTTCCCTTTTCAATTTGTCTTTCGAATTCTTGGAGATGTTTCTTCAGTTATTATCTTATATTTGAGTTATTTTCATCAATAAATAAATTGATTAAAGGGTAAGGACTATTCCCGACCTTCGAGTCGGGGCCTGCTCTGCCGATTGAGTTGCTATGTGGCTTCAATGAAGTCCATTTGGATATCTTGTAACAGCAAAGCAGTTCATATCCACGGTAGCTCAGTTGGTAAGAGCAGTGCCAGCGATAGGCATGATCCCTGGTTCGAACCCAGGTCACGGAATTTTCCTTCCCTTTTCAATTTGTCTTTCATAGTCTTTATCGTTCTCATTGTTTTGTCCCCATTGTTGTCCGAGATGAATGCTCTGCATCTCTTGATTACATTGCAAGCCACTGTTAATGATGTGATGTCCATATCTTACCCGATCGTCGTCTGTCGAATGGGAGACCCAGGAACGCTACCTACAGGTAAACATTAGTAGTGATAAGCTGTGTACGCCTCCCCTCCCACTTCACAGAGTCCCGCATACATAACAGGAATTTTTGGTGTCAGAAGTGGGATTGAGAACACTATTAAATCGTTAAACATCCAGATGCCGAACTATAATCTATTCATGCAGAATTCCGTGTGAAGAGAGCAAATCCCGTCCTTAATTTTGAAGCCTCAGCCATCAGAAAACGCCACTCCCATTGCCAACTGAAAAGAAGAAAAGAACGCCGTTTTCAACACAGGCTCCAAGGTCAACCGGTGAAGCCAAAATAAAAGTGACGGGAAAAAAACTTTTACCAGAACTTTACTTACCTTGACAAAAAGAATCCCCTATGGCAGTACTACCAGAACTAATGCAGGAGTTTTCCAAGATGATAGATTCTGCATTACATGTTGCAACCGACACGGCCGTAGCACAGCTGGTGACAGTGACCCCAGCTCCTGGCGCAGAGCGTGCTCCGAAACTCGCTTCTCCACGATCACCGCCATTTATAATGCCGCAGTTTAGAATGGACGACGAGACGTCTGTCGGGGAATACTTTAAGAGATTTAAATGGGCGTTACAGTTCTCCAACATTCCCCCTGCCCAATATGCGCCTATGCTCGAGTACATATGGGCGCAGAGCTGAACGGCGTGCTGAAAATTTTAGCCAGTCCCAAAGAACCAGAGTCCATTACTTAGAACGAACTAAAAACGATCTTGACAAACCATTTCGATCTTCCTTGCAACAAATATGTGAAAAGCGTTAAATTCCGAACAGTGATGCAAAGCCCAGACGAAACAGTGGCCGAGTATGCACTCGGATTGCGGAAGAGTGCTGCCCATTGTCAGTACGGAGATTTCTTAGACCGGATGTTAATTGAACAGTTCTTACATGGCCTTCGCTCTCCCAAGACGCGAGATGAGATCATCGCGAAGCAACCGGATGATTTTGATAAGGTGTACGCCATTGTTCAGAGTTTGGAAGCCACCTGGGCCATTGGAAAAGCAGTAAGTCAACCCATCACAGAGGACACCAATAAACTTTGGTACAAGTCCCCCAAGCTCGAAATCGAACCATCGTGGGAGAAGCCGCCAGAAGAAACTCTCAAGCCGCCGAGCGAACGCAAGTAACAAGCGCCACCGTTCCACAGCCAGTCACCACTCAAACAACGGAAATAAAACTGGTTCAAAGAAATCGTGTGGCAGGTGTGGCGGTCTGCACTGGGCAGACACCTGTCACTTTAAGACTGCCACCTGTTACTCCTGCCAGATGACTGGTCACATCGCAAAAGCATATGGCTCGAAGACCAAAGGAACAGTCTTGCTTCTCCCAATGAGAATCGGGTACCAGTGGATCGAGTACAGACCCTCAACCTGTTACAGGGGGCCCAAACCTGATAGACGTGTTAATAGATGGGAAGACTCTGCAGATGGAGATTGACATGCAAGCACCTTTTGGTGTCAAAGATGTCACCCGTCTACACAAGGTCAAGCCCCAGATACACCTGCAGAAGACCGACCGGCAATTTTGGAGTTATATCGGTCACCAGGTGCGATGCCTTGGAAAAGTAAAAGTCCGAGTTACCATCGGCAGCACAAGCCGGAATATGGACCTGTATGTGGTAGAAGGTAACTCCACCGGACTGATTGGCCGTGTTTGGATCGCCAATTTTGTTCATGAAATACAGTTCGATAAACTATTCGCACCCATCCAAGCCATCCAGGAGAACCAAGGCAAAGTCTGCTCGCCGAGGGACAGAAATACCAATTAGACAGTATATTCAAAGAGTTAGACCACTTCTTCCAAAACACAGCAGGGAAGCTGAAAGGGCCACCAGCTTCTGTCCACCTTGTGCCAGATGCCACCCTGTATTTGCCAGAGCAAGAGACGCCCCCCTTGCTTTACGGGAACAGTATGCTAAGGCAATAGAGGAGAAGATAAAGGCCGGATTCTACGAGAGAGTCGACTTCTTCGAGTGGGCATCGCCAACCCACGTAGTGGTAAAGAAAAACGGAGCACTACGCATCACGGGAAATTATAAACCTACGGTGAACAAGCAAATGATCGTGGATGAACATCCAATCCCCAAGATAGAAGATATCTTTAATAAAATGAGAGGGGCTGCATGATTTGTTCACCTGGATATCACTGATGCATACACCCATTTGCTAATCGATGCCAAATTTCGGAAGGTCACATTGAACACGCTGACGCATGGACTGGTCAGACCAACCAGGGCCGCCTATGGTGCCGCCAATATCCCAGCACTGTGGCAGTGTCGGATGGAGGAAGTTTTCCGAGACGCGAAGAACGTCATCAACTTCTTTGATGACATCATCGTAAATTCACCCCGACTTTTGGTGAACTCGTTGAAGCGTTACACCTATTGCAATGTCGATTGGACAACCACGGCTTCCATCTTAACCGAAAAAAGCGCCTGCTTGCAGCCACTTTGTTGACCTGCTTGGGACATTTAATAGATATGAATGGTCTGCATGAGTCAAATGACCATATTATAGCCATCCAGAGGGTCCCAACACCCAAGTCTTCCGAGAAACTCCAACTTTTCCTGGAAAAGGCAACCTATTATAGTGCCTTCATACCCAATCTGTCCCACTGAGCAAAACTACTTCGAGAAATGCTGGGCCAAGACAAGTTCGTTTGAACCAAAGAAGCCCGAAAGGCCTATGAGGAGCTAAAGAACACCCTCGTCTCACCACAGGTCCTCAAGCAGTATGACTCCTCTCTCCCAGTCATTCTCGCCACAGATGCCAGCAGTTTCGGACCAGGGGCCGTGTTAAGTCACTGCCTAGCCAATGATTTAGAGAGGCCCATAGCCTATGCCAGCCGGTCTCTGTCCAAAACAGAGAGACGATATCCGCAAATTGACAAAGAAGCCCTAGCCATTGTATGGGCCGTAAAAAAATTTTTTCAACTACCTGTACGCAAGGATATTCGAGTTGGTCACCGAACACAAACCACTGACTCAAATATTCCACCCTCATAAATCTCTCCCGACCCTGTGCATCAGTCGCGTGGCAAATTATGCGGACTATTTGAGCAATTTCAATTATGCCATCGTCTGTAAGTCAACCAAGGACCATACCAACGCCGACTATTGCTCATGCATCACATCAATCAACAGGGTAGAAGAGGAGGAGGAAGATGGATTTGAGGAATTTGTGGTCCACCAAATGTGCCAGTTACCCATCCGTCCAGAAGACTTCGCTAAAGCCACCCGTAGCAATCCAGGACTGGTCGGGTCATCCAGAAACTAGGACGAGGCCATGACCTAACCCGCTCCGGATTTAAAGCACCCGAGGATAAATACACAACGAGCGCTGGTTGCCTCATGTATGAATACCATGTAGTGATCCCACCACCACTACAGCAACCAGTCCTGGATGACCTCCACAACGGCCATCTAGGAATGGGCAAGATGAAAGGCCTCACCCGCTCGTTCGTATACTGGCCCGGCATCGATCCCGACATTGAATGCACCATCAAATCGTGCGCCGAATGTGCGCCGACCTCCAGCGCACCTTCCCAGTTCCGAATCCACCACCGGGAGTATCCCAAGGGCCCATGGGAGAGGATCCATTTGGAATACGCCAGACCAGTATCGGGAAAAATGCTTCTCATAATTGTCGATGCGTACAGCAACAGCCACCATTGCTATACTGGATGAACTGTTCGCGAGATACAGAATACCAACCATGGTGGTCTCTGACAACGGTCCCCAGTTTGTCGCCGACGAATTTACAACCTACCTAAAAGTGCGAGGAGTAAAATTCCATAAGCACACGGTGCCATGCCACCCATCCGCTGACGGTCAAGCCAAATGTTATGTACAGACAATTAAGTGTGCATTAAAAGCCATGGGAACCACCCCAGTCAGCTTGCAAAGAAACCTAAATATGTTTTTGGAACGATATAGAAGAACGCCCCAAGCATGGAGGAGTCCCCTGCTAAATTATTCCTAGAAAGGGAATTGTTCACTCGCCTGGATATGTTGCAGCCACAAGACGTAAGCCAGCGAGTGCAAGAGCATCACCGAGCTATGTTCACGCCAAAATTTAGGTCCCTAAGAGAAGGGCAAGCGGTGTATGGGTCATCAGGAAGTCCGTTACAAAAAAGATGGCTACTGGGAGCTGTCAACCGTCGCCTAAGAGATCTTCACTACGAAGTGGCGGTTGGTAACAACTGTTCAAAACGCACATAGATCAATTGAAATCACGTGACGTAGAGCTCTCCAGTGCGTCCCGCATCGACGAAACGAGGAAATTAAGAACTCCTCGTCGGGTACGCTTTACCAAGTGCGCTTCCCAAGCAGCAGATCACGCTGCCACCGAGGTGATCCTGGTCGCGGCTGAAAATGAGTTAACTCTCACGGCAGCGACTCCAAATCCAGCCGTAGACGTTTCACCTCTTAACCCAAGTGACTCCCCCGAAGCAATCGAGCTGCATCAGCCAGATGTGGAGAATGGCAATCCTCCAGCACACTCTGATGCAGACGTCACTCGCCGTCGAGATCGACTGAGATGAGACCCAGATATCATCCGGCGCTCCGGTCGCACTCGGCAGCTGCCCCAGCGGTATTCCCCCTAGCTCAGTGCGACGGGAGGATTGTCGTGTCGGCAAACAATTAATTGTTATCACGCACGATCTTCGTGTTTGTTGTGGCGTTTGTTATTGTCTTTATCTTTCTCATTGTTTTGTCCCTATTGTTGTCCGATATGAACATTCTGCATCTCTGGATTCCATTGCAAGACATTGTTAATGATGTGATGTCCATATCTTACCCGATCGTCGTCGTCTGTCGAATGGGAGACCCAGGAAACGCTACCGACAGGTAAACATTAGTAGCGATAAGTTGTTTACACCTCCCCTCCCATTTCACCGAGTGCCGCATACATAACAGTTCTGTAAATTTAGACCGTTTATTATAAATATGAATTAAATATTTGTGAAATCGTACTAAATGTTTGTGAAAATGCACTAAATGTATGTGAAAATGTACTATATGTTTGTTAAAAACTACGAAATGTTTGTGAAAAAGTACTAAATATTCGTGAAAAAGTACGAAAGCAATGTGAAAAAGTGTAAAGCAATAACCTCATTTATTTGTAAACTAATAAATAATAAATAAAAGTCACGCATATAAAGTGACTTCCACATAAAATGAATGAAGCAAATTGCTTTGTAATTGCAATAAAGATGTGCCAATTATAAAGAAACAACGAGTTAAATGTCCAAAATTCTTCAGTGATTTAAAATTGCGACCGAATTTGCATTTCCACCAAATTCTCGTCCACCGAATTGACGTTCACTGAAAATTGTCGCGTCCACCGAATTAACGTTCACCAAGTTATCGCCTCCATCGAATTGATGTCCACCGAATTTTTTGCATCCACCCGATTGAGGTTCACCGAATTGTCATCCATCCAATTGTTGTAGACCCGTGTCGCATGGCCTCCATGATCACCCGATCTGATACATTGTGATTTTTACCTTTGGGGGATAATGCGTATGTGCCTCTGCTACCAGCTGACCTAGCCGACTTTAAAAACAAGATTGAAGCAGTTGTTGCCATAATTACTCCAGATACACTGATCAAGGTTTGGGAAGAACTCTATCGTTTCAATGTGTACATCGTGACGAACGGTGTTCACAATGAACACTTTTAGGAAAAACTGTTTGAGTTGCTCTTTCATTTGATGTATTATTTATAACTAATTTAAATGTAATAAATACTACAAATCCTCAAAACCCTGATATTCATTTTGAAACACCCTGTATTTTAATTTTATTTATTATAAACAGTTATTATTTTCTAAGTGTTTTAAAATTCTTTTTCTTTTATTCCAGGTTTTTCTTAACAAGTTTTTATACCAAATACGACTCCATGCATTTTGGCATAAATTTCTTTACTTTATTTTTGGTTCTAATACCTAAATTACCTCAATTTCATAAAGTGAGACTATTTGGAATAAACAAGTATTAGATACTGCACCTGGATTGACAAAAGACTATTTTATAATGAATTGCAAAAAAGAAATTACAATATAGAGCTAGATCTTCTTTGAAGACAATATCACAAATTTACATAATAATTAGAAAGAATTTGTGGTAGAGTATAAAATATTTTTTTTTTCTTTTGGCTGTCACTAACAGCAGTTATGTCAGACATTTTTATTTGTGATTTATAATTATTTTCTGAAAGACTTAATTGTGAAAAGAATATGCCCATTTATTTTTAATGTATATCATGAAATTATTTAATAATGGTGATAATGTACAAACTTTTATGTAATTGTAACTAAGTTTATTACTGATTTGAATTTCAATATAAAAATAAATATATTTAGCAGACTTGTATGGATAGTATAAATCCTTTTATTTTTTTTAATAATATATTTTTTTCTGTTTGAATGTTTATTATTAAGATCAACATTGGGAAAGAATTTGGTTAATATTTCACCTTCAAAATAAAGTTAAAAATTTATTAGGGAATATTCCTCAGTAATTCCTTGTATCAATTAAACATTCTGTTTAGGGAACATACTTAAGTAAAGCAATTTATTCCATAAGTATTGTAATAACTTTTGTGATTAAATAAAAATTTGTAAATAAAAATATTCAATAAATGATTCGTGGTATAAATGCAGTTTGAAATGTGATTTTGGGAAAAAATTCCATGACAAAAATCAGGTTAACTTTACTATCCGCACATTCGCAAAGCTGATGTTTTCACAGTATTTGAATGCAACCTGTCAGGTGTTTCGTTTGTGCGTTTTTGTCAGTTTTGTGAAAGTTGTTGTACTTTTCTCTGGTGGTTAATAGTTTTTCCATGACACTTTTGTGGGCAAGCTTTTTGAATTTCACTTTAATCTTGGGTGTTTTTTATTTTAAGTTTTTTGTCTTTTTAGTGGCAGTTGTTTCGTCATTGTTTTGTGAATGGGTTAATATGTTTTTTATAGTTTTTTTATTGTTGTATGTTTTTTTTTTTAGAGCGTTTGTTATGTGTGTTTATTTTCGATTTCATGTTTGGTGTGCAGAGCTGCTGTTGCAACTTCTGGTTTGGCAGTTGTGCATGTATTTGTGTGGTGTATGAAGTTACGATGTTTGTTTGTTTTTGTTTTGTTTTTTTGTTTTTTGATTTTTTGAGTGGAGCTTCGGGTGATTGCGACCAAAGTAAATGAACTTTTTATTACTCTTGTTGGCTAATTAAGAGTCTTTTTATGGCAGTGTTTTTAAACTGTTTTTATGATGACGCTGTTTTTTGAGATGTTGGTTTTGGGGCTGTGTGGATTGTGTTTCATTAGCATCTTTCAGATTAGTTCATTTTTGTTTTTATTGTTATGTTTTTGTTTGTTTTGTTTCGTTTAATCTTTTGTTAAAGGTAAATTTTTCGTGTTTTAAATTTGATTGTACGGTTAGTTAAATTTTGTTTTCGGATTATGCAGTCAGTGAAGTTTCGCTTTTGCGATTGTGCGGTTTCTGAAGTTTCCTTTTGCGAATGTGCGGATAGTGAAGATTAACCAAAAACCAGACTGAGTATTATGAATGAAGGAAAGTTTTTAAGTTTCTCCCCCAAACTGTTTACTTATTGGTGATAGTACTGTATGAAGAAAAGTCTAGCAAATGATCAAACTGAGCATTTTTAATATGAAGTACGCTATGTTAAAATTTAAAGTTCTTCATTTCTTCATCTTCTTAGCAGGAATATTTAACTTTTTTACTAATTTTATCATTAGATAACAGATTATATACCATCAATATTAAATATGGTGTATATAAAAGCAGCGCAGCAGGTTAATTAGCCACTATTTTCATTCAAGATGCTCAGAAAAGGCGAAGTTGAACAAAATCTAACATATCTGAATGATTTTTTATCTTTTTAAAATGAGGTTATGTGTTCTTTTTAAGTGTTTGGTCACTTTAACGAAAATCACATTTAATATGATTTTCTATTCATATTTCTGCCTTAATAGACCATCTGTTTCATATACAGGGTGGGACAAAAGTAGGTACTGTATACACTTAATAGGTATGAACTTCACATTTTTTAAAAACTTTTTTTACATTTATATTTATTTGTTTAATCTGTAAGGATTTTGGGACCAAAATGTTCAATTACAATTTATAATTATGGTCGTTTGTTTTACGACTGTGCCTTTCTTTGTTAGACACAAGGGGTGGACAGAATAATAGGAACATCTTTCGATTTAGAAGTTTTGTCCAATATCTAGAAAAATACTTGACGAATAATCCTGAAGCTTCAGTAGTGTAAAGAACATGTTAAGCTTGTTTCACATAGAGCTTTGCGGAGCGGAAAACACGTGGAAGCGCAATCCGCGGGCAAAAGCGGATTTTTTCTGCTGAACTGAGGAGTTTCACATTCACACGCAAACGTTGAAGATCTGCTCTGTGAGAGTTGTGGAGCGGATTTTTCATTTCAAGGAGGTCTGGAAATTTAGGGGAATCCGCTTTGCCTCAGCCAATCAGGAAGCAGGTGAAACGCACAGGGGAGTGTTGCCAAGTTAGGGATTTTATCCCTACCTAGATCTAGGTAATTCTGTGCCACTTTAGGGAATTGTTTTTGTTTTTAGGGATCTAGGGAAAATTTTTTTGAATAAACATCTTTACATAAATGTTCCACTTTGGGGTACAAGTTCACCATTCATTTTAACAGTTTGATTGACAGTGATGTTAATTCAGATGCAAAGAATTTTTGATAGCTTTATATAAAAATATTCAAAATATTTGCCAGAGAACCTGTCTCTGGTACAAAAGCTAAGAATCCTCTCTCCATCTATTGCCACCTCACAACATAAAGAATCTATTTACGAGTTTGCAAAGCGTTTTGGATTTCCACCTGACAAAATGGATGACCTTCAATCTCAGTGGCAAAACATCAGCAATAAAGGCTGGATCAATTTGTCTGATATAGATAAAGTTTGGTTTGAAGTTGCTAATGATGTTGATGCTGCTGGAAATAGAAGGTTTCATGATATTGCTTTGTTAGCTATAAAGGGTCTCTGTTTGCCAGTTTCAAATGCCACAGTGGAACGATATTTTCCCAGCATAATGTCATAAAGAATAAATTAAGAAACCGATTAAGCCTTGACATGTCTGAAACGATACTCTTCATCTGCGAAAAAATGGCTTATATTGTGTGAATTTCCAACCCTCAACACAAATGTACACAAAATTTAATCAATCAATGTATGTTATAATCATCATCTTCATATTTTGTTAAATGGTCAATGTTGTAAGTTTGATAGCAGAAACAGGGAAGAGGTAGAAAACCTCTTATTCTACCTCTTCCCTGGCAGAAACATTATAATTTTCAAAATAACGTTTAACATTTTGTATCATGATTTGTTTCCAAATAAATATCTTTAATAGTGGAAGTTGTTTTTTTCTTTGACTTCTCTTCGGGGAATTTTTCAGGGATAAATAGGAAAGATCTGGGGAAATTTAGGGAATTTTTTGTCACTACTTAAGGAGGGCGCTCGCATCAGACTTGGCAACACTGGCAGGGAGAACTTAAAGCGGGAGAGATAAAAATTACTACACTCTACACGATGGCCAGCAAACGTGCGTTTAATGAGAAACTTATTTCTTTAGTTTCTGAACGAATCCAATTTGGAATACCAATCTAAAGGAACAGAGAAATGCTCAGCTAAAATAAAACAAAACCAGGTAAAAGTCCAGAGTAGCGGTTTCTATTTTCTCGGGTGACATTGATCAGCCCCGTCACGTTTCAAGCCTTTCACATAAAGCTTGTTTCAGCCCCGTCATGCTGAATTTATTATTGTTTTTAATCAATAAGTAGATGTAACATATTTAATAAATAAGCAAATGATTTTTCATAGTATAGAATTTATATTTTCGGAAAGTTATGCAAGAAAACGCATCACGAAAATCACGTGACTGTGTATATGCAGCCAGGCCGACTTTAATGACCGACACCCCGCCCATAGCTGACGTTCACCGTCATGGGATTTTCGTGATTTTTTTTTCCCCCCGCATAAATTTCATAAAATATAATTCTTATAATATGATAAATTATTTATGTATTAATTAGACACGTTACAATAATGAATTAAGAGCATGAATGCGATGGGGCTGACCAATGTCTTCCGAGAAAATTAAGGAACGCTACTCCAGACTTTTATTCAAAAGGGGTTTAAAATTTATTTATTATTACACAAATACTGAACAGTACAGTTCTTGTATTTTTAAAGCATACTCGGCCAAATGAAAAATTAACATGATATAAAATTGTTGAAAATTCATTTGATAGACTTTTTTTTCTTTGAAAGTTTAGCAGTGCTAGCTTCATCTAATAACCATGGCATTAGCATTTCTTGTTTAGACTCCATTTTACGAAAGAAGATACCATTTTAGAGGGACCAATCAGGAAACTGCATAAGCGGGAAAGTTTTAATTGTGAAATGCTCAGCGGATTCAGTGTTTCCAAGCGGAATGCGCGCGGAGGGGCCACTGTACGCAACCTATGTGGATCTGCATCCGCTCCGCCAGCTATGTGAAACAAGCTTTACATCTCATATATTTCAGCGAAAGATTTGTCCCAAAGGCAAGTAGGGGACCAATAACAAATTGAACAAAAAAAATTTTTTTTTGAAATGTGTTGTAGCTAAAATATATGATTAGGAGGCTTCTTTTGCTTATTTGTTCATTTGTATGAGAATAGCATGTATATTCATGGAGATATAAAGGTTTCTTTAAAAAAATAGACATTTTTTTTGTAAGTTTTTTGTTTTTAACATGCAGGGTTTTCAACCCAATGCAATGTCATTTTCAGGAAACTTGACAAACTAACGTAGAGACAATATCCTGCAATCAGAATATTTAGGGTGACCATATTTCCAAAATGAAAAACCGGGATACCGGAGAAGTGACCGGAAGCTGGCATCACGTGAACAAACGTTGTTGAATTTGTCATAAATATATGTACTGTACTTATTTTTTTTTCTTCAATTAATTAATAAATTCAAATAAAGAAGAACTCAAGAGTTAGAAATTCTATTTATTTAGTTATAGTTAAAGTATAACAGTCAAGTAAATAAATAAATACATTTAATCATTATTATTTACTTTAAATAACTAACATTAGACCGCACTTTGAAAGATAAGTAATGAAGTTTCACATAATTCTAACAGCAAAAATTTACAAAAACATGATTTAATAAACAAAAATTAACAAAAAAATATGATTAAACAATATTGCATCATTCTTTAAATTTGTTTGATTTTGCTTGTTGTAGCAATTGTTTTTTTGACAGAACATATTCATAAAATTCGGCACACGTAAAATCATATTTGTTTGAACTTTCAAGATAGCTTCTACTGTTTTCCAACCGGTTTCATTCATCAGTCCACTGAATATTCATTAGTGAAAAAATACATTCCACATTGCATTGTGAGCGGGAATAGAAAATATATATTGGCATATTTTTAAAAGTTCTGAGTTTTCACTATATTGACATTGCTGAAAAAAAGCAACTTATTTTTTATGACAAAGTATGCCCGATTTCTTCCATTCTGCAAATTTTCCATCCATTTTTTTAACGTTGCTTATTTGATTAAATAATATTGAATCGTTCATCTCAACAAGTCTTTCCTTTAAATATTGGCACGTTACTTGGACCTTATTCCATGTGAGTGGTTGTGTTAACAGCATCCAACAGAATACATTAATATTTGAAATCATTCTTAGGCATTTAAAAAGATAATCATAGGCGATTATGTAAAATTCCTTGGATTCTTGTTTGTAATCAGATAAGGCTGAATATGATATTTCATCCCTTTGTGACACACTTTTTACATTAACAAAAAGTTACGTTCTGGGAAGTGAACTTTGGAATCAAACTTAGTGTAGTGTTAGTTTACCCTTCATGTGTTAATATGATAAAATATTAGCACGCACTATTCAGCCAACTCCGAAAAAAAATGGATTCAAAGTTTTCATACCTGGTATGTAATATAAAAATGTGCAAACACATCAGAATGCCGAATAGTGGAGTCGGTAGCGCATTGGCCTCTGGTGCTGACTTCCGGTATGGCTTCCGATTCAATCCGTGTTCTGTATTGTTTTGTTTTTTTTTGTTTTTTATTTCATTACAATTAGTATTTTCTACATTTTATTAAAAAATATATTTACATAAATAAATACTTTATCTCATAATTTTTCATTCATTTAATTTGTTATTCGAGAAGTTTTTGAACCTTAATTTTCTCCCAGAAAATGTATAAAATAATAATTGTAATGAAAAAACATTTTATTATGTGTAATTATTGGTAATTTGCATGAAAATAATTTTATTCTCTATAACCTGCATGACGTTTACTTGTTAATGGAAAATGCCACACAAATGCACCAAACAAGTAGCAGTAAAAATATGTACGTGTTTCATTTCTCCACAAGATATCCTTTTCATCTGTGTTTCATCTACATAAGCTCCACAAGACATTCGTTTCATCTGTGTTTCATCCACTTCAACATTTGTATTTATCCACATTGGGTGACTTTTATTCAATTGTTTTTATTATTTATTTTTATTTAGATTTCTTTTAATTAAAATGGAGTTCCTATTTTAATGTAAATATCAATAAAAAACTCTTTGGCCACAACAAAGAAATAAAGGAAAAATACAACCGTAATCTGGAGAATCCTTTCGGTAGCGATTGCTACCATCGTTCAGCAGTCCAGGAGTAAACTAATCCAAAAAAGACGAGTTAACTGCCTGTTGAATAAAATCAGGCCGTATTTATAATAGTAACTAACCAATCCTGAAGAAAAAAGGAACAGCTAAAAGTGTTCATTGGACGGTTCTTTTGATGAGCCATCGGATTAGCGAAGTATCGCTAATCGGCCCCATATCTTTATTTAGAATCGATGTTTTCTTAACTCGATGAATAGCAATGCTTTCGAATGGGTCCAAGAGTTGTCTTTTGTTTATTGCGTGTAACAGTTTAACATTGGTAATGGGAAAATCGTGGCCGGTGTTGATGGAGTGTTTGGCTACAGCTGATTGATTAATTCTTCCGAATTTCCTATGTGCCAAATGTTCCTTGTTTCTTGTGCCGATATTCCTAACCGTCTGACCTCGGTAGACTTTATCACATTGGCCACACTTTATTTCATAAATTCCAGCATGAAGTAAATCCTGTATTTTATCCTTAGGGTTGGGTAGTAAGTCCTTAGTCTTGTTCGGGTTGTTGAAGCACAGGGAGAAGTTGAAGGCCTTGAACAACGAGTTCAGTCCTTTTACCAGTTGCTTGTTGTGGGGGACTGAAATCCTGTTCTCCTTGTTCTTTTGGGTGCTAAAGGTGGTGATGTCACTGATGAATTTTTTGTATTTCCTTTTTCGTAGTAAGTCCATAATCGTGCGTTCATTGTAGCCATTATTGGTCGCAATCTTCTCGACGTCACCATTATTAGGGGTGAAAACCGATTGGAATTCGTTATCTATAGAAAACCGTCGAATGGACTTAATTACATTCCTATCGCATCCAGCAACCCTTGGAACCAAAAGATGGCTACATTCATCGCCATGCTGGATAGGGCCCTCAACATCCCCCTAAACAGGGATAGGTTCCATGAAGAAATCAAGCTAATCAAAAAGATTGCGACCAATAATGGCTACAATGAACGCACGATTACGGACTTACTACGAAAAAGGAAATACAAAAAATTCATCAGTGACATCACCACCTTTAGCACCCAAAAGAACAATGAGAACAGGATTTCAGTCCCCCACAACAAGCAACTGGTAAAAGGACTGAACTCGTTGTTCAAGGCCTTCAACTTCTCCCTGTGCTTCAACAACCCGAACAAGACTAAGGACTTACTACCCAACCCTAAGGATAAAATACAGGATTTACTTCATGCTGGAATTTATGAAATAAAGTGTGGCCAATGTGATAAAGTCTACCGAGGTCAGACGGTTAGAGTTTTTTATTGATATTTACATCATAATCATCCACATTAGCTTTCATCATCTTCCTATTTTAAATTAATTTTACATTATTATACCTCCTACTCTTTTATAAGAAAACTTATGAGATGAAATATTTCTTTATGTAAGTATTTTTTTTTATAAAATGTATAAAATAATAATTGTAATGAAAAAAAAAAAACAACCACAGAACGTGGATCGAACCCGAAGCATACCGGAAGTCAGCACCAGAGGCCAGCGCGCTACCGACTCAGCTAGAGTTCCTGTATAAAGAGTACGGACAACTAGTGCAACAATTCTGATTGGTTAGAGCTTGTCACGGGATACAAATTTGCCGTATTGTGGCGAATGATCTCCATGCGAGCTATTGCTTATAGTAGTGTCTGATCATTAATCTATGGATATTTAATCATCTTGCTGTTTTTTTTTTTCGTTAATATTTAAAATCAGACATCTAGACTGAATGTTTACATTCTTTAGTATAAAATTGAAATTTTGCTTAGAAGTTCAAATTGGAACTTTTGCTTAGAAACTTCACTTTTATCACAAAAATAATTTTTATTAAAGTTAGAGAATGAAATTTTAAGCTCTACACCAATAATTGAATTTCCATGACATAAAAAAAAATCATTAAAAATTATTTAGCGTTTAAATTACATTTTCTGGCAAAAAAATTTTACAGCTGACGGAGAAAAACTAATTATTATGCTAGTAAAAAAAATTGAATAATTCCTTTTTAAAGACAGATAATTATATTTTGCAAACATTTTTTTTCTCTTTTCTTAATAAAATAAATAAAATAAATCATATATATATTGTATCTCATTTTGACCCACACGGAATAATTATATTTTTAATATTTGTGCAAAGCCTTGCCATGTTCTTTTTTAAATTAAAAATAATAAATTTTTTATAACTAGTAATATTTTTCATATTAATAATAGTAATATAATTTTTCATCTTATCAGCATCACGTTATTGTTTTGTTGGTCATAAAGAAATTAGTAAAAAAAATTAACTTGTAATTTTATTTCTTAATTATTTGCCCGAGATAATTACAGTTGTAGGTTACACAGAAAAACCTCATGAAGTTAAATAATAAATTTGTTTTCAGTAATTCTACAATTTCCGTCTATAGATGAAACTGTTGTTCAGACGTTTCCGATGCCTGGATAACTTTTTGTCATCTCTAGCCAATACTCATTCATTTCTTCGCTGGCATTTCGATAGATATGAATTATTGTTATAATCCTTCGAAAGATTATTATAGGACATAAAAGCATATGGTTGTTTGTTTGAAGAGTTGAGTTTAGGTATGCTTTGTTATCGGTTATGTCGTCAACTGTAGCTTGAACGAAGGAACTGCGTCCTCTGTCGTCTTTCACTCTTTCTCAATAGTCTGCTAACTCTCCATTATCTCCAGTTACTGATGATTTTTAAAGATTTTCAAGAAATTGTTAACTTCTAAAAAAAAGCCCGAACAACAGGAATTCTACATATTGTTACAAATTCAATTTTGTTTTATAATTCTCAGAGGTGGGATGGAACCATCATTCTTAATGAACCTACTTATATTGCACTCTTTGCCCGGGACTTTACTTACCCTCTTGTTGTTCTGTCTCAGATTAAAATGTTATCCGTCTTCACCCCCGGAGAGCATCACTGGATACTTGAGTCCAATCTTTTAAAATTTCTCTTGCCCTTGACATAAAGGCTCTTATACCTTCCTGCTCTAGCGGAGCTTCCGTTGTTCAGATGTTTCCAATGCCTGGATAGCTTTTTATCTTTCTGTTGCAAATTTCACTGATCAATACTCGTTGTTTCTCTTTTTTGCCAAACACAAATTTTCGCCAGTCGTCTGGACGTTTATAGGGAACTCAAGGAAGACCCGTGTGATTCCTTAGCCTCCTCGATAAACACTGCCTTATCTATGTCTTGTCATTGCATAATCATATTTATGCTCTTTGTTAATAATTCGTTACCCCCCTCCCTAAAAGAGGTTAATATGGTTAATTATGTAGTGCCGCACCAGTAAATGTGTTACGCTTGTAGTGCCACACCAGTTAATGTGTTAAGTATATAGTGCAACACCAGTTAAGGTGTTAACAAACTGTCACCCCCCCCCCCCCTTAGGGGTTGAATTTCGAAAAACCCCGTCTTAGTGCTCACTTACATTTTGTAAAGAACCTCTTTACAAAATTTCAAGTTTCTAGGCCTTATGGGTTGGGCTGTACGTTGATGACTCGCTCACTTAGTCAGTTTCTTCTTTTAAACTAATAAATAGATTAATTAATATCTTAGAAAACAAAAACGAATACTACAAAAAGGTTAATAGTGGCATATATGGAATTGAATGTACCGATTGCAAAAAGTGGTATGTAGGAAAAACTTACAGAGACATGAACACCTGTTTTAAGGCGCACATTTATTGTATTAAAACTGGTATGACAAGTTCAAAATTCTCAGAGCATATACTAAACACTAAATATAGTCTAGGCAAAAGGGAAGATATATGTAAAATCATTTATAGCAATGATAAAAGAGGAATGTTGGTAAAAGAAAACGTGATAATATTCATTATGAACAAATACTATCCCCATAAAATATTAAATAATATGGAAGACAATGACAGCAATTTATTATTTACTCAATTATTGAAAGAAACAAGTATTCAAAAATTGATATATAAAAATAAAAATACACAAATGATTTGTGAATGACAAAAAATAAACAATAACTCTTAACAATGACAATTACATCACAAAGAAGTAACGTTTTTCTCTTAACAATTATATAAGAACTTTAAATCCTTGTTAAAATATACAATTACAACTGATGATGCCATAAGAAAGGCGAAAGTCGACTCTTGTACAGTTATAGTGAAATAAAATTATTTATACCAATAACAACAAATGCGAGAGCTGGAACTTGACTGATGTCATCTCAATTTATTCTAAATGAAAAGCAGCACTAAGTAAGTATATTATGACTATATAATGCCTTTAAAAATGTTTTTTATTTTTTTATTTTTGTAAAATAATCCTTTTTTTAGATAAATACTTTTTGGAATACAGCATTTCTTATGTGTAAGACTGCGTACTATTTTATTCTCCTCATTTGTCTTTTTCTCTGTGCCTTTAAAAATGCATTTCAGTATTTTGTTTATTTATTATAATTTTTTTTTTAATATTTCTTTTTCATGTAAATACTTTTTAGAATAAATCATATTTAATGAATTGTTTATTCTCCTCATTTGTCTTTTTTATTTTTCTCATTTTTTTTTTTTTTTTTATGTGCCTTAATTTTGCATCGTTAGAGCTACCATTTATGCCAAGTTGCCTCAATATGGCGGCGGAGGTTGAGTTGTCCGTACTTTCTTTATACAGGGACTCTAGACTCAGCTACTCGGCATTCTGACTTGCTTGCACATTTTTTTTATTATATTATCTACCAGGTATGAAAACTTTGAATCCATTTTTTTCGGAGTTGGCTGAATAGTGCACGCTAATACTTTATCAAGGGTAAACTATCACTACACAAAGTTTGATTCAAAAGTTCATTTCCCAGACCGCGACTTTTCCTAGTAAGTGTAAGAAATTCTGCAGTGCGTCGCTCTTGGAGTATGTGCAGGATATCCTGAAGTATCGAATAAACTTAGATATCAGATTTTTTTTATCCCACTCAACCTTTCTAATACCATTTGGAATACATGCAACTGGTTGTGAATAAACCAGAAATGTGCTTCACTTAATGGATCCTTAAAGAAATTCAAAATTGTTTTCAGTGCTTTTTTCTCTGAAAGAAAAATAAGACGTTGAGCCTTGAAAAATTTTCAAAATTCATTCTACTGCTGGGAAGGAAACAATGACAACCAACGTGTATGGGAATGAGACAAGACAGTCATGTATTCTGCTCCCATCATCGATCTATATTAACTAACTGGATGCACCACTCCCATTGTCTGTGTGGCAGGCAAGTGAAGCCTTATAATCGACTACTTTTGCCCAGTAGGAAGGGCATCGCATCGATGTTAGTTAATATACATCGATGGAGCAACGCGTCTTTTAAACAAGCATTAAACAGTTCAACTACATGTTTAGAGTTAGATTTTCGGTTGTTTGATTCATAGATTTTTATAGTATATCATATAGTTAAAATACATGGATGGAATAAATTGCATTTAGGATAATAAATTAGAGAAAGTGTAGTTCATAATTGGGAAAATATAGGTTACAATATAAATATTTAATAGGAGTTTGGAATAGTTTACTTGCTCTTCAGTAAAACTCTAAGTCTTGATCCAATTGTCCTTTAATATAGGGTGTGTCTAAAAAGTCACTCATTTTGAAGCCACCAGTGACTGACTCGAAATTTTGACTAAGTCCGATCGACGCGGGAACGATGCAGGCATACGTAGACGGCTTTATTCATTTTAAATTTTCTCCCGATTCGGATGACCCTCTATTCATAACGCGACCGGTCGGACTTTTTAGACACACCCCTAATGTTCTTTAATTATTGATAATAGGGTAGATGTACCAGTAATTGACAGTTTAAGACATTACCGTGAAACGAAATTGTGTACGGAAACCAAATTGCATTTTGAAACTTTTCTAGTTATACCATTAAATTGTAAATACAATGCAGAATGTGCCATTCTCTAAATAATTATTATATCTTTTAAAGCTATTAAGTTATTAAATTTTATCCCAACTAATGCATGAATCACCAGTAGTTGACAGTTAATGCACCAGAAGTTGACAGGCAGTTGCACCAGTAATTGACAATATTTTAATTGCACATTTTTATTATATATATTTTACAAAAAAAATTGACTACATTCAAAAGTAGCATTTTTAAGAATGTCTAAAGTATTTAACATTAACTAAAATTGTGCTTTTTAAAACTTAAGTTGTTCATTTACATTCTTTATCTTTTTTTTCCTTTGAAATAATAAATTAAATCAGTCCACTCCCACGTAGAGTGCAAGGACCATAGAAACTGAAGGTGTTTTCCAATAGTGCAATATCATCATATCTTGGCCAACAAATTGTTCTTAGAAAACTTGATTTTTGTAGAATGTTCTCCTATTTGCAAAATTCATCCAATTCATCATATGCTAATTCTTATCATAGTAAAGAGAATATCAGTAGCAGTTTTCTTTTTGGAAGATAACTTGTCCTGGGCTATCTGTTGATCGTCTCTGTGACAAGATTCAGAACCAACAAAAGAATCGGCATTTAGGGCGTAGAAGATTTATGTCAAAGGGGATGATCTAGAAATTGACAGTCAACTTCTTATAATTGACAGATCTAGGTCAGTTAATGGAAATTAAGAAGTTAGACTTAAAACCATTATGTTTCCTTTATTATTGCCCTACATTCTATATCACATTAGTATATTTTTTCGTTTTTTTTTAAAACACAGATATTATCAATGATTGACAGGTTATGTCAATTACTGGTGACACAACATATCTGGGTTCCAGTAGTTGACGGTGGATTAAAACAATGAAATCATTGGTCATCTGAAATTCTGTTACTACTAGAAGTATTGTCCATTGATCACACAAAAAGGTTCAAGTATAATTAATGACAAATATTGCATAACATTCATGAAATAAATTCAAGTAATCAAACCCTCACGTAGTGGTTCATTACAAGGTTTTTTCGACTCAGTAAGGCAATGAACAATCAATATGTGTTTGCGGTCATAATAGGGAGCAAAGGTCCTAGTTTTTTACTGTTCTGGGAAGCCAACAACAATGTTTAATACGAGGTGGCAACGCCAATCCTTTTTCTTGCCTTGTTATTTTATTAAGAGCCTTTATATCGTGAATTGTCAAATACTAGTACACTGTCAATTACTGGTACATCTACCCTAGGGTAGACTAGTTGGTGATGGCAAATAATTACGGTAGAGTCCATGTCCATTCAGGCAGGGCCATTACCTTGATAGTCTCAGAATTTCTTGAATTTACTATATGTTAAAAATCAGGAAAATATAAGATTACCATACTTTTTGGTTTTGTCCAAAAAAATTCCTGGGCCGAGATACAGGCCCTCAAGGATGGCACCGCGGGTACCATTTCTTAGCTGGAATTTTCGGTGAAAGTTTTACAATGCTCTATCTCTGAAACCGTTCATGATATTTGATTGCTGTTTTTTTATGTTAAAGATAACAATTTTCTGAGTAACCTGGATCCTTTGTTTGTGAAATATGTGTTTAAGTTCCCTTGCTGTAGCCTTGGGAAATTTTCTTCAAAAAATTTTCTTTATTTTTTTTCTCAAAAATGCCAATCCCAAAAATTTTGAAATTTTTACTGTTGATTAGTACCATTCAGTACTACATTCACTGAAAAGAAGAACTTCCACTTTTGAGTTTAAAATTTTTTATAAACAATTTTCTCTTTTCAGCTTCCATAGTTAATTTCTTTATTCATTACACGATGCTGCATTTAAAAATTTTTTGTCAGATGTTTGAATTCTGATAGCTTATTTTGGAACAATTTTTAATGCTGATTTCAAATCAGTTTTTAGTTTTGCTGTATCACGTCATTATTTTGTACTAATGCTACTAATTTTTTTCTGCATTTGCATTTATGCAAAAAAATCGATGAGATAATAAACATAGAAAGATTTAGTGAAAGTATTTAAAAGCATATATCATTAATAAGATATTTGCAGTACACATTAACCAAAAAAAACTTATTTTAACATTTCTCACAGCTGTAAATATAGCAAAAATGTGTTATTTTTCAATAAAAAAAATGCAGATATTTTAAAAACTGTACGTGATACCAAAAAAAAATTATATATTTGAAATCAGTGTGAAAAATTGGTTTAAAAAAAAACATACATCACTTTACAAACATCCAAAATCATACAATTTTAAAATTTAACTCCATTTCTTTTCTTTTTCTGGAACCAGAAATTCCAGAATGAAATAGAACCATCCAATTGTCTAACCAACCAATTTCCTCTCATTAGTAGATTTAGGGAAATGGGGGCTCCAACATTTCCTCTTTTTGGCCTGTGGCTGGCAAAAGAAAGTTAAGTTGTCAACAAGCAATCAAAGAGAGCAGTTTATCAAATTTTAGGATTAGCAGTAGTGCATTTTGTGAAGAGGTGGAAAGTCCTGTGGTTTTAAAATGTCTTCTGAATGGGGGCACAGGAGAGTGAAGTGTGCTGACTATTTGCATATCCATAAAAAAGTGATATACAAAACTAGCAAAAAAACAGACTTTATTCAGGTTGGGAATAAGAGTGCTCATTTCAAAGCTCTGTTTCAAAGTGAAGATGTTTCGAGTGAGGACTTCCTTTGTTCTAAATGCTTTGAAAGAATATCAAAAGAAATGACACCAACTGAACAAGAAGTCGTCTCCCATGAAGTTGATGATGAAGATTTTATATCTCAAGAAGAAGCATTAGATTTCCTCAATCAATCAGCATCAGAGGTTAGTGTTACTCCTATCAAAAAACCATGGTCAGTGAAGTCAAGCCACGAGCTGTATGTATCAAGGAAGCGCAAAGAAATTGTTGAAGCTGTGGGTGAGTGTACCAAAACAACACTTTCCAAACTCTTCAACATTGAAATTCCATCTTCAGAAGATGATGAACTGAAAGAAGCTTGTGAAACTTGCAAGGAATTTATATCAAACATCAATTTTGCTATTGAATCGTGTGCATCATATAATGAGAAGGTGCAAATTCTAACACTCATCCCAGCATCCCTTTCAAAGGTACAAATTTTGAACCACATTCCATCTGCAACGAAATACATGGTGGACAAAACAAGAAGTGTGAAATCTGCAAAAGGAGTGTTTGGAAAACCAGATCCCTATTATGGACATCCTCTAAATGTAGTCGATATTGAAATTGCAGAGTCATTTTATCTGGAAGATAAATGGGACTGTTCTCGCCAGAGTGCCAACAAAAAGGACACTATCACCATAACAGCTGCAGGAAAAAAATTAGTAAAAGTGAAAAGATACATGACTCGCAGCATTAAAGAAACCTTCGCCATATATAAGAAGGAGCATCCACTATTTCACATTGGAAAATCAAAATTTTATGCACTTCGACCTAAGTGGGTGGTCCACACTCACCTAGAGATGTTTGCTTATGTGTTTATTGTGCGAATTTTGAACTTTGTGTGGTAACTTTAAAGAACTTACTTGAAGGCGTGACATACGACACCTTGGTTGAACGTGTGTTGTCACTAGTAGTGTGTGATGTAGAGCAAGAAACCTGTTTGTTTCAGGAATGCGGTGACTGTCCTGGAAAGGGAGGACTAGACTCACAGACACTTGGCCTGGAAAACGAAGATGACTTTTCTGAAGTTACATATGCAATATGGGAAGAAAATAAACTTATTAAGAAAACTGTTGCCATTGATAACTTCATTGATGAACTTGGGAAGTGGACAACAAAAGCAGTAACACACCAACATCTAAAAAAAATTCAACAACGCCACATTGCAGAAGTGAAAGAGCGTGTAACGACTGAACAACTATGCTTAGTGCTTCACTGTGATTTTGCTGAGAACTGGTCTGTGATTCTTCCACAAGAAGTACAAGGATACCACTGGAGTAATGACCAAGTTTCAATTTTCACAGCAGTCATATATATTCAAAACAAGACCACAAGTGCTGCTGTTATAAGTAATGACAGAGGACATGACTCAGCACATGCATTATTGGCAATACGCAAAATTCTACAGCAGGTGCAATCACAGCCAGAAAAGATCATCATTATATCTGATGGTGCACCTAGCCACTTCAAAAATCGTTACCAGATGTTTGAAATGACAAAGTCGCTTGTTCCAATGCAGTGGATATACAGCGCTACAGGTCATGGGAAAGGGCCTTGTGATGGTGTAGGAGGCCTGCTTAAGCACCATGCTACAAAACATAATCTTTCCAGCCCAAGTTTAGCTGCAATTCAGAATGCCGAAGATTTCACAAGAGTGGTGCAGTCATACACATCGACAGCCCTCATCCTTTTGCCCAAAGAAGAAGTTGAAAAATTCCGCCAGCAGAAAGTAGAAGAATGGTCCAACCATATTGCACCTGTGAAAGGAATTCAGAAGACACATGTCTGGACACACAGTGATGGGAAAACCTACATTGCACGAACTTTACAGAGCAAGCAACAAGAAATTTCATTTCTCCAACCGAAATCTCAGAAACAGCAAGAGAATATCAGTGTCACAACCTGCGAAAAGGGTTGTTTGTGGCCTGTGTATATGACAGTGAATGGTGGATTGCAGAGGTTATAGATATTAGTTGTGAGTTAAATGAAATCACTGTGAATTTTATGCTACCACATGGACCAGCTGCTGGATTTAGATTTCCAGCTGCAAGACAACAGCAACACCACCAGTGCTCACTTCCAATCCGCTATGTTTTGAAGATTTTGGATGACCCAGTGCCTATTGGTTCAACAAGAAGGCATCACTCAATATCAAAGGAAGATACCGATGCAGTTGAACAAATTTTTAGTTCATTTAATTGCTAATTTCAGTTCTAAGGTCTAAGCAGTGCACAGAAATGTTTTGTAACTTTATGTGTATTGATCATATATTTGACTTATAAGCTTTAATATGTTTTGATAGCTGTCTCTATTAGTTTTATTTATTAAGAATCAAAATGCCATGTAAATGTGATTTGATTTTGATTTAATTTCTGGTCAATATGTGAGTATGTGGTAATTACAAATGATTTATTATACGCCAGAATTTTAAATTGTTTATAAAAAATTTTAAACTCAAAAGTGGAAGTTCTTCTTTTCAGTGAATGTAGTACTGAATGGTACTAATCAACAGTAAAAATTTCAAAATTTTTGAGATTGGCATTTTTGAGAAAAAAATTAATTACATTTTCTGAAGAAAATTTCCGAAGGCTTATAGCAAGAAAACTTGAACACATATTTCACAAATAAAGCATCCAGATTACTCAGAAAATTATTATCTTTAACATAAAACAAACCCCAATCAAATATCATAAACGGTTCCGGAGATAGAGCATTTTAAAAGTTTCACCTGTGGTGCCATCTTTGAGGGCCTGTATCTCGGCCCAGGAATTTTTTTGGACAAAACCAAAAAATATGGTAATCTTATATTTTCCTGAATTTTAACATATAGTAAATTCAAAAAATTCTGAGACTATGAAGGTAAGATTTTTTTTTTTGCTGCCTGAATTGATATGGACTGCACCTTACAATATTTTAATGACACCATTATGATACCCCCAAAAAAAAATTCGATGCTAAGATATTCCACGTAATATATCAAACCACATATAATGGCATGCCATGAACGAATATAAAAGAGTGATTAATAAGTGCAAAGATGGTTGAATTGTATTCAGTGGTACATGTGGCAATGCTGCTTTGATGTCGTATTGATGATGGTAGTTCGTTCCATAAATAAATGTCATTGTAGGGGAAATGGTTGGAAAGATATTTGGATACCATTATTGAGATTTCAAATTTGTATCGGCGTGTGATCTGGTAATCGGTGTTACGAATATACCAATCTAATGAATTCTGAGGGATGACCTTTTGGATGTAAAGCATTTGTCTATTCAGTAATAAGTCCTATGTAACGTATGTTTGGTAGAGTAGAGCGATGATAATAACTGCAAATTCAGGTAACTGAAGTAGTTTTGCCTAATTTGAATGCTGTACGTATGATTTGATTAAAAGGTGAAGTACACCATCTTGTGGTTGTACAAATAGGTGAAGCAAAGAAAACCTCTATTCGCCATAAATTACACAAACTAATTTTATTTAATCATGTAAAAAACTCAATAACTTGGACAGGTTGAAGATGCATATTAATCAATAAATGTATTACTTTTCTTTGATAACTTTTCCCTTAATTTTTAAATAAATATTTCATAAATTCTAAAATAAAATTTGTTTTTTTTTTCAAAATTTTAATTACTGATTAAAATTTTCGCATTTCCACAAGAATAAATTCAATAATCATCGAAGAAATTAGCTAGTTTGCCACATTAGCATCTTTTGCCCTTCCTCCTTGGAAGAAGTAGTCGATTATAAGGCTTCACTCAACTCCCATAGAGTGGTGCATCCATTTAGCTAATATAGATCGATGGCTCCCACAAACTCAGAAATCTTTCAATCATTCAACTCTGACTGTGTATATTGAAAAATAATTAAATATTTTTACAACTATGGCCTCAACATCATATGATAACGAATCAGCAGCTGTTTGGATAGTGTTGTGAACAATATGTGCTGGGCACTCAATTCCTTCCAAATTTTTATTCAATCCTTTCAGGAAATGATAGACATTACAAGTTCCTTTTCTTTCAATTCTTCCAATGCGTTTATCAATGTCTAGCTTATGGTATTTTAAAGTTTCCACACAAAAAAAAAACTGATTGTGTCAGCTTTCTCATTTGGTAAAGCTGCAACTTTTAACAATTTAAATTGTATTCCCTTGTCTTTATCAAAGTATTGAATACCCAAGGGGAATATTTTAGTGGCATTATGGTTACTTGCATCTGTAGCAGTTCCATAAAGCGCATTACTTCTATAATTTCCTCCAAAGAAGGATGGGCAAGGACTGATTTAATTAATGCAGTTGTTTTAGTGCGAGCTATTGAAAATTCATTTCCAATGACTGAATCATTGAATAGAATTTTTATCAATTTTTTTGTGCAATCTGCTGATGGTGTTTGATTATATTGTGACGAGACATGTGTAATATTTCGTTAAATATCTCACCTGACCCGCCACTACAGATATGCCGTTTATTAGGCATATCTGTGTTGTTCAGTTTTATTAGAAATAAAAGGGATAGAAATTAGAACTTAGAGAATTTATTTGTTGGGTAAGAAGGGGAGTTTAATGTAATGCGTGAGGGTAGAAGTTTAGGAGTTAGGAAAACGGGAACGGCATAAGAATTTTAATTGAGTAATTACAGAATTATCAGTAATTCTTTTTTAGTATTTTTCTGAGACTTGGAGTGTGAAATGACTCGACAAAACCTAGAATAAGATTATAGAATATTAAGAAATAAAATAGCTCTCTCAGGGAAAATTAGAGTAAGAGTGATATGCTGGAACACTTAAGTGCGAAAAAGTATGCTTAAGATGCCTATTGTGAAAGGGTTAAGAAAACTGGAGCTGAGAACAATAATGAGGAAGGTGGGAGCAGGGTTGCCTAGGCAACGCCCCTCAAAATAGAATTCCGAGAAATAAAAAATCGGAAAACCAATTAAAAGAAAGTGCAAGTGAAAGAAAGAAAAAATGTTTTAATACAGACAGAGAAGGAACAGCGACAGAGAGAGAAAGAACAGCGGACCAAAAAGTTGCGATTAACTGTGTAATAGCTAAACATCGGAGAATTGGGAGAAATGGCCCAACAGTGTGACTTGTGTTGTGAACGAAAGAAGGAAACAGTTTAACAGTGAAAGAGTTTTAGCGTATTCAGTTCGAACTGTTGATAAAATGTTTTATTGACTATAGCTAGAGACGAACTAAGCAAAGTAAGTGTACGATGGATATTCGAGGCTGACTGGAGAAAAGAAACTACCGGGATCACGAGAAGGGTCAGATGGCGACCGGAATGAAGAATATGAGAGTACGACGGAACAGCAGCTATAAACCACCCGACTTCGCAACAGGAGCCAACCTGTGCTAGTCTCCTCGGTGTGGACCCCTTTGCATCCAGGCTGGAAGAGAGAGGACACGGGGAGACAGCAGGCCAAGTGGGTAGTACGTCGCAGAGCACTCCAATAAGCATACATACAAAGAGAAAGGCTACGGAGGCTCTAAGTGTTGGCATCATCAGCAGTACCAAGTGTGAGACAGATAAGTAATATATTAAAACAGGCCTGCACGTGTAGTGAACGGTCATTGAAGTGTTATCATAAGAGTTATGTATTAGACGAATATTAGAACATTGTTAGAATTATTGGGAGAGTAATAAGGATCGAAAGAATTATTAGTCATGAGAGCGTCATTAGTACCGTATTTTTTCGACTATAGGCCGCGGCTCTAAACCCCAAAAAATCGAAAATTTTAGGAGTGCGGCCAAAAATGAGTGTGGCCTGAAAAAAAAAAAATTCTGAAAAAATCATTATCAGTAATATTGGATAGAACAAAAAAAAAAGATTGAACTACTTCGTTTTAGCATCTCATGGTATATTACATAGTAATTTAGATAGTAATTTTATTATTTATATAACTAACGAAATTATTTTTATATACTTAATGAAACTTTTATAAATTTATTAATTAACTGTGTAAATAATTGTAGAACTCAGAGATGTGTGTCCGGATAAATGGCATTAAGTCAAGACTATTCACCGTGGGTGTTGGACAATGCCAAGGGTGCGTACTGTCGCCCCTCTTGTTCATTAGGGGAGCCTCCTTGAGACAGGTGGAGAAATTAAAATATCTCGGGATTGCATTCACGAGTGATAGACGGCAGGAGAAAGAATTGGATGCTCGGATCGGTGCAGCAAGCTGTGTCAGACGTGAACTGTGGCGGTCCGTGGTAACGAACCGCAAGCTGGGTAACAAAGCCAAGCTCTCCGTCTTCCAATCTATCTTTGTCCCCATTCTCACCTATGGTCATGAGGCTTGGGTAATGACCGAAAGAGTGCGATCGCGGATACAAGTGGCCGAAATGAGATTTCTGAGAGGTGTGGCAGGTGTTACCCTACTACATAGAGTGTGCAGCAGCACAATAAGGGAATCTTTAGGTGTTGAGCTGCTACTTCTCCGCATTGAGAGATTTCAGTTGCGCTGGTATGGCCACGTAATACGGATGCCGCAAACTAGTCTTCTTAGGCAGTTGTTATTTTCCAAGCCGGTGGGTAAGAGACCAAGGGGTCGGCCTAGAACCAGGTGGCTGGACTACATGGAGAATCTGGGTTCGAGTCGCTTGGATATTACCAGGGAAGACATGAGCTTGATGGCGGTAGATCGCGATCGCTGGAGATCCTCCATAGGGCTGTTGCCCCCGCGACCCTAACGGATAAGCGGGTTTGAAAAGTAAGTAAGTAAATAATTATAATAATCTCGTTTTTCATTTAGTGTAACTTTTCGACAGCGGCCATGGCTCTCTCAACGAAGTGCCGACCAATAGCGCGATAGAGCATTCTATGACATCACAACACCTTGCAGCGTAGCCAATGAGACTCGACCTTGGAGTAGAGTTGGCCAGCAGAAGGAATGAAATCGCCGACAATAGCTTTAACAAGTGAATTTCATAATAATTTGTGAATGAAAGCATATGTGACTGGTTAATTATTGTTCTGAAGGCTTAAAATATTAATTTCATTGTTAGAAAACGATTGAACAAAGGCTGGATAATTTATTGCCATGAACTCAAATCCACCGTATTTTTATCGGATAAATTTTTAACGATCAGCGATGGATTTGCCTTTTCAAAAAGTAGAAAGTGTAACAGCATTTTCGTATAAAAAGATAGGAAACAAATATAAGAGAAACGAAGAGAAAATAGGTACAATATGGATGCATTGTATTGGCTATCGACCAAAGATTATTTCGCTATTAAAAAAAAAAAAATATTGGTAATGTACAACTGTGAAATCGGGAGCAGTTTTGTTTTTTTTCGGTGGGGGGAAGGGCTAATCTTTATTTATAGAAGAAAGAAATTCAACTCTATTTATCGTACGAGACAATTGTACTTATTTTATACAAAATTTATAGTAAAAGTCGGAATTGTTCGTTTTTTTAACATTAATTATTCCCCCCCCCCTTCCCAACTGAAATGAGGAGTAGGAGTAGCATCAATAACGTTGTAAGTGTAATGATTTTTGGTTGATAGACAGTGACTCCCCCACCCCCACAATAATATCAATAGGACTGTAATGTTCAATGAACAGCACTTGGGGCGAACGAGAGCTAAGGTTCGAGATCGAAATAAGAAAGAACACCTGGTATCACTGTATTCATGATCACACAACTTATTTATTCTCTATAAATACAAACGTTCCATACTAATACAGCTTAATTACTGTTATCCTATCATATCACTAAGAGATCCCCATATCTCAAGCTTAAATCTCTAACCATAACTAAATTCTAATACTTGCATCATAATTTAATTAATCTAACCGGCACACTTGCCCATGTAAAAGTGAATCTGCAGCTAGACTCTTTTAGTTGGAGCTGGTATACGACTGCTTAACAGTGACAGAGGTGGCTGTTTGGCAGTTCTACACTCCCGAATCAAATATTCCTCACCCTTGCGTTGGAATGCGCAATGTACCTTCTTTATTTACCTTGAAGGGGGGAGGAACAGTGACCCCTCTTTGCGAGTGTAGTTAACCTTATCCAAGCTACCCACTGGCGGCCTTCGAAACCACATTCGAACAAGAATGTGTTACGTATTCGTGCGGGCCCCAATTACACAGGTCTAGCTTACACGTCGCATCTAACCAGGATCCACACAATTAATTTCAGCTGATAAACAGTTACTATGGCAAGGTGCTTAATAAGCTTAAAATTGCTAACTTCGAAATTAAACTTAAACAGTTGTCGATTAATATTACACAATCAAGCATAGTTTACAAAAACAGTCCGCGAGCGTCTTCATAAATCTGATACACCATGACACGGCCTTCCAAGTTAATAGTCGATAGAATCAAGACGGGAGGATCTTTGACTTATTGAACACACTCTGGGCCATGCAAATGTCTAGGCGCGTGCTCTTGGCCTTACCGCAAAATCGCAAAACACTCACCAGGACACCTCAAATTACATGGACACCTACGTTGACACATCACGGCTCACACACGTTGCTCCAAATACCATCGTCATTATCGTACGCCAAATTTAACCAACGCTTACTGTTCCGATCAGGTCCCGTCACGTACGCAGGTCCGTCTCTCCCATCAATCGAATGGTGAGCAGTCGAATAAATACTCATGATGAAAGAGAAAAAAAATTAATCATATGAGCAAGAAAATCAGTTTAATCTATCAAGAACGTTTTTACTTGTTTTTCTATTTATCTCCATCACGGAAGATTTCTTTTTACAACGTCAAACATCTTGAATGCGAAAGTCTTGTTTTTCTTATATTTTACTTTTCATTCTACAGTTAGTTCATTAACGCCAAACCACGATCGCTACAATTCTCCATTATATTTGTCGGGAAACATAAAAACATCGCTACTATATATCATGTTGCTTTTTCTTAAATTAATAAAATAAAAAAACAAGAACTCCTCTTTAACAAAATGCGCTAACACGCACACAGTTTCGCCGAAAACGCTCTCAACAATCCAGCTACAACAGATGATCATTGTCTATTACTCACGGTGTTATCATTACCCACGGAACAATAATCAAACACGCACTAAGACTTCACTATACAATACTTACAAAACACACATACAATGAACGCACACTCATTATAAACACAACGAAACAAATAAAACCAAACAATCGCGTAAGCACTCAATACTAAGAATATTTTACTTCCACAGCCCCTCCTTATTATTCCCTCGTTGGACATATGTGACTACTATACTGGAACGTCACATACGCCCAACGACAGGACTCGAACATACCCCATCAAGGGTTACGTTCGGGTAAAATACATCAACAAAAAAAAAATTATTGGTATTAAGTATCTAACTCCATTTTGCTTTCAAACCAATTACAGAGCCAGTCCATAATACCAAATACCGTCACTCAACCTACTACTCATGGACACATCATTGAACACGCTACCATCCTACTGTTCACATCATCAGCAGATACAATTACGCCCCGTAGGCTCACCTAACTCCCCAGATCAAATTACCATAAAATCTCAAAACATAACCACCATCAATTATACAACCCCAAACATCCCATGACACCCTGTGTCACCCCCGAAGAAAAAAAATATGGTCTTGCGAAGCGATTAACACTTCCGAACATCATTTCGTTCCACACTAACTTGTGCATCTCCACCTTATTTATACTCTATATCGTTCCATTTACCCACACCAACTATAATCTTTTACTACAAGCCCAAATTTTAATGCTCCTTATTCTTAAATTTATAACAAAACATACATAAACATACATCAAACACAATTTCTTGACTGCGCATTTGTCTATTCAGGTGTTCGATATCCACACCTCTTCCCAATCATCCATACCCTTATCACCATAACTTCAAATATTCAATAACAAAATCTTACATTTCACTATATATCACCCTACATACCACTCCTAGATTCTAGATTTCACAGCAATTTCTTAGTCACAATCGCTTCACAAGAAGTCATCGACTTTCTCCTAACCATAGGCAAGCGCCCGAGCTAAGGCTCCCGCTGCCGCCCGTTCTCGCGGTGAAAGGCCCGTCCCGCACGCTGCCATAAATTCCCTCATTCCCCTACCGGACCCCGTTTTCTTATTATGATCAATATCCCTATTTTCGCGTTCTTCCTCCCTCTTATTTCTAGCGCGATGCTTTACCCCACCCCGAGCTTTTCTCTTCCTCACTGTTTCGTGTCCGTCCTCGCCCTTCTGCCTCACAGTGTCGCTGTCACCCACCACTGGTATCTCCCTTTCGATTTCAGTACTCCTCTCCCTGTCCAAATTATCACAGGCCTTAATGTCTTCCATTATCATCACAGTACAACTAAGCTCCGCTGGTAGACCCTTCTTACTCGCCCCTTGCACGTAATGCTTCTTTATACCTCCCAACGGAGTACTTCTTGGACTACTATTCCTCCCAGTTAATTCCTTACGCACTGGCTCAGGACGTTGCTCATTAATCACTCGGGATGCCGTCTCCATAGACCCCAGAACCATATCTCCGACAGTCTAATCTTCCTCCCCAACCTCTGTTTCCTCCTCCAGGTGTAACCCCTCCCAAGAGTTAACCACCTGCTGTCCCGGAGAATCATTGAGCATCCTACTTATGTACGCCTCTTCCTCCCTTATATCATCGCCAGTTTTGTTAGCATAATTAACCTCCTTCTCTATCGCAATGATCTCACCAGAGCTTGCTGCCATCCCCTGATCCTCAAATTCGGGATCCTCCAGAAGTCTTAACTCCGTCGCTGCAGTTTGCTGATAGGTCTCCAGTGCGGCCTCCTGAAGGGAATACCCTGTACTCCTTATTTCAGGGTATATCAGGGTATATCCTTATATCAGGACCCACTGGCAAGTCTACATTAGCATGCCCAGCAAACGGCAACGAGACCGGGATGCTAACTTCCCCATACATCCCCTGGTACATTTCATCAGGCATTGCTCCGGTTTGAATTACCTGCCAGCCCTCACTTGCAGCAGGTACACCAGCTAGACCTTCGGCTGAAAATTGCGCTGGCTTTCGAACGTTGTCCTCTGCCTTTGGTTGCGCGATAATTCTGTCTCTTTTGAGCATTTTGCCTGTGCCTTTAAACCAGTCTTTCTGCCAGGGCTTCCATATCTGCCCTGACCTCACCCATTTCACATCACTAAAACAGAGACCCATTATTTTAACCCAACCTGTCTCATCAGTAGCTTGTACCCTGAAAGGCTCTGTCCAACGCATCTTGATAGCCCCCTTCCCAGTCATACATAGCATGACAAGATCAGCGTCGGTTTCCAGTGAGATGCCCGAGTCTGACTCACCCCCATTGGGAGAGCCCAACCTGGGTCCCACCCCCTCCTCGCTCACATTTGGTCGTTGCTCCCGGTTCCCTTCCCACAACGCCTTGGACACAAGTTCCACTAATTTTTCGACCAATGTCTCAAGATGCTGGAAACGTTCCGCGCAACCCCTATTATCCACTTGCAATTCTCCTCGGATCTCCATTTTGTGACATACAAACCCCCCTCACAATCAGTTACTTACAACCCCAAAGTATACTCATATGCGACATATACATTCACCAATACACCTCGAAACATCGCTCTCAAGCAAAAACAAAAAAAACGAACAATACACGTTAAAATGCAGCAATATCAGGGTGACTTCTATAATCCGGATTTTGCGGATTTTCGGTCCCTGTTCGGGCGCCAGTGTAGCCTCCCCCACCCCCACAATAATATCAATAGCACTCTAATGTTCAATGAACACCACTTGGGGCGAACGAGAGCTAAGGTTCGAGATCGAAATAAGAAAGAACACCTGGTATCACTGTATTCATGATCACACAACTTATTTATTCTCTATAAATACAAACGTTCCATACTAATACAGCTTAATTACTGTTATCCTATCATATCACTAAGAGATCCCCATATCTCAAGCTTAAATCTCTAACCATAACTAAATTCTAATACTTGCATCATAATTTAATTAATCTAACCGGCACACTTGCCCATGTAAAAGTGAATCTGCAGCTAGACTCTTTTAGTTGGAGCTGGTATACGACTGCTTAACAGTGACAGAGGTGGCTGTTTGGCAGTTCTACACTCCCAAATCAAATATTCCTCACCCTTGCGTTGGAATGCGCAATGTACCTCCTTTATTTACCTTGACGGGGGGAGGAACAGTGACCCCTCTTGGCGAGTGTAGTTAACCTTATCCAAGCGACCCACTGGCGGCCTTCGAAACCACATTCGAACAAGAATGTGTTGCGCCCCAATTACACAGGTCTAGCTTATACGTCGCATCTAACCAGGATCCTCACAACTAATTCCAGCTGATAAACAGTTACTATGGCAAGGTGCTTAATAAGCTTAAAATTGCTAACTTCGAAATTAAACTTAAACAGTTGTCGATTAATATTACACAATCAAGCATAGTTTACAAAAACAGTCCGCGAGCGTCTTCATAAATCTGATACACCATGACACGGCCTTCCAAGTTAATAGTCGATAGAATAAAGACTGGAGGATCTTTGACTTATCGAACATACTCTGGGCCATGCAAATGTCTAGGCGCGTGCTCTTGGCCTTACCGCAAAATCGCAAAACACTGACCAGGACACCTCAAATTACATGGACACCTACGTTGACACATCACGGCTCACACACGTTGCTCCAAATACCATCGTCATTATCGTACGCCAAATTTAACCAACGCTTACTGTTCCGATCAGGTCCCGTCACGTACTCAGGTCCGTCTCTCCCATCAGTCGAATGGTGAGCAGTCGAATAAATACTCATGATGAAAGAGAAAAAAAATTAATCATATGAGCAAGAAAATCAGTTTAATCTATCAAGAACATTTTTACTTGTTTTTCTATTTATCTCCATGTAGACTTCTGCAGACTCACGGAAGATTTCTTTTTACAACGTCGAACATCATGAATGCGAAAGTCTTGTTTTCTTACCAGACATTTGACAGTTAGTTCATTAACGCCAAACCACGATCGCTACATTTCTCCATTACATTTATCGGGAAACAAAAAAACATCGCAAGTATATATCGTGTTGCTTTTTCTTAAATTAATAAAATAAAAAAAAACAAACTCCTCTTTAACAAAACGCGCTAACACGCACACAGTTTCGCCGAAAACCCTCTCAACAATCCAGCTACAACAGATGATCATTGCCTATCACTCACGGCGTTATCATTCCCCATGCAACAATAATAAAACGCACGCACTAAGACTTCACTATACAATAGGGGAGAGTGGGCCACCATGAGACATAAATTTATTTTTATTTTTAATTCGTTTATTTTTATTACAAACTGATTGAAAATTTTTCTATACGATCATAACATGACAGTATTCAAAAGGTAAAAACATCTTTTTATTAGTAGGCAGTGAAGTAAGAAAAAAAAATTATTTACTTTAGACGAGCTAGTCTCATCGTGGCCCATTGCATTGGCCACCATGAGACTAACAAAATGTTTATTTTTAGAAAACCTTAACTTGCTTAAACATGTAAATGAAGACTCTAAATCAGCAGAGAAGACTTTGAATCATGTTTTGTTAACATTATTATCACAAATCTAATGTAGCAAAGCTAACGTTAAAGGTAAGGAACTTTTTCAACCGATTCGTATTGCCAAGAAACCTAGGTTTGGGCAAAATCATCTTAATGTCCTCATCTGAGAGACTTGCCATATCAACAATTCGTGGAAAAACAAAAGAATCTGCTTGCTTCATGGATCGTCTTAAAAAAGAAACTTCAAAGTCTTCATCTTAGTCTTTTTGGGGACAAGATTTTTCCAACATAAAAGACTTTTTTTTTGCCCTAGAATTGAACAAGGACAAAATCATTCACTTCAGGTTCTTTGGCAAGCGAGCCGCTTGTGTCAACAGGAAGTTTATCATCTTCATCGATGTAAAAGTCTTCATCATTGGGTTTGGGATTCTGATCTTTTTTCATCTTTTTGGAGGGGGTTTTGTTTTTTTTTCTACAGCTTTCGTTTTCTAATCTTTTTTTTTTCTGGTGTGTCCGTGACAATACAACTCTTTAGTGGTTGTCTTCTTTGAATATAGGCTAACCATTTGTGGGGCTGGGCCTCAATGAGACTTGTCTCATGGAGGCCCAACTAACCCGTCTCATGGTGGCCCAGATTACATTTTATCATAAGAGAAAGTGAAACTCAAATACAGAAAGACTGGTTCAGACATCGTTTTCATCAATGATAATGCATACCATATGAATGTAAACTATTGTAGAAACTTACCTACAGAAACGATAGTTTGTGTTCAATCTGTGTTTGATGTGTCGACGAGAAAAAAATGTCACGTATTTGTCAGCCAAAGTCAATCGTGAAACCATGCTTCCAATACAGCAACACAAATTTGAATTAAATCATGGGAAATGAAGTTACTATGGCCATCATGAGATGGCATTGCTGTCTCAAAAAACTCAAATTTTAGTTAAAAAAACAATGTCTCATAGTGGCCCAAGTCTCATGGTGGCCCACTCTCCCCTACTTACAAAACACACATACAATGAATGCGCACACATTATAAACACAACGAAACAAATAAACCCAAACAATCGCATAATCACTCAATACTAAGAATATTTTACTTCCATAGCCCCTCCCTATTATTCCCTCGTTGGACACATGTTACTACTATACTGGAACGTCACAATATATATAAACGCGCGGCCCCCCCCCCAAGACGATTTTCCATTGGTTTTATTAAAAAAATTCTTGATAAATGTAATTATTATATTGATTTCCCGATAATTTTATTCAACGATAAAAAAACCTCTTATTTATGTGACAAACCGATCTGGGAAACATACTCAACAATGGACTCACGCACAACAATGTGGTTATTAATATCAGACTGAAAAAAGAACTTGACAGTTAGTTGTTGCCGAGAGAGGAGAAGCAGGAGTGAAATTTTGGAATATGAAGGGCAAGCAGCTCACCTCGGAGGGCTTGCACGACTGAAGAAAAAGAAAGACGATGACAAACGACTTGACTACAGAACGAAGACTTTTCACCGAGAGCTGTGGGCCTTAGACGAGATTCAGCGTCAGGAATTCAGAAGCTTGCGACCTCGACGATTCAATAATTGCGTTCGGCCAGCGCCGCCATAGACGTTCGTACCACTAACCATAAGATTACGACAGGAAAAGTAATATCCATTTCTTTCTATTTTCCGTTTTGGGGGCCCCTTGATAGAACTAATTTTGTTAACATCAATCCAACAATGTATAAGAAATCTTTCCGATGAGGATTTATAGCCGTATTACTCATTCCTTGGGTCTAGGGTGGGCTCCCCTCTGCTAACATTACCCTACCTTAATCCGATATTATTAATTTAGTTTTAGACCCTTCCCTCCCCGCCCCCTACTCAGTCCAAGTTTTTTCCATCCGCGACGAGGACAATTTCTTCAAGTGGTGATGCTGTATGACAATTGTAGCCCCCAGATGGACCCCTTAATTTCTTGTTGACGAATTCTATGCAGATTTTAAACCTAAAGTGAAAAGAAAAAAGAAGGAAATAATAATAAAAAGGATTAATAAGGAAAAATTAAGAAAGAAGTAGAATAAAGAAAAAGACGTTTACCCAATTAATGAGACTTACCTAGAGTAATCACTTCAATCCAGGACTAGAAAAGATAAAGACAAACTAAAATAAGAAAACTGTCGACGTTGATATTGAGATGATAGAGTCATAAATAATCCCTTGAGAGTGTAGTAGACATCAATTAATTTATTACGACTAAAATTTAGTTTAAAGAAAAATACTTACCAGATCTGATTTTAGGAGAAACTGATATGATCGAAAAAACAACCGTTTCCCGATAACGACAAAAGGAATAATTAAGACTGAAATTTTGTTTAAGAGAACTTATTTGTGCGATATCAATTTTTACAGACATTTACTTCTTATATTATAAACGTAGGAGTAGTGATAATTATATATTAAGATGAATAGCACTCCTTTAATTAAAAGAAGACAAAATTAAAATAAATAATAAAAAACAATGAAAAAAGTCACCCAAGTAAAAGTTTAAGGAAGAAATATAAATGAAACACAGGACTTGTGAAGAAACTTAGATGAAACACAAAAGAAACACAGAAGAGACAAAGATCCAGCGAAGAAACCTTACACGAACACAGGGAGGTACACAGGTTACAGATGAAGAGGGTCTATGATGGAAGTTCGATGATTCGTAATACATAAATGACTAACTTGAATAACGTTTTCGGGATTTTTTTCCCATCCTCAGTATTAAAGTTTTTTGAATGAATGGAAGATATAATAATGAAAGTTTTTTAATTATTATATCTTCCATTCATTCAAAAAACTTTAATACTGAGGATGG
>JAHWFO010015471.1:862544-918198 GCA_023313115.1 Rhysida immarginata | reverse complement strand
AATAATAATAATAATAATAATAATAATAATAATAATAATAATAATAACAAATTGTGCATATAATAAGGAAGTTAAACAAATTTTTCACTTCAACAACCGTTTTATCGTAATTTCACCTATTTTCATGTTTTCGTGACTGAATATTTTCCTGTTGTAAAAATATTTTTTTTCGGATGATATGCAAATTTTACAAAAAATGACTAATTCTCAGGGCCAAATATCAACAAGTCATATATCTAAACCACCATGTTTTTATGTGACTGTTCTAGCCACGTATTTTATAACACGTGTCCGAAATCTCATTCTCAGGTAATTGATTTATACCGGAGCCATGCTTTTTCCCCATGAGATATTGCATTTAAAACAAAAATTGGTGGTTTTATTTGTGGGACATGCTGTTTGAAACTGTCGTTTAACGTTGTATTGTTACGATATCTAAATATCGTAATATATTGTAAAATTCCAAGAAGAAGCTTTAGCTGTGACGTAGACGTAATATTAAATTCGAGAATTTAAAGTCTAGCTAAATTTACTAATAAACGACGGAAATTCATTTAATTCTCTCCAAATTAACGCCTATTTTATTGCTTAACGCAATACAGTAATTGGGTGTGAGTTATTGAGCCTCGGCAAAGCGGTTATCACGTGTGCATTCCCAAGTCAACAATGCCTCCTTGAGTTATTACCTTCTCAAGTGTCATGCTCGATGCCGCTATCAATTGGGCTATCACAGACACTGTAAAGCCATGCTGTCACTAAGTTAAGTCATGCTGTTAAGTGTCTTAAAGACAACCAAGTTGTCAAGATGGAAAGCTCAATGTGAGGTGGGCATCCAGTTCACAGACTGGGAATTTCACCTATCCAACCATCAGAAAGTTTGATGTACACACTTAAGAAATAATGAATATGAACTGGAGCCGATTCTCTTAACATCAGATAATGATGTTATAACAAGAGGCGTCGGGCATGATAGTCGAGGTTTCTGTTTCGAATTCAGGTCGCGGAATTGTTCCTTTCTAATTTTCAAGTGTATTCATTCAGAAAGTTTGATTAATCAGTCGCCTAGGATGAATCATCTAGATTGTTTGTAGCATCACCTCCCGTTTGTTAGGCAATGATCATTAGCTGGGAAAATTTTTGACAGAAACCCAGTAAGTCATTCTTTCGATTGTTATATGACATGCCATTATCTTGGTAATCTTCATGGTCATTGTTTTAGCACATGAATTCGACTTGACGGGGTCCAAGAAAAGCCCGAAAAGTTGATATAGTCGAGCTAAGAACCTAGATGGTTGTATTTCTGCAAACAGAATATGAATAGGTTAATCCGTTTTCAAGTTATCGTGCAAAGGGTGGATGGCCGAATAAACGTACAGACCAAGCGTGCATTCTTATAAGTAGCTTTAAGTTCCTAATAAACGACATATCCAAGAATAAGAATGAGCCAAGTATATTCATCATATGTGATTGTTTATTCATCAGATTAGTTGAACTGTCGCCACTGGTGATTTGGCGAGCAGACTGCACGGATACTGACATGTATCTTTTAATTGAAAGAAATTAATGTTCAATGATAGAGAAAATTTAATATGTCCGCCTGTCAGCTGATGGTCTCCGGCAAAGTGTTTTTGTCATTTTTTTCTGCATGAATTTATTAATTGAAAATTCTAAAACTGTGGTCAATTTTTAATTTTTTAATAAAGATAAAAAGAATGTAAAACATGGATGCAACAGTTTTCGATATCATCCAGTAAAATTGGGAACGCTGTTGTAGACTTTTAACATATTACGTGCATTAAAAATTAGCTTTACAAATTGAGGATTATTAATTTAGAACAAAGCTTACCAAGCCTTCGTTGCTTAGTGTGCATGATGTGTATCTTTATAAAATTATGCTTTCTGGTATCACCTGGTGTTAGATCTACCTTAGCTGGATGTCCAGCGCGTTCAATGTGGTCTGCTGCAGTGCCGTTCTACACGTAGGAATGATGGGAATGCTGGCTGTCACGAATAGAAGGAATGGCCCGGGAATCAATGGAATAGTATTCTGGAAAAATGAGATTGAATTGGAACGGAGGTCCAATTTGTGTAATCGGGACATATTAATGTCCCGAAAACTTTATTCAGGACACCGGGATAGTTTCTCAAAAACTGGGACGCCTGGTCACGCTAAGAATATTAAAATATTAATATTTTATGAAATATGAGTATTTTTCCAAATAATGGTTATCTGCGCATGTGCAAGCGCTACCAAAATGTTTTTTACATAATTTATTAGCCAAATATATAGAGCTACTTTCATAAGAAGGCCAAGCAAATATCTTGAAAATTCAGACAGATATTGCTGATAGAATGATTTGAATTTCAGTTGCTCTCAAAAATAAGCAAAACAATAAGCAGCTTTCTCCAAATTTTTATTTTTGGACTGGACACCATCAACTTCTCCTTAAGCTGATATGAAGAAGCCTCCTAATCATATGCTACAGCTACAACGCATTTCAAGCATTATTTTCTACATGGTGATCCCAAACGTAATTTTTTTTGTTCAATTTATTACTGGTCCCCCTATTTGCCTTCGGGACAAATCTTTCACTGAAGTATATGAGGTGGAACATGCCCTTTTCACCCCTGAAGTTTCAGGAATATTCGTCAAGTATTTTTATAGATATTTGACAAAACGTCTAAATCGAAAGTGTTCCTATAATCTATCCACCCCCTGTCTATTTATTAACCTGATTACCTTTATTCCTCTTACATAAATTCCCCAAACGTAATATTCTGCACGTGTCTGGCCAGTTAATGTCAAGAATCAGAACACTTAATTTAAATAGAATATATAAATATATTGTAACAAATAACTTGAATATTGGTATACAATAACAAATGAAAATTAAAATGATGAAATGTAAAATGTGAATGTAACTTTGTCATTAAAATTAGATATCAAAAGACAAAGTATAAGTTTGAATAATTCCACTGACTTCAATCTAATAACTGTGGATATAACGAATTTAGACATTTCTTAAATGTATATACTCTCAGTTTAGTAACTTGACTTCAATGTGTAACAATTTAACTCTGATTTATGTAATTTCAAACAATGTATCTTGTTACTTCTATTGATATACCAATATATGATTCCTAATTTAACATTATTATACTGCAACAAAAACATTTTTAAAGATTCTCAATTAATAACTTTCTTACAATTGATTCTTAAAAACTTTAAACTCTAAATTAAACTGTAAGACTATCTAACCCCCAAATAACTATAAAATAATATATGAACATCAAAATGTAACATTTGCTTTGACTGTTTCAAGAAAATGAATAGCTAATCTGACTTTTGGAATCTGCTCATATCTGCTGGGGCTCGACTCTGGAGGGCTGCGTTGATTTGGCTCTTCCAAGCATGCTCTACATTGACACAGCTTGTAGTACACATCTCTGTTGATGACGAATCGGGAATGTCGCTCACCACAGGTAAGATGATGGCTGATCTCGGTTGAACTAACATGTTGACAGTGCCTCTGCAGTCGACATTCTTATGGGAAACTTCTTCCATTTATTCTCATGACAATACCCTCAGGTTCGAGCAAACTCAAATATGCTAGGGGATTAATTCGTAAGTAAGTATCACATATTACCCCGCACAACAATTATGTCGGACTGCTGGAGGGCCTATCGCAATCTCAACCAAGGAGGTTTCGAACACCTCACCATCAACCACCGGTACAACTTTGTAGATCCTGACACCGGTGCCCATACACAAACCATCGAACGCCAGAAGGACCATCATTAAAAGAATTGCATTTGTCCGACAATATCAATTCCTATTAGAACGTACACATAGAGGTCATATTATGCGTCGACTTTTGTAGACTACATTGAGTGGCCAGTTTAGTAGGAACACCCATTACTACGTATCACTTGGTTACATAATTCAGTGCCAATATAAAGCGAGAGCACACCTGTCAACTACAAGCGGTGTTTGACCGTCACCATGGGGAACACAAAGGATCTGACAGACTTCGTGCGCGGGATGATACTTGGTGCCCGGTGAGGTGGGCTGAGTATTTCCGAAACCGCGCGTCTTCTAGGCTTTTCCCGAATAACCATTTCAAGGGTTTACCAGGACTACTTAAACAACCAAAAAACAATCATCCAGAGACAAACCTGAGGTCGCAAACGATTCGTCAATCCAAGGGGGTGAGAGTAGGATGGGAATGCTATTTCGTACCAATAGAAACGTCACGACTCGTCAACTCACCGTGGAGTACAACACTGGACCGCAGAATAACGTCCCTGAACCCACTACACGCCGTACATTGGCAAGGATAGGCTACAACAGCCGACGGCCAGTTTGGATACCTTTGATCTCCACCCAAAACCGCAAAAAAGTCTACAATTTCTCCGTGATCACCAATGCTGGATCGTAAACGAATGGAAGGTCTGCTAGTCGGATGAATCCCGTTTCCTATTGCGTCACGCAGATGGCTGACGCAGAATTTGAACACAACAGCATGAAGCGAATGACCCCTCCTGTCAGGTGTCTACTGTTCAGGCTGATGGAGGCTCTGTAATCGTCTGAGGAATGTTTTCTTGGTATACTCTTGGTCTGCTAATACTTGTAGAACAACGACTTAATGGTCAGGGCTACCTGAACGTTGTTGCCGAGCACGTTCATCCCTTCATGGCTACTGTTTCCCCCATCGGAAGGATACTTCCTGCGGGACAGTGCTCCATGTCGTATCGTCATGGAATGGTTCCAGGAGCACGATAATGAATTCAGCTTACTCCTCTGGCCACTACAGTCCCCGGATTTGAACCCAATCGCACATATTTTGGGAGAGCTGGAACGGGTTATTCGAGGCATGGAACCACCACTATCCAATAAGCATCAACTGTGAGCAGCTGTTGCATCTGCTTGGACAAACATCACGGAAAAATGCTTCCAGCGTCTAATTGAAACCATGCCACGGCGAATTCATGCTGTTATAGGTGCTAGGGAAGGTGTCAACACACGATTAGGAAGGCGTTCCTAATAAACTGGCCACTCAGTGTATATACGATTCGTGTGCAAGAAACGATAAAAGAAAGTATGTTAGTCGTGGAAAGCCTCAGTCATACCACAGAATGGAACAGTCTGAACATGGACGGCGGAAAATATGGTCACTTCAATGGTGGACACTCGTAAGAGATACATGTATGGGTGGTGATCAACATCCAATATTGATTCTAGAAAATGCAAGGTAGAGACGCTAAAAAAGTTTCCGTCTGCAAAAGCCAAATGCTTTAAACTTGAAAATTAATAGGGGAATTTTATCATTTATTAAGAACTTGACACGGGAATTTTGTGGAAAAGGATATTTTTCTGAAACATAAGTTATTTAAGTCTTCCGTCCCGAAAGCGAAGTCGAATATTTCAGAAATCGGCTAGCGCTTCGCAACACATGCTTCGTCTCTTTCTCAACCCTTTCTCTTCCGGCTCAAATTAACCCTCCGAAATCGCAGATTATCATCAAAGAAGACGTAGGAAGGAACTTGAAGATATTAGTTTTCCCTCACCGAAAACTCCACAAAAGTTTGCTCATTACAAATTTAATTCAGTACACTACGATTTTGTATGTTACAAGTCCAGATTCCTAAACAAGAATTATGAAAAACACAAGCAGAAAGGTGGTATAAGCGTCATCAACAGGGCTATTTTGAAGGAGACTGTGATTAATAACATCCAGGTGAAATAGAATTATTTTATTGTTAGAATTCGTGAAATTTTGAGTAACGCCATATATTTAAGGCGGTAGTAATATTTTTTTTTTTGTTAATTCTAACAGATTTAACTTTTGCTGTTTGTTCCCAGATGTTTTCTATAGTTGATAGTGAATTTTAACGTGCATATTGTTTTGACATTCTTCTAAAATTGATTTTCTCGAATTCAGTATTTAGAAAATATAAAAGAACCTTATCATTTTTCCTTTCTCATTTTCGATCGAATGTTATATCACATTGTCTTAGTTCTAAAGACCAAGTGACTGCCACCCACAACAACTCCGACCCCACTGGGACAATTTGGCCCAAACTACCTACTAAGGTAGATTTTGCCTACAGAAATTTCCATATCGAATTTCACTCATTTACATACTTATATTCAACATGGATCACTTGTTCTCCTCTAACTCCTACCCCTGTAATTCCGACCCTAGTGGGTTAATCAAAAGCAAACAAAACAGTGAAGGTGAGCATGGCCATAGTAAGTGTTCAGAGGGGGAAGCAAAATAATATAATATTTAAGGAGTGATACTTTAAAGGAAACCCTGAAACTTAAGAATGAACGTGGCTCATTGAAAGACTTTTATTTTGGTATAAAAAAATGCAATATTTATTTATAAAATATCAAAATATTCTATACAAAGGAACGTTCTATACAAAATGACTTAAAATTGAGGAATAGGCATTGCGATCTCAATTACAAAAAAAAATATTTCTCGGAATAAAAAATACTTGAATGTACGTTAAAATACAGCAAAAAGACTGTAACGAGAAATATTAAATCGCTACATTTGAGTAATTAACTTTAAATATAAAAAAGAATTGAGACAGACCAATTCCTTATAATTAATAAGGAAAAGAAATTTCAAATTCCCATTAAATGTCTAAAGAAAGACTGAGGAATGATAAACAATTAATAATTGGGAATAAAAATGAAATTATACAGCATGGCGTCCCTTATGCACGTTATTGTTGAAATAACATTAAAAGAAATTTCATTATTACCTTATGGGGTAACCCGCAAAACAATGCTGCTCGATAAAAAACCATGGCTGCCGTGAGAAAGTAAGAAATTCAATAAGATACTAAACATCGAACGGCAGAGTAGAAGTAATTCGCAGAGCATTGGAATGAAATTGATAAATGAAGTTGAACGCCATGCTGCAGGCAAGGAAGGACGTGGAGGACCAGAAGGAGGGACGACTGGTCAAGCCAGTTGCTGGAAGTGGTCTGTCTGAAAGTTAAAAAAATCAGTAACCACGGAAAGAACATCAACAATAGTGGGACACACATCCTCGTGCTCACGAAAATTATTCACGAGGGACAACTAGCTGCAGACAGTGATATTCACGTGGAGATTTTAATTAACATTTATTAAAACAATATATACTCAACAATCACTGTCTGCAAAACGGTAAAAAAACAACTTAAAGAGTAGAAAAAATAGAAACTTGAATTATATCTATTTTTTACATAAAAATCTTAGTTTTCCCGAACAAGCCCCCTGTAATTTTCTTGAACACAAAAAAAATGATGGTCATTTGTACAGACAGAAGTTTAGGTACTGACGTAACATATTACAGATTCAAAAAAAGTTGCAAGAAAGAAATAAACATTTATGCCTTTATTATTTTGTTTCATTTGTGTGTGCGCACACAGTATGTTTGCCTTTTTAGCAAAAGAAGACAAAATTTATTTTGCATTCTGGTATACCATAATTAAAATGTATATTAAACGTATAATACATTAACAAATGTAAAAAATACATATCATGTAGTAAAATAAATGTAGTTACTGCCTTCACGTAAGGTAAGAACAAGCCCAAAAAATATCCTTTTGTGATTTTAAAGCTAAAGTCATTTAACAAAAAATATTGCGTTTAGAACCCCTCTCATCCCGCGAAGTAAATAACTTTGCAATTATGAAGTTTAAAGGAACAAGATAAACTTTGTAAATTACCTTCGTGTAGGCCAGCAAACCAATGAGTTAAGTAATTTATTATAAATAATTACTTATCCTGCTCAGATAAGGATAACAAATCCAGGAATCTGCGTAAAGCAGAGGCAGGTAATGGTTTAGTTAGTGCGTCAGCCGGCATGTCGGGGGGAGAGCAGTAGGTAAGAATCACATTTTGAAGATTAATTTCTCGCGCGATGAAATTATGCAATCTCAAGATGTGTCTTGTCCTACTCTTTGATTCTAATGCTCCCAGACATGCTATGGCAGACGTCGAGTCAGTATAAATGATTGTGGGGAAATTAACAAACTCCCCTTGTCCTAACTCAGTTATGAGGTCCCAAAGACATTTCAGTGACTTCACGCATTCGTTCATAGCGATTATTTCGGCTTCGCAGCTGCTCAGGGCGACTAAACGTTGCTTCTTAGATGACCAGGTTATGGTATTTTTCCCCATTTTGATCAAAATTCCAGAGTATCCTTTACTCTGTGGGGTGACGCACCAGCTAGCGTCAGCGAATGCGCACAAAGGACCCGTAGATGGGGTAAAAACGAGTGATGTGTCGCAGGTGTGTTTAAGATAAGAAGCGACGCCCTTAAGAGCAGTCATATGCAAATGTGTAGGCGATTTAACATATGTCGACAGCCTAGTAATTGCAAAAGCTATATCCGGCCGCGTGCAAGTCATTACATATGTTAAGGAACCGAGAAGAGATTGGTAATTGGTAGAATTGACCGGTTGTGAATCCGCAGTATCATCAAGGTTCACTTGAGGGCTTAGTGGCATGGTCTTTGGCTTGATGTCTTGAAGGCCATAATCATGCAGGATTTGCTTGATATAATGTGCCTGTGACAGATGAATTGAACCGTTCACTTGTGACACATTAATACCTAGCAGATGCTTTACCACTCCTAACTCCACGAGGTCGATTTCTTGTTTCACTTTGTCCATGATGGAGGTTAGGATGGAGACATTTGTTGTTGCTGCCACGATGTCATCCACATAGACAGTTAAAAGAATGTTGCACCCAGCATTGGTGAAATAGAAAAAACAATCGTCTGCTCTGGATGGAGTAAATTTTAATCGGGTAAGAAGCTGACGCAATTTTACGTACCAGCATCTTCCACTTTGCTTGAGGCCGTAAAGTGATTTACGAAATTTGCAGACGTGATTAACTGGCGTTGATAATCCCTTGGGTGGCAACAGATATATGGTGTGGTCTATCAGTGCGTGAAGATATGCACATTTGACGTCATGCTGGCGCAGTGACATCCCTGTATTTGCAGCTATGGCAAACAATAAGCGGAGGGATTCCATTCTGATGACAGGTGAGAAAGTTAACTCATACTGGCTCCCGTAGACTTGTGACGAGCCGATAGCCACCAACCTTGCCTTGAATCTGGACTCCGAACCATCAGGATTGTATTTGATGCGGTAGATCCATTTGCTCTTTAAAATTTTGACATTTGGTGGTGGAAGCTCTAAATCCCAGACATGATGAAGCATGAGTGAATTCAACTCATCTTGCATGGCCTCTTCCCATTGATGATGTTGGGGAAAAGCAAGTGCTTGTTCATAAGACTGGGGGGGTGATTGGTGGAGTGATTAGCAAGTCGGAGTCAGTAAAGTCAGGATGACATAAGGCGGCACGTTGTTTTTCTGCCTTCTCTTTTAATCTTTGTGAACGTTGTAATACCGGTTGTGGGACTTCAACGGGTGGTTGGTTCACTGGTGATTTAGACGAACAAACTGGAGCATCTTCCATCGATGTGGTTTCTGATGGAGGTGTGACCACTAGCGTGTCCTCAGTATCAGATAGGATCTGCATTCTTGTTTCGTCTAATGTTAAAGTGGGTGAGATTGGCGGTACGCTCTGAATGATATGTGGTTCATCAGGCTGTGGTGCTTCAAAGACTGGGGGTTCCATACGAATTGGAAATACCAGAGGAACAGATGATGAATCTGATTTTCTTGTAAACTCTGGAAACACCTTAGGAAAGAAACGAACGGTACGTGCTCGTAAAAACTTGCTCTCATTGAGCGCATAAATAAGGTACCCAGGAGATGAAGCGGAGTATCCCATAAAAACACCACTTTTGGCGCGAGCGTCAAATTTTGATCGGTGCGACTTGGTATATAATAGTATACTAGGCAACCGAAAGGAGCTCGATATTTGATGGTCGGTTTCTTTTTGGATGATATTTCTTCAGGGGACTTAGTTTGACCTCGTCTAGGCAGAGAATTAAGATTAAAAACTGCTGTAGTCGCAGCATGGTCCCAGAATTGGTGCGGAACTTTTGACGATGCAAGAAGAACTCGAATTCCATCGCAAATGGAGCGTACAGTTCTCTCAGCAACACCATTTGACTGGGGGTTTTCAGGAACGGTGAATTGTTGAGATATGCCTTGCTTCGTACAGAACTCACCTAGCTCCGCATTACTGAATTCTGTTCCATTATCCGAAAATATACACGCCAGATTTTGTCCTGTAGAGCGTTGTAGCTTTAATATTAAGTCTATTAACGCTTTTGGCACTTTACTTTTTGTCGGAGTAGCACAAACGAAAGTTTTTCGTGTAAAGTCATCGACGGCTACTAACAGGAACTTGTTTCCATGGATAGAAGTGGTAGGCATTGGTCCCACTCTGACCACGTGAAGTAGCTGCAAAGGACGTGTTGACCGTTGACCTTGCACAAATGTTGTGAGGGGCGTTGCATAGTCGTGCCTGAAGGCATGCAACACATGGTTGGTCATCAATTAATGGCGGCAAAACTTCAAGACCGCGCATGCTATGGTGTTTCACGGCTGCGGTGAGTTTTTTTGATGACTGGTGGCCCAACGCATTGTGAATGTCACTGTAAGTGATAGCCATTGAAAGTAATGGGGGGTCCGTTCGGGTAACTGAATGGATATTTGAGACCACGGGAAGGAACGGGACGTCCTCCACGCCCTCCTGCGCAGCGATGGTCGTACCCTTGGGTGAAGTAATGGAATAACCAGTTGGGCCGAAATGAAGACTGTAACCCTGCTTTGATAATTGACTCATGGAGACCAGATTAAGGCGTGCGTTTGGGGCATAAAGCGCGTCATGGAGTTTTAAAACTGCTCCTGAATCTAATAACACGCTTGCCGCACCAGTACCGATGGCAGCAATCGTTTTCTTAGGGTCTGCAGTATGTATCCGCTTATGGCAGCTTTAAAAAGAATCAAAGAACTGTTTTTCTTTAATTACGTGAAATGAGCTGCCCGTGTCAACTATCCAATCCTTGGCTACAGGTTGCAGGTTTCTTGCTTTGTCCTTTTGTACCTAATTTGCGAGGCTTACGCTTAGGACGTGAAGCTGATGCACGAGGCATACGCTTTGTTGATGCAGGATCCTGCGAACGAGGGGGTATCGCGGTGCGTGAAGTAGTTGGACCTGTAGTAGTGGGATAAATTTTAGACGGACAACCCGTTTTTACGTGTCCTCGGCCTCCACAATTATGGCATGTTACGTCATTAGTTTGACGGGCATTTGTATATGGACGCGGGGAAGAAACAGGTGGCACACGAGGCTACACCTATTGAGGAATTTAGCGTGGTGTGGTCCTTAAAAACTACATTTAGTTGACTCAAGAAGGTTTCAATTGACATTGATGGGTTTGAATGGACCGCGAGTCTCAATGGAGTATAAGTTGAGGGTAGACCTGCGACCATATGGTCAATCAAAATTTTATCATCCAGAACCAGGGATACGGCTCCAGCCTGAACACGTATTTGTAGCGCTCATGCTACATAGGCTTTCGGATCATCAGCGTCTTAGAAACGCAAGGCTGAGAGACGCCGCATTATGCAGCCTGTGTCACTGAATCCGGCCTTCCATATCGACGCTTAATTGCTTTCCACAATGTATAGGGATTGTCATCTTGAAGCATGATGACAATATCATCACTCACCATACTCAGGAGGTAATGCCGTGCTCTTGCCCAATCAAGGCGCATGGATGAGCTGGCTGATGCTTCTGTAGGGAGAGAAGTCTTTTCTTGGACATATTTGACTAGAACTTTGGTTTCGAGAAAAGTTAAAACTCGATACGTCCATTGAATATAATTGGCACTCGTTGGCCTAGGGAGGGAACGACCCTCTTCAAAATATGATTCCTCCCTATTGTATTAAAATAAAAGAAAGAAACCACGAACCTCTGCTACCATATGTTCACAGGGGGAAGCAAAATAATATAATATTTAAGGGGTGATACTTTAAAGGAAACCCCGAAACTTAAGAATGAACGTGGCTCGTTGAAAGACTTTTATTTTGGTTTAAAAAAATGCGATATTTATTTATCAAATATCAAAATATTCTATACAAAAAGAATGTTCTATACAATATGACTTAAAATTGAGGAATAGGCATTGCGATCTCAATTACAAAAAAAAAAATTTCTCGGAATAAAAAATACTTGAATGTGCGTTAAAATACAGCAAAAACACTGTAACGAGAAATATTAAATCGCTACATTTGAGTAATTAACTTTAAATATAAAAAAGAATTGAGACAGACCAATTCCTTATAATTAATAAGGAAAAGAAATTTCAAATTCCCATGAAATGTCTAAAGAAAGACTGAGGAATGATAAACAATTAATAATGGGGAATAAAAATGAAATTGTAGAGCATGGCGTCCCTTATGCGTGTTATTGTTGAAATAACATTAAAAGAAATTTCATTATTACCTTATGGGGTAACCCGCAAAACAATGCTGCTCGATAAAGAATCATGGCTGCCGCGAGAAAGTAAGAAATTCAATAAGATACTAAACATCGAACGGCAGAGTAGAAGTTATTCGCAGAGATTGGAATGAAATTGATAAATGAAGTTGAACGCCATGCTGCAGGCAAGGAATGACGTGGAGGACCAGAAGGAGGGACGACTGGTCAAGCCAGTTGCTGGAAGTGGTCTGTCTGAAAGTTAAAAAAATCAGTAACCACGGAAAGAACATCAACAATAGTGGGACACACATCCTCGTGCTCACGAAAATTATTCGCGAGGGACAACTAGCTGCAGACAGTGATATTCACGTGGAGATTTTAATTAACATTTATTAAAACAATATATACTCAACAATCACTGTCTGCACAACGGTAAAAAAACTTAAAGAATAGAAAAAATAGAAACTTGAAATATATCTATTTTTTTACATAAAAATCTGAGTTTTCCCGAACAGTAAGCTATGTTCCAATTTTCAAACTTCTACCTCAAATATTGCAGAAATTATGAAAGGGACGAATGGATGGACAGATGAACTTTGTGAAACCAAAAAGCAGTTCCATTCTTCCGCTACATAATATTTCCAGTGGCAGAGATTAAAAAAAAAAAAAATCTTGTCCTATCTGCGGATGCTGCAGCGATCGTTGACTATAAAAGCATGAAGATAGAATTACTGGGATCTACAGGAATTTCGGAATCAATTTCAACGTGCGACTTCGTATCGAAGCTTCTCAAGATGTAAAATCAAAGAGGCGAATGCAATAGGGAGAAATATCAAAACATAAACACTGAATATCCGCCATCTTTTGAGGGCATCGAGAGCCATGGCTGCTATGGCTCTGAACTTATCCCATTATTATACAATACATCCAAACACGCAACAATTCATTACCATCGTTATACAATAACAAATCTGGCAAAAACGGCGCACTTCGATGAGTAGCAGTATAGGATTGCCTTCCTCTTGCCCTCAAAAAATGGCAGCTGTACCCATCATTCAATGCAAAGATATTTTCCCCTATTCCTTCAACTTCTCACGTCGTAAAGTAAAACTTATTCAAGTGAGTTAAAGCATTTACCAAAAGTAAATTAAAAATTGATGAAAACTCTACCAATACAGTTTATTCATTTAATTCCAGAGAACTGCTCGCTCAGGATCACTATGAAAAAATCCTAGAATTTTAAATACCCCAATTGTGTGTTATCTGTTTACTCAAGCCCAAAGATTTATGAATATATTGGAATTGGTCGAAGAAAATTCTCCGACTTATAGAATTTCAATTATCACTTTGTGATATTTATAAAATTTTTATTTTTTTGTATTAGAACTTATAATTAAACATACCAAAATAAATCATGAATGCATTCTTGACTACTTAAAATAACCCGTGACAACTGTTCTTTTATCTTTGTCCTCATCTCATTCCACTGCATTAACGTGCTATTATTTCTTATTAAACATATTCTTTCAAAACTCTTATTAAATCACCAATTTTAAATACGGCACAATTTGTCTGTAACTTCAGTTAGGTTATCAGTACAATGTTTCTTATAAACCTAATGCAAAGGGGATAAGAACAACTTCTGCAAAATTTATTTTAGTAACTTGAATGTACAAAGTTAATTGAAAATGCTTTTTTTTTGGCTTATCATAAAAAAAATTAACGTCTTAAATGTAGATAATCTTTGTGTAAACTTCATTATGGTAGATAAAATGTCAGGTGTTTCTAAACTATACACAGCCTATATAATTTTTTTTTCTATAAACAAACTTTCTAAAATAAGACAGTTTAAAACATGCGTACTATTTAAATATAAACATCATATTAAAGAATTTTCGCATTTTATATTAAAATTAAATTACTATGTGTGATTAAAGTATCAAATTAATAATCCCAGAACAAATTTTAATTGACCTCTGAATTTTTATTGACAAACATGTTAAAAAGGGGGCATAGATGTCATAAGACCATCCGACTAAATATGCCTTGTCGCATCATGCCTACTGCCTGCCTGTCCTGCACGGATGAAAATATATAAATGGCCTTGGGTTCAGAAATATATTATGGTTGTTTAGAGTTAAAGGAAATTCATTTTCTATAGTTAACGCAGAGAGAGAAATGGACTGCACGTACGAAATTTGAGCAAAGCTTGGACTGATACGCATAGTGAAATGGCACTCAAGTCATATCTACAAGTAACTCTTCATCTCTACAAGAAAGCGCGTTTGCACACACGCATAGAAATACATCTATGTCATGTGAATCGAGAAATTGTCTGTAAATGTCTATTATAAGTTTACAATATTTGAAATTTTACTTTTAAGATTATGGCTAAACTTAGAAGATTGCAAAATGCATTTGTGAAATTGTTTTTTGGATAAGTTTTTTAGAATTATCCTGAGTAAATGAAATATATTATGCAATGATAATAAAAAAATCCAAGTTTTTTTAAGAAGATGCTGTAAGTGACCCCGTTTCTAAGGTTATTTTTATTAGCTGAATATTGTTATGGGTTTATATTTTTAAGTCTAATTGATTTTTATGATGGATTTTAATCATTTTTTTATGAAATTTTATCAAACAATGTGCAGTCCATACATTTCATCATGCAACCGCTATTTTCAGTTAGACTTGTGCAACACCTAGTGGCAAATTTTAATGCAAATTTTATGCAAATTTTAAAGTGTAAGCATCTGGTGTCGAAATTGGGAAACATGCTACCATCTGGTGTCGAAATTGGGCAACACGTTATTTCCAAGCTATAACGAAGCTTAAGCATTGTTGTCCTCGCTATAAGGACGGAATCTTTGAGGTTCCATAACTCCCTAACCAGGCGATCTTAATCAAAACCTAACGTTCCATTGGACTTAGTATAATTTTTACTATAGATGGCTATAATTAGAACGTATTACTATAAGGGGTTCTATTTTTAACAGGCCACGTGGTATATTCAATATTTACCGAAAAACGTTATGGTGGAAATTATTGTTGTATGGTTGGATGCCATAAAAATGAATACAGTCTGTTTAGTTCTCCTTTATTAAATAAAGATCCCGGAAGGAGGAGAATATAGATTCAAGCTTTGAAGCATATCAGTTAATATTTCAGAAACAAGAAAGCTTATCCTGAGCAAGTGACGGAAGATGAAAAAGATGCACGAAAAGAGGGAGTGGATGAAAAGGAGGCACAGTTGTCTTCCAAAAGGGCCCTGTGATGAAATTATTTAAGATTTTTTGTTTATATTTACTTCTAAATACATCAAAATAGTGCCCGGGCAAATTTATCTCGGACGCGACAGGAGGTTAATCCATCACTGCCCGTGCATAATAATGAATGATAAAAATTTAATAATTTAATTAATTTAATAATGAGAGAAATTAAAAGAAGTAATAATTTTTGTATATTTTTGGGTAGAGAAAATGGAACTATATTGAGGCCAACTAAGAACTCTAAAATCTGTTCTGGACATTTTGTAAATGGTAAATTTTTTTACCACCAAATATCCAGATTACAAGCCTACAATATTTCCTCCTATGTATAACAAACACCATTAACAAATAAGTCTACTGAGAGGTTTCTAAGGTAATAAAAATAATTTCTTCCTTTTCTGATTAATTTTTTTCTAAACAATCCTTCCCAATCAAGAATCGATTGAGAATTGCACCGCAATGTCATACCTATTTTTTTGAAGAAAGCATGTGTTCTTTATAATGTCTAGTGTTTATTCACTGTCTAAGATTAATCTTACAGCCTGTGTTTACCTAACGATGTTGCTACTTTTTGACACCAGTTGACGGTTTTTCACAGCGATCGATGCGATCCTGGAGGGTTGCATCTTTCCTATTCATCGACGGAAGTTGCCATTCATATTGAGATGTCATTTCGTTTTGGTTTTTTTTTGGCAATGGGAAATTCAAATAAAAAATGAATTAATTTTCCATATAATGAACTGTACATTTTATATACGGGATAATTAAAGTTTTGTGGCATATATTATATGCTATAAGTTCGTTTTTTTTTATAATTTCGTTTGAACTTCATCAGCCTTAAGTTCGCCCCCCAGTTGTTGCAGCGTTAACATTATACTCTTGTATAATACGGTCTCACAAATTTAGGTGCTTTTTAGGCCAAACTTTTTCGCATTATAGTAGAATATATACAGCACCTTACTAGTCGCGCCGCTCTGAATTCCCTTCAACTCTTAAGTCCCCTAAAGTTACTAAGCAATAGCGTTCAAGTGACTTAGCTAACAATCAAACGTTAACAGGAATATATAGTTACTAAGTACTTTTATTAATCATAAGAATAAACATGCTTGGTTTTAAACAGAATTAATGGTGGATAATAAAATATTAAATTGGATTACAAAAAACAATGTTAAAAGAAGGGGCTATGGGAATTCTAAAATTATTCAGTCTCCATATAAATGTCACAGTTACTTATAAATAGCAAAACTTTCAGTCTCGTAAATTCAGGTTAAGTCTTTTAATTGAATTGTCTTTATGCAGCACACACTATTGTCTCGCTTCTTTCCTTTTTTTTGCACTAAACACTTGCTATCTTATTTTTACGCACGGCCCCGCGTAATTACTACTGTACTTAACTTTGGTTTCGATGATTGACACACCACAGAGTCCTTGGTTCACAATTCTTGTCTCTACATTATGCGCTGTCTTCGCCGTCGTTCTCTCTGCTCACAGATGTATGATGTTTTCCATACTCTTACATGTTCGTAGTGCTACTCTGATATTTTCCAGATTTCAGGTGGCGAATCGGTGACCAGTGCACCTAGGGTCGGTGATACGGTACTCGGCTGCCATTTCCACACGCCCTGTTGCCTACAGCCCAGCTGTTGGGTCCGTGCTGTGGAAAACGACACAGGTTGGTTTTGTACTGCCTAGTACCCCAACGCTTAAGGAGGCCAGCTGCGTATTCCTAGTCCTTAAAGGACCTACGCCTGTATAATTTATCGTAGTCGATATGGAACCATGCAAATACTAGCTGCGCTTTTTCCTATCCGGCGTTGTGTACCGCACGACCCCTGGACACCTGTTGCTTAGACCTTACCACCTACCTCCCACTACTGTACAACTCGGTCGGCTCGGTCTTGCATCCTGCTCCGCTACCTGGCTGTGGTCTCGTTCCTGGTGGTTTCTGGTTCTCTCTGTTCACAGCTTTCTTTTCTCGGTCTTCTCTTCGCAAAAAACTTTTTTCTCACTCCCTTCTTAAAACCTTTCATTTTCTCCGATCTTTTCTCTTCTAGATCGTCTTTGTAACTGCCCTCTCATATCTCTCCAAAATTTTCACTCCTCTTTTTCTCTTCTATTCTTTTCTTGGCTTGGCCTTCTTTCTCATTGGTCAAAAGTTTCATTTCGGAGAATCTTTCCTTCAAGTGCAGTGGCCTCGGCAACGCCGCTCCTCCTTTCACACTCATGGTTCTTTCTGGGTTTTCAGCTTAATCCATAAACAAAGGAGATTAGGCCTATACCTACTCGTTATTGCCATCGGTAAAATAACGTGACAAGAAGAATTTTTAAAACAAAAGAAAAGTAGACTGAAGAATATATTAAAGTTTAAGATTTCTCGTCTATTTTGTATTGCCACTCGAACCTTATTGTTTTAATATGGTGAAATAATGGAAATAAAAATAACTGACCATTAGCAAGTGAACTGAAATAGAAAAAAAAATTTGTCTCACTACTTAAGAGATGGGGGGGGGGGTGGGTTTCTATATGAAATCTATGCTAATTCGCTTTTCCCCAATATTTTCTTTTTTATTAATCGCAGAACAACACAGATATGCCTTATTATGCACGGCTTATGTGTAGTGGCGAGTCATATAGAATATTTCTAATGAATATGACATATGTCTCGTCACACTTAATAAAAACCTTAGAAGACAATAGAAATATGACACAGCAGTAGCATGGAAAAGATGAATTATTGATAGTGTAAAATAGACATGGTGAGTTTAAAGTTGTGCACATCAAAGTTTAGCTGTTTGTATAAGTACCAGTTTAAGAATTAAATGAAAGTATCACAGAGATTACTTGAAATTAGGCTTTTATTTTTAGCAGACAAGCTTTAGTTGTCACAACAAATGTTGGAAATGACGTCTTTTTTCGCGAATATAGAATCATCTTTTTGCCAGATTTCAAGAGACTCTCTGTGAAGCATGTCAGTATAGGCCTCGTCCACCTTTGCTTTGGTGGTGACTCTGCACCACTAAGTGGTAGCTTCCGGCAATTGTTCCGTGAGGTGCTGAGATGATCAGCATAGGGTGCTTGTGTGACTATTCGCATAAACCACATTTTTCAGCAACCCCAAAAGGAAGAAATCAGTGGGGTGATAAATCCGGTGAGCGAGGGAGCCACAATCCCAGGGAAATGATGTGCTGATCGAAAAATTCCTTCAAATAATGTATGTTTGCTGTTCCTGACAAAGCAACATGCGACAGACTTGAACATGATCTGTATATGTAAATGGTCTCTGCACTCCACTCTCTAGCTTGTCTAAGGCCTGCAGCTCACTTCAGATGGCGTTTGTGTAACATCTTCAGCAACATGCTTCCCTTGAACTTAGAGTTTAAATCAAATTTGCTGGCCAAAAGTAATAATAATAAACAAGGTGAAATTATTTGGTGTAAACCTTTATATTAGAATATTGTTTATTGCAATTATTTCTTTGGGAAAAAATAAACTTAGAATTTTTTGCTATTTCGTGAAATTTAAGAATTGTTTTCTTTCACTATTTGTTATTAAAACATAAAATCTGTTAAATAAATTTAACTTTTTCTTTTAAAAAATAAAATTAATTTTTCCCTCTAAAAAAAATAAACTTAAGGTGTATATACAGGGTGGTCCATAAGTCTGTCCCCCCCTTTTAGTTTTTGAACCGAAGCAGATATGTCAATTTTGATGAATCCAATGAATAGGAAGTTGTGGGTGGCCTATCCCATGGTGCACTTTTCATCATCCCAAATATGCAAATTAGGACACATTCAAAATTTATCTCAAAAACCTTAAGGGATACAGAAAAAAACCCAATTGCAAACTTGTTCAGCATAAAAAAACAAACAAAACAAAAAAAAATCATCCAATTCGGACCAACAGTTCCCTAAAAAAGTTAAAAAAAGTAAATAACCATCTCAAACTAAAAAAAGCCAACTGGGCCAAACCAAAGTGAATCATGTTGGTAACACTCTAAAGGGTATGTTCCACATGATGCCCTTCAGCACCAATCCACAACTGAGCACGTAGTTTCAAAGATGCCATCACTCTTGTTACCATATCGGATGTAATGGATTGGCAGGCAGTCTGAATTCTCTGTTGCAAATCCAGCATAGAAGTTGGCTGAGTGGCATAAACATTGTCCTTAAGTTAACCCCACTAAAAGAAGTCATTAGGAGAAAGATCTGGTGAGCATGCAGGCCAATGAATTGGGCCACTCCGGCCGATCCACTGACTTGGAAACATTGCATCGAGATGATCACAAGTAGCTGCCGCTGAATGGGCTGGAGCCCCATCATGTTGATACCATACCCTTCGAAGTGATGCTAAAGGAAGCTCATCTGCAAATTCTGCCACTACAACATTTATTATCATGTCTCTGTCTCGTGCAGCTGTCAACGTCCCTTCGTAGAACAATGGACCAACCAATCCACCATTGATGATTCCACACCAGACATTCACTCTCCATTTCACCTGGTGCACAGCCTCTCGTAACCATCTAGGGTTTTCTGTTGCCCAATAATGGAGATTGTATTTATTAACCAGACCATCTCTAAAGAAGATGGCTTCGTCTGACCACAAGACCAATTGAGAAAGCCTGGGTCATCATCGATGTGAATAAGAGCCAATTGCAGAACTCAAGACGAAAATCGTAGTCTGTTGGCTTCAATCCTTGGTGGCAGTGGACGTGATAAGGGTGGAATCCATGCATATGAAGCAATCTTAATACTGATTGATGACTGCAGCCAGCTTCTTCAGCAACTGATCGAGTACTACAATGAGGATTAGCATAAACAGCAGCTAAAATGGCTGTGCTGGAGTCCTCTGATGTGACAGTTGTTGGTCTACTTTGCCGGGTCTGATGACTGACACTTCCTGTTTGCTGAAATCGTTGAACAACCTGGCGAATTGTCTTAGAAGTGGGAACTCTAGCATGGGGATATCTAACATGGTATTCCCTGGCTGCACCTTTGTAATTATGTGCAAATCCAAAACATAAAACCATACCAACCATTTCTTCTCTACTGTATTCTGCCATTTTTCAGACCTGATTGGCAGTTTCTTCCCCATTCATCAAAAAGCTTCAGCATTTAAAGGGCTAGTGGATAAAATCCAACGGGGGGGGGGGGGGACAGGAAGATGCAAATGGAATGTGAGTGCCAATTAGCATTTGCAATTAACTTTTTTTGGAACCGTTGGTCCGATTTGGATGGTTTTTTGTTTTTTTTTGTTTTTTTTATGCTGAACAAGTTTGTAATTGGGTTTTTTTCTCTATCCCTTACGGTTTTTGAGATAAATTTTGAATGTGTCCTAATTTGCATATTCGGGATGATGAAAAGTGCACCATGGGATAGGCCACCCACAACTTCCTATTCATTGAATTCATCAAAATTGACATATCTGCTTCGGTTCAAAAAATAAAGGGGGGATATCTTGGACTTATGGACCACCCTGTATATACACTTACTTTTCAAACTTGCTTATCCATTAGGGTCGCGGGGACAGCAGCCTGTGGGGGATCTTCAGTGATATTAATTTTCGGCCATCAGGCGCATGCCTCCCTGGTACCCAAGCGACTCGAACCCAGATTCTCCAAGTAGTCTAGCCACCTGGTTCTAGGCCAATTTTTTGGTCTCTTATGCACCGGCTTGGAAAATAACAACTACCTAGGAAGACCAGTTTGCAGCATCTGTATCACATGGCCATACCAACGCAAGTGAGATCTCTGAATGCAGAGAAGTAGCGGCTCAACACTTAAAAGACTCCCTTATTGTACTGAAGTGTACTCTATCTATAGTCTTTACAGCCTAACTTTGCGCAGGATGTAAACAAAAGCATGTGGTGAAGTGATATTCTTTTAGCTGATTGAGCCTTGCAAATTCTCGTGCTAAAAAACAAAATAAATTACACATAAATTGATCAATTTTAAAAGAAATATACTTAAAAAAAATCAGACACTGGAGAAATCCACAACTCTCCTGGCAAACGACAGTACAGAAATCACCATAATGGGATTAAGGGATTAAGAGATTAAATCTACTCCATGGTTAAGATTAAGTATTGTGAGGTCACACTTAATAATATGCAAATTAGCAAAACTATGGAAATTGCATTCAGAATATTTAGATTCCAATTATCTAAAATAAGTAATGTTATGCAGAATATTCATTGGTCCTCAGGTTTAATCTTAAATTAAAATCATAATGTTTGCATATAAAGTAGAGATTATTACTAATTCGGATATGTTTTATTAAAACCTTTTCTAAAAGAGACCCAAGTTAGGATATATAAGGACATCTGGTTTCCCTTTTCCTTTTTGAGAAACAGGGGTGATGTCCATCTTCCGATGATCTATAGGCATTCACCGAGCAGAAAGTAACCTTCCCGAATCCATTAACATTCTTTGGAAGTTTATTACACATTTTAAGAAAGCAGTGCAATCCTATACAAACGAACCGACAGGGTTGAATAAAGAGAAGGAAAAGGTAGAATTACTATCTTGATTGTGTGGGAAGACACACTAATTGCTTGGAGCTATTAAGCCAGTGACCCAAGGGGTCTCGGGGACTCTTAAGATGCAGACAGACAGGCAGATGGGATGGAGGGGAAGGAGGCCCAAATGAACTCAGTTTGACTCCTCTAAATGACCCCTCAGATTTAGCATGTGATGTCACAAGATTGTCACGTGATTCTTGAACACTTCCAGCCTCCTTTAACTATGCAAACCCGGGAGAAGAGAATCAGTCTATTCACCAGAGATGAGACGTGCATCATTGATAGACTAGCGGCTTGTTAATTAGTAACTCTGTCCGAATCCTGGAGGCAGTGTAAGCGGGCCATGGATCTTGGTAATCCAGAATTTCCTGCAAAACCCATTGCAGTCTACCCAGCTGTCCTTTAGAATTTCTGCAGAGGCATTCACAATTATTTTATTTTACATTTTAATGATTTGTCCACGTCACATAGATTTTCTTTTGTTCGCTCGATTTCAAGGTCTTTTTAACGAGTAAAACCATGTAGCGATCCTTAAATATAAGTTTTCTATGCCCCGCTCATTCGCGATGCCCAGAAGTGAGAAAATGTTACGAAAGTAACAAAGATTCCATTCCCGGACAGAAGCAAGATCCACAACGCAGACGTACGACCAGTCGATATCAGTGCAGGTATGCTTTGTTTCCCTATGGCCAAAAATGTGTATTCTTTTGATGTGGTTGAATTGATAGGTAGATGGGATTAATGGTATTTTATGGGATTATCATCTTTATTGGCTAGGATTTATTGGTTCTTTATACATCCAGAATAGTACCTTATTTTAATTATCCATTTCTTTCTTAGATTAAATTGATTTGTTATTGTTTGAATGAGTCGTTTATGCTTCCTAAAATCTTTCCTGGCACGAACCGAAAATGCGAAGAAATAATAATAAATGTAGGTCTAATATTTTAATTAGTAATCAAAATTAATGGCGCAGTCGAATAACCCTAATTAGGCATTTAAATTCATATAAACCCCGGTCATCACATTTATGCGAAGGTATCAGCGAACCTTACAGTATGTCGTGCAGGAAACAAAACCTGTATCTCGGGGCCCCAAACACTTTTATTTAAGATTTATTCTTCATGTAATATATTAAAAAATTAATGATATTTATAAAATTGATAATGATTATTCGAAAAGCAATTTAAGACCGCTCATAACACATTCTGAGAAAAACTGAGAGTTAATGGTATTTATTTATCATACATAATGTTATAAAATAAATATTTTATATAAATGTCTTTCTCGCTAAGCTTTTCATTAAAATAGATACTTTTTCTTTTTAATAAATAGTAAAAAGCCCTAAAGACTTTCAGTTGAATCTCTTGAGAGCATAAGGGATTAGTGGATTAAAAGATTGACAGATAGGGATTCGTCTGGTCTTGCCAACCAATGTGTATCAGAGGGAAGCTAAATGGATTCCTCCAATCACATGAGCCTGCGCAGGGATACGTGGTTATTTTTTGTTTACATCCCGTGCAAACTTAACACCTGACACACTTCTCAGAAATCTCATTTCGGCACCTTGTACCCGCGATCGCACTCTTTCGGTCATAACGCAAGATTAGTGACACAGGCCTGCGATGAAAAAAATACAAGGGAATTGATAAATTTATGTATAAATTTGGTGCTGATTTCAAAAATAATGAAAAATTTCTATCACGTCAGGATTTTTTGAAAAATTCAATTTTACTTGAATATCTGCAAGCTTATGAAGGTTAAAGAATTTGAGACTAGCATGGCAACAAAGGAAAAAGAAGCTTTGGTTGCCTTCAAAGATGTTGTCAGTAAATTTCTGGGTAATTGCATGGATCCTGACTTGTAATGAATATGCTGGACAAATTCCAAAATACATTTCCCTCACTCACATGTGGACTTTTTCCCCGAAAATTTAGGACCAGTCAGCGAAGAACATCCAAGATATGACGGGGTCTTCGAAACCTGAGGGAACCCCTGATAGTGAGTGAGTGGTCCTATGGAACGAACTGTTCCTCTAAAACCACCTTTCTATGTCTTCCAACATAGGTGAAAGGTTCCACTGTTGCCAGATAGTACATGCTAAATTTTTCGCGAGAATTCTGTTTCAGATAGAATTTTTCGCAAAAATAACGATATCGATTTTACAAAAAATCCTGACATGATGGGAAAAAATCAGCACATCAAATAACATTATCGAAATCAACACATCAAATAACATAAAAATCAGTGAAAACTTCTCTTATATTTTTCAAAAACTTCAATTTTGCAGGCCTGTGTAACCATAGGTGAGAATCGGGACAAAGATAGATTTGAAGAATGAGAGCTTGGCTTTGTTTCCCAGCTCGCATTTTGTTATGACGCATTGGCACCGTTTACGTCTGACATAGCTTGCTGCACCTCTCCGAGCATCTAATTCTTTTTCCTGCTGCTCATCACTCATGAATGCAATCCCGAGATACTTGAACTCCTCCACCTGTGTCAATGGGGCTCCCCTAACATGGAGAGCGGACCGAGCAAGCTGTCTTGAAAGGACCAGAACCTCAGTCTTTGCCAAACTGATCTTCATCTCAGGCTCTTCACATTTGGCTGCAAACAGGTCTAGTGCATGCTGAAAGTTAGTGCGAGAAGACCCAAGGAGGACAAGGTTGTCAGCAAAGAGCAACCTCTCCACCAGGCAGTTGCCCACACAAAAACGCTCATCGCCTCGGCTGCCCCTGTCTATCCAGTCCATTAACTGTCAAATTGAACAGCAGGGGTGACAGTGTGTACCCTTGGCAGAGTGCACCACCCACTGTGAACGGTCTTGACTTAATGCCATTTATCCGGACACATCTCAGAGCTTTCGCACAGAGACCTGATAGCAACCCGTAATTGCTCATCCACTTTATATTCTTGTAACACTTGCCAGGGTTTCTCCCGCGTTACAAAAAGCAAGCGTACACCTCTTTTGCATATTCCCGGGATTTTTCAAAGATTTGTCTTTGAACAAAGATGTGATCTGTTGTGCTTCATCTAGGTCGGAAACCACACTCCTCCCCAGACAGTTTGGAGTCGACTATTTCCCGACTTTTGTTCACCAGACACTTGCATACACTTTCCCAGGAATGCTGAGCAAAGAGATGCCTCGATAGTTGTTGCAATCTCTCTGATCTCCCTTTCTGAAGATACGCATTGCAATTCCTGTCTGCCATTGCTTAGTGGCCTGGCCAGATATCCAAGCAACCTGACACACCCTAGTCAGCCACAGGATACCATCCTGATTTAAGGCCTTTAGCATCTCAGACTGGATTTCATCATCATTTGCAGCTTTGCCAGTCTTCAGGGACTTAATTGCCCACCTGACTCCTGCTTCGGTGATACTACGTTGACTATTCTCTTCTCCAAGGTGCACCTCATGTGTCTCAGTTCTCCTGTCACTGGATTAAGAAGAGATGCAAAGTATTCCTTCCACCTGTGCAATACACTCTCCTCCGTTTTGAGAAGCCTCCCATCTGAACTCTTAATAGTTTGTGATGAAAGAGACTTCTATCCACAGAGGCGGCGCACAGTCTGCCAGAATACTTTGTTTGCTGAACCAGAGTCTGCCTCCAGTTTCTGCCCAAATTCATCCCAGGCTTGGCTGTGGCTTTTGATACTGTCTTTTCTGCTGCTTTTCGCGCCTTTGTGTACTGTACTTGATTGGAAGGCGACTTTTTTTTGTGAAATTTAAGATTTGATTTCTTTCATTATTTACTCTCAAAACAAAAATTATATATAATTTAACTTTTCCTTTTAAAAATTAAAATTTAATCACTTTAAAAACTATATCTTATTTTTACAAGTAACGTATAATAAAAGTTAGACATTATGGTAGTTTTAATAATAAATTTATCACTACATGTATGCATTTATGGCACATGTATGTCAATTTCCACATATTAGTAAATACAAAATTGAGACAATTACGCAGAACATATAACTTAAAATATATACTGTATGACACCAATTATCCACAATATGGTTTTTATGTATGTAGGTAGGTATTATAAACAACCTACGTAAATACATAAACATATGGATAATTGGTTTCATACAGTATTTATTTCAAGTTACATGTTCTGTCAATTTTGTCTTTACTAATATATGAAAATTGACATATGAGGTGCGTTCAAGTTCTAAGGTCTCCTAATTTATTTTTGAAAAACTATTGACCCTAGGAAGCTGAAACTCCCGTCATTTGTCCATATAGTCAACCTCTCGCTGTACACATTTTTCACAATGCTGATGCCACGATTGCATCGCCACTGCATACGCTTCTTTAGTGCTCTGTTTTGTCCACTGAAAAACCACTCGATGAGCAGAAGCTTTATTCTTTCTTGCATAAGCGATTTTCCAAGAGATTTGGTTGACTATGTGGACAAATGACGGGAGTTTCAGCTTTCTAGGGTCAGTAGTTTTTCAAAAATAAATTAGGAGTCTTTAGAACTTGAACGCACCTCGTACATGTGCTGCAATTGCATTCATGATGTGATAAATTTTACAGACATATTAACAAACATATTAGATATAACATCTTTGACTCTGTACATTATTTAGGGATATTATTTAACAATTTAAGGTTGAAAGAATGTCAAATTATTAAAGATAACTAATTAGAATATTTTTTCTATATGTGCCTTACTAAAGATGTACCTTTTCTTAAGTTCTTTGTTCTTGCTTTAGTTTTTCCATTTTATTTTTCATTCTAGTTTTTTTTGAAGTTGGTAAGATGTTGCTGCATAGAAAATCATGAACAATAATAGAATATATTGAAACATGGGTGCGACTTTCAATATTACTGGCTACATGTTGTTCAACAAATTTTAAGAGTTTAAATAGAGAATTGAAAGGAGGAATCAAAAAAATTTTGGTTTCCATATCCACCAGTTTACTTCTAACTTAGGAATGTTATTTTGTTGTCACTACTAGAGATTCACAGCAAACTACACTTTCTCGTTTAAAAACTGCCTAGCAACAGAACCACCTAAATAATAAACAATTGCAATCGCTGTCAGGTATTTGACAGTAATCATGATCTACATTAACTGAACCAGCTGCTGCTGAATAGCTGGTTATCTGGCTATGATTTGCTAGTTCTCGCAAAGGGCTATTCATATCTACATTAATTATAGAGACTGAATTTGTTTTCTTGAGCATACTTCAGGATTGTTAAGAACAATTTCTAATTGCTGCTAAAGTTGATCAGAAAGTTTCCGGCTGAGTTTCTACAGTTCTAAAGCTTCTTGTTGCAGGCTGATGAACATGTCCACTTGATTGTAGTTAACAGCAGCACGTTTTGGGGTCTCACCAAGGAATATACAAACATGAGCCTGTTTAGATATATAAACTGAACTGCCGTTGGGTGGCTGTCTGTCCCATTGCCTTTGCGAATGATCCTGAAGAAACGTTGTAATTTTCATAAAAATCATTAGATATGTTCAATTTTCAAGGAAAAAAGATTTTGAAAGTGTTCAAACTCTTTTTATGCATAGAAAAAAATGAAAGACCTACTTCTAATGGATCTTGATTAAATCATGCAGTTAAAACATAGTTAAAGTCATTTTTTTTAAAAATGTGCGGATTAGATCGGGAATATTACAGTGCTACTCTACAACTTTCTAAGGTTTGTTTAGATAGAAAGTACACCTTTTCAGGATCAGGACAATTCAAGATGAACTCTTCCCAGTGTTTAAAAAATCAACCACATCAGATATGATTTGTAATTAAGAAAGCTGATGTATAAATAACATAAACCTTAAAAAAAGTGCAGGAGACAAATTCGCCTTTATATCTTCAGAGTCTTGTCATATGCCCTCTGATACCAAGCACCTGTTGAGAGCGTCGAACAATCTATTCCATATTCGGGTAAAGTAAATTGTGGCAGAGCAATTGGAAAGACGTCGAGTTCCCTTAGAGCAATAATACTCTAGGCCATCCGCTACAGCATTGCTCAAGAGGTACAAATGAAAATTATCCAGCTTAAAGAAAAATGCTATCAAGAGACTGTGGATACTTATATTAATCCTTTATTGCAAAATATTCACTATAGTGGACATTTAAAAAAAAAATTTATTGTTAAAACTAATTATTGTAATCTCTTAGTTCATGTTTTTTTCAAAAGAGGAAGCATTATATTATTGATTTTCGTTGTGACATAACATGAAAAATGGCGGAGTTCGAGCAGGCCGGTATTATTGAGCCCTGTGTGAGCACCTGGAACTCTCCATTCCACGTAGTTTCCAAAGAAAAACTGGGACATAAGGATCACCTTGGATTTGCGCAAGGTGAATCTATACACGAGCCCCGTGGATTATCCGACCCATATAATTAAAGATATTCTGGAAGAGCTGAGGGGGCATGGATCTTATCTAGTACAGAGGGTAGATTATCGCGAGCGATAATCTGCGGCACCTACTCCTACGAGGGAGTTTTGCGCCATCCCATTTATAAACGACTGCTACGAGATGACAGTAGCAGCCGGGACCGACGGCTTAACGTGCCCTCCGAAGCACGGGGGGTTTCATGATGGAAGAGCTGCTGGGGATAAACGAACCAGAGGCTGTCACCAACTGCTGGAAAACCAGCTATGGTCAATCGGCAATGGGTCAGACCAAAGTCCCCCAACAGCCGCGCCCCAAATAGCTGTCCCGCTAGCAGTGGCCCTCAAGCCCTGGCCGTCACCCAACCAGCAGCTGGCCGTGCCTGAAGTTGCTGAACTCCATCGATTGGCAAGCCAACCGACAAGACAACCAGGCCACGGCCACCCCCAGGGGGCATGGATACTTCGAGGGGTTAGCGTGACGCTCCAGAAATTGCAGAAAAAGTATTTTTGGCCCGGGATGAGGAGTGACGTAACGCAGAAGATACGTTACTGCGAGGTCTGCGAACGGAAAAAGATTAATATGACCTGCGCCCCTTGGCAGAATACCCCTTCCAAAAAGTGGTCATTGACGTGGTGGGCCCGATCCGGCGGTCCAACAGGGGGAACTGGTTCATCCTCCTGCTGACCGACATGATCACGTGTTTCGCTACTGCGGAGGCACTCCCCGACCAGACGGATGAGTCTGTAGCGCAGGCATTTGCCCGTAATATCGTGTGTTGCTATGGAGTGGCTCAGCAAGTAATCAGTGACTGTGGTACTAACTTTACCTTAGCGGAGTTCAGGTTGCTGTGTGAGGATCTTAACATCACTCACAAGTTAACTACCACATACCAGCCAACATCCAATGGGATCGCATGAGCACCCCGAGCAGTGGGACGATGTGCTGGTCTTCGCTTTGTATGCCCTGCGAACAAGCCAGCATGAGTCAGTCGAGGAGAGCCCTGCCTTCCTGCTGTACGGGTTTGATCCGGGCTCATCCAGGGGTAAGGACCGAATTGACGACGAGTCAGAGAGCAGCAGTAATGTATTACTATATAGGTCGCAGCTGGTAGCGGAGTTGACACAGATTCAGGACTCCATTAGGGAAAAAGATAGTCGGAAGCGTCGTTGACACCTGGAAAAGTTAAACAAGGGCCGAGTTATATGCTCCTTGTTGATAGGGAGTAGAGTTTGGTTATTACATAAAGGTGTCCCTAAAAAGAAATTCAGTACGAAATTTCTTGGTCCCTTTCGCGTGCTGTGTCAAGTGTCTCCAGTGGATTATGAGGTTGAAGACACGTGTAAACATAATTAAATGATAGTTCATGTAGACAGATTAAAACCATGCTGGTTGGATCCAAGGAGAGTCGGAAGAAAAACAACGAAGAAATGGCCAGAAAAGAGAGCACGCTGGTAGAGTCGGAAGAGGAGGATGAGAAGATGAATGATTGGGGACCTGTAACAGGCCCAGGTCGGGAAGGGGGGCACGATAAAGTAGCACCGATAGTTAGGAATGCCTCTCTGTTAATTCTGGGTGAGGTGGAAGAGCGGGAGGATATTGTACTCGAGGAAGAGGGAACACCACCAAGGAGAGAGATATCACCTCTTGAGCAGGCAGGAGAGAAGGGTAATGATGAGGTGGGACAACCTGTAGAAGGGGAAGCCCCAGCGGTATACTGGTAATCCCTACTTAGACAGGCGCGTCTGGATTATAGGGCACACCAAAGGGACGTAGTTAGGGAAAAATGAGGTTATACGGGGTTCTGTGAACTCAAGTGGTGAGGTGATGGGAGTGTGTAGTCTACGTGTTATGAGTATGTATATGGGTGGTGACGGTGTTGTGTATTTGTGTTGTGATGCCATTTGGAGGCAATTGCATTACGTGTAATTGGAGCATATTGGTGTCTGAAGGGTTTCTTTTTTATGTTGGATTCAGTTTGTTGTACATATGGCGTTAATTTGAAGTTTATGGTTGTAGCGTGCTCGAAGGTAACCCTTTACAGGGTATCTTCGAGGCCATTTCGTTGGGCGCATGTGACATTCCATGTCAGTTGGAAGTCACATGGGTCCGGCAAAGGGTATTTAGTAATGTAAATGTACGTACCTGATTTTAGTTGAGTTTTTTTCTAAGTTTCAGCGATCACTCCCACGGGTGGGAAGGTAGTGAATGTGGCTACTGATTCTATTGTATTTCCGTTGTGTGGGTTTTGGTGATTTAATGCGATAGAGCATAATTATACTGTATTTATAATAAAGGTGGATAATGATTTTACTTGTTGATTATAGTTTATTATTGGCAATGTCGTTATTGTTATTATCGTGGTTGTGTTTCGCGTGTGTGTGCTCTGTTGGGGGCTGCGATTGTTACCACTGAATTCTGGGAAGATCATTGCAGCTTCCAGCAGAGTATTGTTGCGTGAAATTTCGGCGAAAAAATGCTTCTGGGGTGAATGACTTGTTTGTTGTGTGTTAAGTGTTTTTGGGGGGGGGGGGGCTTCCGAGTTGTGTGGACATGTTTCACGTTTATATTGGCTGTTTCACGTTTTTCGAATGCCGAGAATAAACCCGTCACACCGTCAATGGATGGTATCTGTAGCACATTGTTGCCAGCTAAGCACATTTTAAAAATGGCCGATCAAGCAAGCAACAGACAAAATCATACATGCTCTATACTTTGAATTTATTATTTTCGTAATATGAATTTTGAAATCTCCAAAATTATATTAGCTATTTCTTTTCATTTCAGTGCATAATTATGGAAACTTTTAAACCAGGATCTTACATAGATTTTTCATAAATTGAAAGTTTATTTCATGTCCACTATAATGGACACCATGCACAGCAGGAACTCTCTTGTTCTCTGCAAGGAAGTCACTTTGTGCTATACAATGTGTATAGTACAGTAGAAACCTCTTATGACGAAATCCCATAGGACCCTAAAAAAATTTTGTTAAAACCGATAAAATTTTAAAACAGTACACAGGACATCAGGTTTTTTCAAATGCTGTACATATTTTATATAATGTGTATTAGTGTCATAGATAATGAATATGCTAAACAAAATTTAAAATAATTTTTTTTTAAATTTATCAACATTTTTTATAATGGTTGATAGAGTTGATGGGGGGGGGGGGGATATTGAATTGTCTCGCTATTTCCCGTTTATTAACACTGATGTTTTCAACCGCTTCCAAAATTTTTTACCTTTGTTTCTAATGTCACTGAATTGCGTTTTCTTTTTAATGGATTTGAAGCCATAACCGATTAAATCACCGTGGCACAATTAACGAGATTAAAGAAAGAAACAACGTAATTTTTGCTAATTTCTCTTCGGCCACGTGTGATTTACGAGAAATAAAAGAATGACAGGTAAGGATGGTCTCTGGGGTAAACGATCCATGGCCTCCTCTAACCCGATCTTGGTGTAGTTAGTGGAGGCCATGATCGATCAAATTTTCCAGAACCGTCTGAGGGAGCGATCTTGTAATTTACTAAGAGTTTACATTGAACCAACGCGAACTTCGCCGATTTACTCAAGTTTATTAGAGAATGATGAATAGGATTTCCTAAAATGACATACACTGTAAAAAGAAACAAACTTGAAACTGGCGACAATTAAATATTAAAAAAAATGACGAAAGAAAACGTAAAAATACAAACGAAAATTCATTGAAATTATAAAGCTCTCTTACTAGCCGCCATATTTTTTTCATAACGAGTGAAGTGAGCCCAATTTACGAACACGGCCATACTTTGGCTGTATTCATCGTTTACACTAGTGAATGAAATTAAAAATCGGTGCAAAACTTTTAAAAAAAAACACAGGAAAGATGTATTTTTTTCTATTAAGGATAAAAAATTCTTTGTTATAAGTGGTTTTGTTTTAGAAATGCATTCGTTCTAAACAGCTAACTTTTAATGTCTTTTTCTCTAAGAGCATTCGGATATAATAAGTTTTTTGTTTTAACCGGTTTTTCGTTTTAACAGATTTCATTATGTACAGGTTCTACTGTATTATCAATATAAAGCAATTTAGATATGAATTGCTTTGTAAAACAATATAATATATATGCTGGCAATCAATATTTTATTATAATTATTACGGTTATTATTATCAACATTTAGACAGATATGTATTTATAAATCATAATAATCATTCATTATTATATAACATGGGCCGATTGTTATATAACATGCCAGTATCTTTGAATTCTTGATAATTCGAGTGAAATTCGACTTGAAAGGGGTCCATGAAAAATTCTGAAAAGTTGATACGGCCGAGCTAAGACTTTGATGGTCATATTTCTGAAAACAGAATTTAAAAAAGTTAACCCGTTTTCAAGTTATCGTACCAACGGCGGACGGCCGGATGAATAAGACACCCCTCCGCCAAATCCTGGGCTTGTATATATTCCGTTCACTTGCAATGCAACCCAGCGTCGAGTGATCCTTTTAAATCAGCCAGAGGAGGATCACAGTAACCCTTGTGAGGCTGGTTCCAGGTGGGGATCGCCCAGCCACAGGCCCTTCAACCTCGCGTGGCACGACTGTCAAAGCGGACAATACGACACAACATTGTTGCAGTCACAATGCCCCAGGGTGGACAGCCCAGCTGCCCACATTGCCTACAGTCGATTCCCCTCTTAATTACAGCACCTCATACCCCAACATATAGCATCAGAAAACATGGCCATTATTCAAGGAACTTCAGTTCCAGCAAACCCACTATTTAACGTTCTGACATATCTTACAGTAACCAAAGTCCATACTCAGAAAAAAAAATAACCACAGTAACACAGTACGTAAATAAACTTTTCTTCACTGTTCTCGCCTAAAGGGTTTTCACAGTAAGCACAGGGTAGCTATGCTTGTGGGCCAGGCATTCATTGTAAAATGGGGTTCTCAGACGAACATTCCATGACAAATGATACTTTAGGTTGAGGCGGCCTTCTCCTCGCAGAGATATTAGGCAAATCAGAAACAAAGTTGCTCACCCATCATGCCGTCATCTATTAAGGGCTGGACATGGGCCTTCCTGCCCGACATTTACCTTGCGATGTAGATTCCTCTGTCGCTACTATCAGTGCTCATGAATCTCAGACGCTTCTCTTATTTTCTGGCGTAAAAAAAGAAACTATGAATACATCTCACAAGAGCCAAAATGCTCCAAAAACATTAGATAAACAAAAGCTTTTCAGTTCCGCATGAAGTAAATCAAATAAACTTTGAAACAGCAGCACAAATGCTGAAGATAGGCATGGCTACTGCCATTCGAACACAAAAAATCCGGGACTCTCGTTTCACATGTCCTCATCCATCCGAAAAAAAAATGTCAGAAAAAAACCAATTTCACCAAGAGAACAAATCCAAGATTTCTTATTCACTATGGCATAACAGTTGACTTGGTGGCTGTTATCGTCTTCTCTGAAAAACTCTGAGAAAACATTGACAGCTCCAACAATACATGAACGTTGACACTTTCTTCAAAAACATCAACGGGCACGCAACTTAATACTAAATTAAGGTTCAAAAACCAACAACAAACACAATAAAAATAGAAACCAACTTTATTAAAATAAAATCTCTGAGGAAAAACTGCGCATTGCACGCAAAACAACAAGAAGAAAAGATAAATTACACAAAACCACACCAACACGGCGCAACACCACTCCTACACAAACACGCAAACGTGCAGTCGCACACCAAACAACTCTATTCACATGAAACGGAATACAACCCAAAAATAACTTAAAAAAACAAAACCAAATATCTGTAACGCTCACCCTCCCCCCTACGCACGCAAGCGCTTAAACTTGCCTACCTAAAACTCACCACTGATGCTTAATACTCATCAAACAAGTCACAACATAAACGAACACCACAAACGCAACAAGCAAACAGCCACTCCACATTCCCTACAAGAATAAACAGTGCACAATAGCTCCCATAACGCCCACACGCAAACAAAAATACCTCTCATGAAATAATGCCCCCTGCTGGTCGTACCGAACCCAAGTGATGTGGAATGTCACATATGCCCGACAGAAGACAAAAAAAAAAAAAACTCTGACCGTTTATGTTACTGTAAACACCACTACACGATTAGTCTTGTTTGCTTTATGATTTTAGGATTGGGTTATAGATTCAATCTTTTAATATTATATCAATCAAATTTATGATATTTAATATTACTTTTTCCTTTATTTTTGCTGTGAGTGCTTACTATTTTGGCTGAGACTAATCGTACTCCGTTTGATTTTGCTGAAGGTGAATCGGAGTTAGTTTCTGGTTTTAATATTGAATATTGCGATAGTGGTTTTGCTTTAATTTTTATAGCTGAATATGCTAGTATTTTGATGATGAGAATAATTATTAGACTTTTGTTCTTAGGTGGTTATGATATGTTTTTGTTTTTTAAAATTACTTTGTTTTCTTTTTTGTTTGTTTTTATTCAGGGTCTGTTGCCTCGTTTTCGCTATGGTAAATTAATATATATAGATCCTGTTTGGTGAAGAAATAGTAAATGTAAGATTACTAATGCTGCGATTACGAATGGAAATAGAAAATGGAAGGTGAGGAATCGTGTCTGTGTAGGGTTGTCTACAGCAAAGCCACCTCAGACTCATTGAACTAGGAATGTGCCGAGATAAGGTACTGTGGATAAAAGATTAGTAATTACTGTTGCTCCACAAAATGATATTTGTCCTCAGGGTAAAACATAGCTTAAAAAGGCTGTTAATATGGTTACTAGTAAGATAATCACACCGATGTTTCAAGTTTCTATGAGAATGAAGGAGTTGAAATAAATTCCTCATCTTACGCGTATGTATAGGCAAATGAAAAATAAAGAAGCTTCATTGGCGTGTAAATTTCGTAATAATCATCCGTAGTTGATGTTCCGTGAGATGTGAATTACTCTGCCAAATGCTAGTCTTGTGTCTGTTGTAAAGTGTATTGCTATGAATAATACGGGTTATAATTTGTAAAATTAGGCATAATCCTAGGAGTGATCCAAATCCTCATATGTATGTGATGTTAGATGGAGAGGGTAAGTCAATTAATGAGCCATTGGTGATTTTAGCTAGAGGGTTGGTTTTTCGTAATGATTTTTCAAAGATTTTTTGTTGTAATGGTCCTATTTTGTAATTTGTAATATATGTAATAATGATTAAAGCAATTAGTAAATATGCTAACAGTAATATGTTTAGTTTGAAGTTTTGCTGATATAGGGAGTTTATAGTGTTTATTACACTGCCCAGTAATAAAGAGACTTACTTTATTGTTGTTTTTTTTCTGAAGAATTTGGTATAATCAATTAATAAGAAGATTAATGAGGTTGGAATTAATATTGGTAAGATTTTTAATATATTAAATGTTTCATTTGAGACTAAAGATGAAATTTATGAAAATAAGATTAATATTCGTCCTAAGAAAATTAAAATTAAGATGTAACCAAATCAAAAATATTCTTTTAAATAATTTGTAGATGATGCTGTTCAGATGGTTTGTATAATGATTATTATGATCATAGATACTAGGTTTTTTAATGTTACCATAGCTGTGATGGTAAGGGTTGCTAAAATTATTAATATGGTGAAGATTTCAAGAAGTAGTTTAAGTAAGATATTAACATTGAAAGTTAAAGTTATAGGTTTTCTTGATTAATAAATAAATCTTAAGTTTACAAAACTTATGTTTTAATTAAATTATTAGCAATTTATGGACTTTTATATTGTAGGTATTATATTTATTATTTTAGGGGGTTGGAATTTTATGTCTAAATATAAGCATATATTAATTATTATTATTGAGTTTGGAAATGATAATGCTGGGCATGTACTCTTTATTGTATTTGACATTTTTGAGACTTTTGGAGGAGGGCATAGTTTTAATAATTTTTTTAGAGAGTGTGTGAAGGAAGAGTTGGTTTGGGATTATTGGTAATGTTTATTCGTTCTTTCTAGTAATTTTTTTTCTTTTATGATGTTAGTAATAGCTATATTAGGTTTAATACTAATTAGATCCATTGTTGATTGATTTGTAATTTTTTCTTTTTTGATATTTCTTACTTTTATATTAGTTCTAATGGGCTATTCTGAGTTGTCTCTTTGAGGAAGTAGATTTTATTTTGCTTTTGATAGCTTAAAATGATGCCTAACTACCGTAAATATTCTATTATATAATGCGAAAAATTTTGATCTGAAAAACCACCTAAATTTGTAGGATCGCATTATACAAGAGGGAAAAATTAGCACTAAAACAGCTGGGGAGGGGGAAGGGTCTGACGAACTTTAAACAAAAATGGTGTATAACATTGAATATATTGGTATATTATAGTGCATTATACAATATATATGGTACATTAATTCGCTTTTAATCTCAATTTCCAGTCCATTTTTATGTCGCCAAAAGCTAACGGGGGGGGGGGGGATAACTTTGTTTTTTGAAATTTCAAACGAAAACTAGCATAAAAAATTTAATATACTGATACATTACAGTATATATGTATGATATCATACAGTTTTAGCAAAATACATTGCATTAATTTGCTTTTTTTTTTCAATTTCCCATCCGCTTTTCCATCACCTAAAGTTAACTTGGAGTAGGGGGGAGGTGATTTCAAACGAACTTCGATTTGATGAATTTCAAACGAAAACTAGCATATAATATTTAATATACTGGCATTTTACAGTGTATTATGTAGTATATAGGATATATAGCTCATTAATTCCCCTTTTTTCTCAATTTTTCGTCCCCAAAAGCTAATGCAAAAGTGAATTCTCAAAATCAAGATGGCAGCCATTGGCGAAAAAAACCCACTGTGATCAAGTTTTATTTACGGCATTATAATAATAATTTCTGTTGCTGCCATTTATTGATAATAATTGAACAATATAGGCATGACTTTAAATAAATTTGTAACACTAAAGGTGAAAAGTGACATAAATTTCTGTTCAGTAAAAGGTGAAAATTTCTATTCTGTCTCCTGAAATTGTCTAAACACGTTTTCTAAAATACAAACGAATATCTATTATGGTCCGGCAATAGTCCGGCAGTTTCCGGCAATAGTCCTGTGAGACGCTGAGACTATCAGCATAGGGCGAAGGGCGATTTCGTTCTCATCACAACAATCAAGTAGTCAATCTACGTTTTATTTTATTAATTAGAATTTTTTTAGTGGTCAGGCTATTATTGCAGTATGAGTAATCAAATTTGCTCTGTTATGGGCTGTAGCAATACCTACAAAAATACGAGTTCTTCACAGCCCAAAATACGCTCGTTCTCTAATGCCGTGTCTGACGATCGAGATGCTTCCTCATATTGACAGTATCGTTCATGTTTGTTGTGCACTAGCAAATCTTCAGAGTTCCATTATACAGGAAAAGCAGGCCTGAGCCTGTGGAAACATATGTTTTCTTTATGAATAATAATTTTAAATTTCTTTTCATACAACATGATCTAGAGTTACGATATTTCGAAGCAAAAATTTGTAATTCACTGCTTCCATAGTTGTTTCTGAGAAACAATGATGAACAAGGTGAATTACAAACTTTTGCTTCGAAGCATCGTAATTCTCAGATCATGATGTTTTTTTTTCCCCTGAGTGGATGACCTCTCCCCGTGGGTCAGGGTTTTGGGTGTTTCAGGGATTCTGTGAGCTATGCTGGCTGTAGCACTGCTATTTTAGGGTCACCCTTACCAGAAAGGTCATGGTTGAGAAGTGAGACGAAGAGTATCCAAACAAACATATCTCATGTTGTCGACGAATGAAAAAAAGCATGATTTTTTTTTTCATATGTTGTATGAAAAGAAATCTAAAATTTTTGTTCAGTTTGAATTTATCACAACGTATCTATTTACCGTACTATATATTTTTTTAATTGGCTAACAGTCTAATAAATTATGAAGTGTTTTTATAACTGTTTCAACTTCTCTTTTTAATGGTTTTACAGTTTTTACAAATATTGAGATATAGTGTGATTCCTCCTTAACATAAATGCCAATATAAAGAATTTTTTTAATTTATTGATTTGTAATTTTGCAAGCAACAGGCTATGACAGCCTAATAACAGCTTATAAGAATAAAAATTATAAATAGTAGAACATAAAAAAGAGTAAATATAATATTATTAAATATAAACAATGAAAATGGTCATAAAATAAATGTAACATTTCAAAATGATTTTTAACATACTGATGATAATTTAAAAAAAAATCTAAATCAATAAAAATAGTAATAAATAAATAAATAAATACCCTCTCAGTCAAATGAATAACAAATAAGGACAACACAAAAGACAATTCGTAAAAAAGTAATAGACAATGATAATTTATAGTAATAATAATGAAAAAATCATAATCAATTTTACTTTTGTTAAAAATATTTATTAATTTAAAAGCCGGATCTAATGCTACAACATTCGTTTACGGGTTTTTTAGAAAGACCAACAATTGGCTCTTCCTATTGCCACTTGGAACTCGAAAACCAATTAGTTCAAGAGATCGAGGGGAGCAAAGTTGCCCCCTAATGACTTTACTTAGAGTATTCAAGCTCACTATGGTTATGATAGTTTTTGGTTATGGTTATGATAGTTTTTTGGTTAAGATAGTTCTTTTGTTCTATTCGTATTGTTAATTTCTATTGATCTTACTTCTTGTTATTCTATTCGGTTGGGTATTATTCTTTGTGAAAAAATATTAATTGGAGGCCTGATGTTCAGGTTGCTGATGGGGCTAGAATGAAGTTTAAGCCTATTTTAATATTGACTGCTATAGCTGTTTTTTGTGGTAGTGTCACGGAATTCGAATAACAGCCAGAATTCCGATGACGCAAAATTTATCTAACCGTCGAGTGCGAAGGCGAAGGGACGTATTCAATGGCGTCATTATCATCATCAGGCAGGAGCCAATGGGGTTCAAGAGCGGGAATTCGATGCAAGGTGGAGAAGGGGGGAGATGACCGAGAAGGACTGGAGGGAGGACATGCTCGAAAGACTCACCGCCGAGATACCAACCATCATGGTGAGGTGGTTTTGCCATTGATAGGGTCAAGGAAACCGGCAAGCGATGCGGTACTCCAATGACGGAGTCTTCGCAATGAGGAGAGCCGAACGGGGCGGCGAGCGAGCCAGGCAGTGAAGCGAAGACGTGCACGAATAGTGCTCCGTGCTTTCAGCTGCTTGAGCGTGTTCCTCCATGTATCTTGATACCAACGACTACCGAATGGACGTCAAAAATTGTAAGTGTGCAATTTTCTGTTGGGGTTAATGCTTCTTTAATAAGACACTCCTTTCCTGAACTTACATATAGTGAGCTTCATTGCCAGACCGAGATTCATGGACTGTGGCCCTATGGTATGGCAGCCTATCTCGAGCTGGGATTCAGGGACTAGGATTCGCTTTAGCCCGGAGTCCAGTGTGTTAATGACGTCCGCATTTGTTTAAATGCTTCTTATTTTCAAACCACAAGACTATATTGTTAAGATGTTAGTGCGTAATAGTTTTTCATGAGACTAGCACATGTCATATGCTTTCTTTTAGTGATTGAAAAAATTTAGGCGTTCTTCTGTTTAAGTAGAAGTGTGTTTTACAGGACTTGACTGAACTCATTGGTTTTAGTGATAACTGAATTTGGGCTTGGTTATAGATATAAATATATCTTCGCATTTATTTCAAAGAGAACACATGTGATATCTTAGTGATAGTGTTAGCCATTAACGTTTAAGAACTTACTTTCATGAACTTGAGAACTATTTGACTGTGTTTTGAATGGGTTGTATGTGTGGAATTTAGTCGGTTGACTTTATCCTTAGCGCCATTCATATTAATATCATATATGTTAATAGATTTTTATTGATATATATAATTGTGTAGTTTTGCATTTGTTGCTGTAATAGCAGAGAAAGTGCTTATTATCTTGGAATTTGTTGAGCAGTTGTTAAAAGATATAGATAAGTTACCATTAAGAGATATTTATTTGGTTGTTTAAAAACGCAAGTATGTGGTTATCTACAGTGAGTTTTTGTTAACTTTAATGTGTTTATTTTTGTGAAAAGAAGCGTATTTTATTACTGTTTTCTCATGTGGGAAAGGTGTCTAGCGGACGTTTTGTGTTGATAGTAGAGTCATATTTGCTTTAAGAGATTTAAGCTACAGTAGAACCTCTGTAGAGCTAACGTCGATATAGCAAAATTCTCTCTATAACGAAATTTTTCTGTGGTCTCGGCAAAAATCCTATTGATTTAATGCTATTTCAATCTCCATATAGCGAAATCTTTATAGCGTAATTATCCCTATAACGAAAGGATTTTTCAGTCCAGACAATAAATTTTAAGGTATATTTTAGCTTTTTATTATGAAATGTGGTTCCCTTACGACTGGACAACCAACGAACGAACTCATCGCAAACAGTCAACAAACGAAAAAGTTAAAAACAAGTTCTTACGTCACAAGCTCTGCCTAGTCGGCATTAGGCTTATTTTATCGGCAAAATTACGAAGAGATCTCGAGAACGCCGTTATCAAATCAAACTACCCATGTTGCACTTCACAGCAATAATGGCGGCCTGCTGAGACATTTAAATGTGCAAGCATGTTAAAAATTTATTTTCTAAGAGAATCTGCACGAGAACTACTATAAATGCTGTCAAAACTCAGAAGATTTTTTATATTAAAAACTTTAATATTTGTTCAAATATATGAATTTATTTTATTGAGAGTTTAAGCCCATAAATACTTTTGTGAAATGTAATTTTACAGATGGCGACGAAAAAACAATCGTCGGCCTTAATATACACGCTTAAGGAATCGTTTTATCGGTATTTTTCTGTAAAATACGTATTACAGTATTATTTTCGACTCGTTCTGCTTTCAAATTTTAATTATTTCAGAAAAAATAATCGTGATCCAAACAAAATTTTCAGCAATGACGGCCTAGATTAGTTCAGATAGGCAGCAATGTCAAGTATCGAAAAAGTTTTGTTCTCAATGTTAAGAAGCATTCAGAAGCATTATGTTAATTAAGAAATTAATATAAAACACTAAATTTTTATATATAAATACGAAGGTTGGGGCATAAATCATGGCAACTATTTTTTTTTCTTGTAGATATGTGAACGGATCACAAACTTATATGTGTCGTGTGGAAGTTCTGCAGGCATAATGTGTATGCAGAACAACAGATGGCTCTGTGATAGCTGGTAGTAGCGCAGCGAGGGCTGTGAAATCAGTCAGTTGGTGAGTGTCGTGCGAGATGGAAGTAACCCGTGTTGAGCAGCGTGCTTACATCAAAATTGCCGTTCTCTGAGGGAGAAATGCGATGGAATGTCACAGTGAATTAGTGGAAGCCCATGGGAATAATGCCCTACCACTACCGTAATAAATTAGTGTGTTACGATATTTCAGTGCTATTCATTGTCCACACATGTAGTTAACAACTTGTCCTTTCGTCTGTATATGTCACATTTTCCAACCGGACTGGTATCTTCAAGAACAAAAATAGTTGCCATGACTTTTGCCCCAACCTTCGTACTTAACTTATATTGATTATCAATAAACTTTATTTAATTTTAATTCCGTCCACTGTCAACGTTCTTACTAAATTGCCACTGCGTGCTGTTTTCTGCTATTTTTTTATATCTATATGGTTTTTAAGAAGTTTGAGTGGTCAGTTTGTGTCAAGTAGCGTGGTAAAATAATAGTTATTAATTAAAAATACAAAATGAATAAAAAATAAGATATAATAAACAAAAATAATTAATCAAAATCAAAATAAAGAGCTGACGTTTTGGATAGAGACTATCCTTTATCAAAGCAAAAAGGTTAATTCTCTAAAAGCAAATAGAATATTAGAGAATTATCCTAAAGTTATGGAACTATATTATTAATTATTGCGATAAAGGTTGGTTAGAACATGATGGGGGTTATGGAATATATAGAAATTTTATATTATTTAGTGCCTTAAATCAGTAGTCACAGAATAATTCTTTTAAGGTTTATTTGTTTATTTTGTTAGCTTGAATTTTTGTGATTACTTGTTAATATAGCTTATTAAGAGTGTAATTTTGAAGAGATTAAGGTGTATAGTCTATGATAGCCTGGGTTTTTAACATTGAAGATGTTATGTGAATATTATACACTATAGAAATGACCAGTAAGATGATTGTATTAACTAATTTAAAGCTAGCAGCTTTATTTAATCATGTGTTAGAAGTAAACTTCTTACAAGTATGGAAAAATACTTTAGATCAGATGGGGGTCATTTCTCCGTATTTTGTAACCCTGCTTTGGAATTAATGTGACCTTTAGTGGAAAAACGCAATGAAATAATGAATGTTGCTCCCAAATAATTCCGCCTCTGTTGTTACCGTCTAATATTAAACATGTTCGGAAAATCTGGGAATTTTCCTTTTAATTTTTTTTCAATATTTTTTTGCTGCAAACTGTTCTTGGCAAATTTCGTTTTTCTAATGAAATTATTAGATTTTACCATTGGTAGTAATTCTTTAGTTGTTATATCTTTTTATTATTACACTAAAACTAAACATTTGTTGAAAGAAGTTCTTTTATTAAGACTTTTGGTTTTTCACGCATCATACGCATGTGTGAAATTCGTGCTCGTCTTGAGAAGCGGGGTTTCGATTAGTTTTTTTTAGTTTGTGGAGTGGAGCAGTTGATTTTGGGGTTTGGCTTCACAGGCAGACAGTCGAGGTCGTATGCTGTTGTTGTGTTTTCAATAAGTTTTGCGGCATCGCAGCCTCGTTACCAGTTATGTTTAGTGGAGTTACACTTGGCCCCCGTGGTGGGCTGCTCTGCCTTTTTGGAATTTATGTAGGACATAATTTGGCGAATCCTGCTATGGCTAAAGCTTGACGTGATTAATTTTGAGTCAGATATTCGTCATTAAAAATTTGGAAGTTCCCTTACGAATGTTGATGCCACCGTGCTACGTTTGGTGATTCTCATTGCCTTGCTTAGGCACAGGAATGGAGCTGGTATATCCATTGTTGCCTGGCCTTGCAACTGGTGCCAAGATTAGTGATTCGCTTTGTGCATCGCTTGACATGCCAACCTTCCGATTTTTGCAATCTGAATATTAAACTTACCTGTATTCGCCCAAAGAAGACGACAATTGATCCCGATGTCGTTCACTTCATTTATGAAAAAATCCGATCGGTTTTCCTCATGGCTGCCGTTTGTTTTGAGTTTGGATTTGCTTATAATGATAAACTATTTTTTTCATTTTCTTCATTTATTTTTAGGCAATAAGACAACCTTTATGTTTTCAATCAGTGCTAGTTCACGTTTTTGGATTGATTCCTTTGTTTTGGAATGCTTCGTCCATTAATTTTCTTTTTTTTTGTGGCTTTTATCAAGTAAGTTGTTCTATCCCTCCGTAACTGACTAACTTACCTTGTCCCCCCCCCCCTCACCTCTTTCCCATTTCCTTCTTTACTTTATTCCTTGTGTCCCTTGAGTATCTCCCTCACCCCCTTTCCCTCACCTAGCCATTCCTTTTTGTTTGGTCAAGGTTTGCCATTAAGTTTTTTTTATTTTATTATTATTTTTTTGGCTTTTGTAGCTTTATTTAATATTTATGCAACTGACTTTCTGTATTTGCCATTTATTATCGTGAGTGATTTTTCTATGCAGCTTCAGGGCTTTGTGATGTCAATAGAAATTCCCGTCCCAATTCACCAACGTCTGATGAGTAGCGTTTACTGATGCTTTCTTGTTCGATTTTTAGTTTACCAATTTTATCACTTATCCTTTATTACCGATTGTCTCTGCTTTTACCTTTTTTTTAGGACTATTGTTCTAAGAAAACTTCAAACCTACGGTCTGCCATTATACTTACCACTCTTCCTTTTTATGAACAATTTCTTGGGCCGTTTTTAACTTTTTTTTCCCATTACAAACAAGATTGCTGCGGCTTTAAGGGTGGGCCTACTTCTTATTATAGCAATCTTTTTCCCATCATGTACCTGCGTGTGTCCTGGCGAAAAACGAGTACACACGTCATCGGTGCACCGGCAGACAAAAACGCTAAAAATGAAACACTCAAATCAGAATGTTTATACATGCTTTGCAAAAAATAATATTACTGCTCTACTGACTCGTCACGAGGGGCCCTTCAGACTACTTCTCCAGTGGCATTAAACTCCACACACCTGCTACCAGCAAGTACATAACTCTACAAAACCTGTTGAGATGTGCAGGCCGTAACAAAAACACATACGGGAGCAGTAAGCTTCCCGCTCTCTGCTTGCTACTGCATGGGCCACAGCCTAACCCTATGCAATACACACACTGAAGGACTGGACAAGTGACCAGTGACTAGGATATCCTCCCCAAATCGCAGGCTTGCAAATATTCCTTACACCTTCAATGCAAACCAGCATCGAGTGATCCTTTTAAATCAGCCAGAGGAGGATCACAGGAACGCCTGTGGGCCCGGTTCCATGTGAGGATCGCCCAGCTACAGGCCTTATCCTAATCTAACCTTGCATGGCACAACTGTCAAACAGGACAATACGACACAATAGCATTGCAGCCACAATGCCTCGGGGTGCACAGCCCAGCTACCCACGTTGCCAGTAGACAATTCCCCTCTTAATTACAACACCGCATAAGCCAACATATAGCATCAGAAAACATCGCCATTATTCAAGGAACTTAAGTTCTAGCAAACGCACTATTTAAAATATCTGACATATCTCACAGTGACCAAAGTCAGTAAACAGAAAACAAAATCATAACTACAGTAACACAGTACATAAATAAAATGTTCATCACAGTAAGCACAGGGTGGTTATGCTTGCGGGCCAGGCATTCATTGTAAAATGGGGTTCTCGGACGAAATTGCATGACGAATGATCCTTTAGGTTGAGGCGGCCTCCTCCTCGCAGAGAAATTAGACAAATAAAAACAAAGTCACTCACCCATTATGCCGTCATTTATTAAGGGCTGGACATGGGCTTTCCTGCCCAACTTTTACCTTACGAACGTAAATTCCAAGCTCTGTCGCTATTATCGGGGCTCATGGATCTCAGAGGCTTCTCTTATTTTCTGGCGTAAAAAAATTATGAACACATCTCACAACAGCCAAAATGTTCCAAAAACTTTAGAAAACAAACTGACTCCAGTTCCGCACGACGTAAATCAAATAAACTTGAAACAGCAGCACAGATTCTGAAGATAGGCATGGCTACTGCCATTTGAACAAAAAACTCTCGTTTCGCATGTCTTCACCCGTCGGAAAAAAAATTCGTAAAAAAAAAACAATCTCACCAAGAGTACAATTCCAAAATTTCTTACTCACTATGTCATAACAATTGACGCAGTGGCTATCATCATCTTCTATGAAAAACTCTGAGAAAACAATGACAGTTCCAACATTGCATGAACGCTGACACTTAAATTACGACTTAAGTTACGACACTTGCTGGGCACGCAAATTAAGACTTAAGTTAAGGTTCAAAAACCAACAGCTGACACAATAAAAATAGAAATCAACCTTATTAAAATAAAATCCTAGAGATAAACTGCACACTGCACGCAAAACAACAACAACAACAAAAGGTAAATTACACAAAACCACAACACTGCACAATACCACCCCCACACAACCATGCAAACGCGCCACTCACGTCAAACAACGCCACTCACATCAAACAACGCCAATGAGGATCAGGGATTATGGATTCTGCACTGTTGGAGTTAAGTGATACCTTTTTCCCCTACACCTTGATGAAACTCTGATTTTGTTTTGACGCTGTGATCGGAGTTATTGTGTAAAATAAATGACAAAATAACCGAAACGCAAAAAATATTGAACTTTATTACAGTTTATCGGATTATAAAGGCCTGTGTTTTCCCTATTTTGAGATTATCCATTGCATATATACAAGCTTAAAAGAAAAGGACTATGAAGATAATTGTTACGTCATGGTTTTTTGAGACATTGTTTAACGTGAGAAAGATAAAAAGGAAAACGGAACGAGGAGATATTGTTTAAGGGCTTTTTTACTTGGTCTCGGAGAAGGAATGTTCCCGGTCCTTCAAGCTACAGAGATCGAGGATCTTCCGCAAATGTTTGATTTAGGAGAAGACTATATTTCAAAATAAATAAAAGAAGAATAGTTCTCCTTCAAACCTTATTGGCTATAAATCGATAATGTCCTGTATCCCATTCTTAAAACCTAATTGTAAGGACTGGATAATTGGAAGAATATGTAATCCCACGAGCTAATGCGGTCCCTGACGCATCGGAAGCCAAATTTTTCTGGTAATCGTCCTAGAATTTTGGGCAGCTTTGTATGTCAAGAACAAATTGACATGTCGCAGTTTTTTTTCTTTTTCTCTCCCTTATCACAGAGTATGTGTAAGGAAAATCCCGAAGAGAACCTGAAAATATGGGAACCCCAGCTATCTGAAATGAATGCACCATATGGTGAGATAAGAAGGCGAGGTAATCTGTAAGCGTTAAAGACAGCGGGCTACTAACTAACTAACTAACACATCCCTGTCATGAAACCTGTTCCCCCCCCCTCTCCCGTTGTTCCGTATACTTCAATTGGCGTTGAGGATAGTCCAACGTAAAATAAAACCTGAAAGGAAAAAATATAAGAACAGAATTGACCAAACCGAGCTTTGGAAATTAGTGAATTTAAAGAGAAATAATAAGTAGTAATAACATGTTAACCGCCAATCCTATGGCTAGTGACTAAACTTACCTAAAAGGGGACGAAAACTGCAGCTAGGATCTTTTGAAAGACGAGCATGAATAGATTAATGGGGAATTCCGAAAAAGACAGACTTTATTGATTGGGAATAATAGTAAGCGGAGATATTCGTCTAAGAGGAAAAGAAAGGAGAAAATTATTCTGGAGGTTGACTTGAAGCTCTCTTAATTGTTTCTTACTTTTTATAAGCTATTGTTAATACCTTTTATCTTTTTATATTTTTTCGGAGGATTAGTGGTGACAAAGTACTCTGCATAATTGAAACCTTTTCGCGAGACAAATCCCGTATAGTGAACTGTATGAAAAATTGATTTTAGACAGACTAAAGAATAATGTCGAAACAAGGATAACTATTGTGATAATCCCAAATTCCAGGTAGAGTGCATGAGCACAATTGTTACCTGAACACACTGGAGAGTGGGGCTATCAAGGATTCGGGACTAGTAATTGGAGACTACGAGAACTTAGGTCGTGAGTTAACAAAACGATTCCAGTTTTATTCTTACTAAGCAACAATGCAAACAAGCATTAACTTATACCAATCAATCTCTCTTAATCTAAACTCGTAGGGGCCCCCAACGAAATCACATCAATAACATACAGTTATGCCAATGTTAACTAAAATTCCTTATATGATAAATGCATCAAATCACAGAGTTCAGAACTGAAGTAGTGTGCTCTTGAACCGGATAAAAGCATCCAAACAGGGGGGGGGGATTCCCCACACAGTGATGCCATAGTTTTACATGATAAGCTCGCTTTTACGAGTTAAATATTCTAACCCCTTGTCGTGGGCGAGTATTTGAAACATGCAATCCACTGGCGAGCATCGAGCGAACTTAGGCATTTATTTTCGCAACACGTGATTTTGCATTCACGGTACGTACGCCAGCGCTCTAGCTTATCGCCTCTCCTTGTGCTTCCGTTCATTTTAGCTATCTGCTCCGTCCAACTCTGATCCGTACCCATAGATACTGCAAAATTAGATGCGTTAGTCTAATTTTTTCCATCATAAGATGACAATAACAAATGGGAGCGGTAACCATAGAACAATTGTAGTTCTTAACAATGAACTCTTTCGCTATTTATTACAACGTTCAAAGTTTACACGCCAGGCATGGGATAACCCGAAAAGTTCATGTGAGTTTCTGTGGGAGGATCCTGAAAACACAACTACGGAGGCCCATCAAATGTTCGCTATGCTCGTGGCTTCTACATTGATAAAGATTAGCAAAGATAAAACTCACCAAATGTTCAGTCACTCAATATGTTACCCATCGTATTCTTCTTGGCCAGATGGTCCAGAGTCGGAGTTGTCCTGAAATTCCTGAAAATCTTTTATTTTTTTTAAAGTCCTTAAACGCCCTGAATTTATATATTTAATCCTGAAAATCCTGATAATTTCCTTAAAGTTTAATAAATAAATTCTTTGGCAAACAGAAACATGGATTACGTAAATAAACGTCATATGTGTACAGAAGTGCCATAAGTTTGAATGTTTGATTAACCAATCGGAATGTTATTCCATCTACATTTCTGTTGGAAATTTCACGTGTCTAAATGGCACCCATATTTCCCAAATTTCTGTAGATAAGTTTAAATAATCATTAAATAATTAATATAGTTGGGGTAGCCGAGGGCTAGGGGCTTTTACAGAGCATGTCAGCTCTGGAAGTTAAGCTCTGCCTGATATGGCTAGTAACTGGATGGGTGACCCCTTTCAGTGAAGAGAGTTCTTACTCCTCTCCCCCCGTGCTTTGGCGAGCACGTTAAGCTGTCGGTCCAGGATCCTACGACTGCCACCTTGTAGCATACGTCAAAAGCTGACAGAACATCAAAAATGCATCTCCCAACCAGTCTGGTCGGCGTGGGAGATTAGACCAAATACCTTCCCCCCTGTGGTGGGAGAGGCCTATGTCCTGCAGTGGATAAATACAGGCTGAGTATTTATCCTTTTTCAATTAATATACTCATTCATTTAATATTTTATATTGAAAAAAAATTAACAAGCATTTTTTAATTATCAACTAAATAAAAGACATGTATGTCTTAAGATAATTTTTTTAGTTCTGAATTTAAATATAAATGTAATTCGGCCTTTAGATCGTTTAAAATGGCTTGTTCTAAGGAAATTTCCCCCATTTTATTAAACATTGTGTAACATAGTAACATTCCGAACTACGAGGGCAAGTCAATATATAAGTCGCAAATTGGCATAGAAATTACATTATTGGAAAAAAATGGAAGGAAAACTTCTGCAACACACATATTTGGAGAATTAGCTCCAGTTCTCATTCATTATTTGTTATAGAAATGAAAGTTTAAATAGTTACTTGATGAAATTTGGTTTATTTTTTAACGTAATCACCATTAACATTTAGGCATTTCTCACAGCGTTTCATGTGTCCTTCAAAGCCAGCAGCGAAGAAGGTTTGTGATTAGTGTCATAGTTAGCTGGAAACCTTTAAACAGACCTTCTCTATATTCTGGAATCTGTGACCACGTGATATTTCAGTGGGCTGAAGAAATGAAAGTCAAATGGTGCCAAATCCCAACTGTTAGGCGGATGTTTCAGTCGTTCCCAATCAAGAGACCGTATGTGAGCCACTGTGATATTGACACTGTGTGGACGAGGACTGTCATCCAACAAAAGAGTTCCATCTCGCAAAGCATCTGGACGTTTCCTACGAATGGCTGACTATGAAGCAGGAGCCAAAATTCCACAAGTAGGATGCCTTTACAGTCCCAAAACATGGTGACCATCGCCTTTCGTGTCGACTGGGTGACCTTAAACTTCTTCGTTTTGGGTGATGAGGGATTTTTCCATTCCATACTGGTGCATTTTGTCTCCGGTTCCAAACTTGTGAAAAATGTGTATAACGTCTTTACTGGTTGTGTGAAGTCGATGGTGCCAATTTTTTTCGAAATTTGTTTTATTTTAACTGCAAATTCAGACAGAGCATGAAAAAGTGAGTAAAGTTATAATGAGCACATGTGTGTTATCCATTCGGGAAAATGGCTAAAATAGCAGATAAAGGTAAACATTTTGCACTTCGAGCTGGCCAAAGTAATTAACTTTAGCTGTCATATTGGCTGTGCTCCCGGACATATGGGCCTATTCAGGGCCGTATCCTGAAATTTATTTCAGGGAGGGTGGGTGGCCCTATTGTTCTAGCTGGCAACTGAATTAGTTGGCAGGATGGCCAATTTCAAGGGGGGGGGGGCTACAGTCCCCTCACCCCCCTCCTCCCTCGGTACGGCCATGTATAACTTATACTTACTTTTAGATGTTCTATTCGATTCTAAAGTCAAAACAAAATAAAATCGAACAGAATTGGTGACGGAATGACCGACTTAGCGAATACAGTAACGATGCTTTTAATTAACACCACTCTAAACTGGTTTTTTATTACTTTCAAAACACTAAAATGTCCTGAAATGGTCCAGAAATTTAAGCAAAATTGGGTCCTTAAATTTCTATTTTCACCTCTCCAACCCCTGATGATCGCATGCTGTCTCCTTGCCCGACGTTTAATGTCATCACCTTCACATGTTAACACTACCCGTTTACGTTCCATCTCCATTTCACAATTTCTACGCTCGCTTCACTGGACCTCACGATTAAAACTGGACAACTCATTTACTACAACTCTAATCTGGTCATACTTGAGTGTAACATTATTAAAAGTAACTACAATATAGCCAAAATGAGCGACATCCATTCCATCCCGAACTTCTAAGCATGGAGTTCGAATAGTGTCGGCCTTTAATTCCCGTTACACAGCTCTACTCCGCTCAGAAGCCGACGCTGGAATGCCAAAAAAACCAAACCAAACAAACAACACAAAACATGTGCAACAATCAACTACATTCACACACAAAACACTCACATTTCTCACAACAAGTCAACTATCCAACAAATACAACTACAATAATGCTGATAGACGAAAATAACGAAATAAATAAATCCTCAAACGATCTTAACTACATTATCACAAAATCACAAGTATTTACGTTCACTAGCCAACTCATTGCATTCCACAACCAACACAATATAACAAAAACGCCCGCTCTAAACACCCTTCCTCACATATCTGTAGTTTTTCTCTAACATATGTGACTACCATTTACTGGAATGTCACATATGCCCGACCATAGGCCTCGAGCGTAACCCCAGGATTAAGCTCGAGAATAACAACCCAACAGGAATACACTATCACTCATCAAGGAAAACAAAAATAAAACACTATGCCTTCATTACAATTACTCTTATCGCAGAATCAGTCAGATCACACATTTATTCAATCTTCCAGTCTTAAACTCATATATCAGAACATTCACACTTTAAAACTATAAAGGCAAACACAACACAGAACAAACAACAGCTATACATCATCATCATAAGGCCACAATAGAATGCCACAACCACTCTAACATTTCAAATCACAATATCCCGTTTCACTTCTCCCTATAAATGTTGTCACCCCAATGGAGTGCTAAATAATCGGGGCAGGGTTGCCTCCTCAATGCATATCGCGAAGCAGCAGTCGATTCCTGTTGGCGGTCGCGCACTCTATTTTGATCACGTTCCCCATTGGTTCGACCCCCCCCCCCCCCCCGATTGGTTTTCTTCCACCTCGGTGACCTCATCTTCCATCTCTGCAACCTCATGGGGTTCAATTATCTCTGATACCATCTCCACAGGTATCAGACCCTCATCGACAGGTGGAACCTCCCTACATCCACCCCTCAGGGTCACCCACTCGTCATATTCATCTTCATCATCCGTACTAGAAGGTCCATCCTGGGATCCGATTCTCGGTCTGCTCTGACGTCTGACTCTATTTTCAATTGAATCCAGCAGGCAGGGTTTTAGCCTATCCATGCGGGCCACACACCAAGAATGCTTCCGACAATCTTTGATCTCATAATCCACTTCATGGATTTGTTGTTGCACGCAAAACGGATCAATGAATGTCAGGCTGAATTTACTTTTTGGCCCACCTTTTCTCAGCAGCCAGACTCTACTGCCCACTAATAACGACCTCGTATGTCGTCCTCTATTCCGGCTGATCAGGTGTTGCCTACATTTGTTGAGATCATTTTCTCTGAGCTTATCCCGAATGTTCATCATGTTCTGAACCAGCTGGAAGTGATATTGTAGTGCATTTGGCAGTCCTTCCGATGGAGCATTATCCTTTTGGTGGCGATCCACGGGCAATCCCGGGTCAAAGCAATACAGTAAGTACGCAGGGCTCTCCCCGAGTGACTCATACTGGTATGTCCGCATAGCTTATAATGCAAATTCAAGAAATTCATCCCACCGCTCAGGATGTTCATTGCACAACGCTGTCACGACTTGTTAAATCGTTCTGCAATGCCGTTAGACCTTGGCCGGTATGCTGTTGTAAGTTTGTGAGTGATCTGCAAATCCTCACTGGGCGCACCGAACACTGCTGAGGGGAAATTGGAACCCCAGTCGCTGATCACCTGCTGAGGCTCCCCATAACGACAAACAATTCTCCTGGCAAACGTCCGAGCCATGGTCTGCCATCTGATTGGGTAGTGCCTCAGTTTCAACGAACCGGGTAAGCACGTCGGTCATCACGAGGATAAAGCGGTTGCCTCTGCTGGACTGCTGAACTGGGCCCACCACATCGATCGCCACCTTTTGAAAAGTGAAATTCGCATACATGCCTTCCTGAAACGGTGCTCGGGATAAGTTGATCCTGGTTTGCTGACAGATCCTGCAAAACCGGATCCTACGCATTATGTCTTGTTTCATTCCTACCCAAAACCACTTTTATCGTAGTTTCCTCAATGTTATTCCTACCCTCTCTGATCCCCCAACAGCCCATCGTGGTACCAATCTATACATTTTGTCTGCAGAGCTTGGATTGTACATATCCGAATCCTCTCATTGACTTCCTCCTCATTGCTCTTCAATACCAGAAACTCCATTCTCAAGGACACAACGCTCTCCTGCATAGTGGACCTCTTCTCCCATTTCCAGTACCCGCAGTATCCCCTGGATCCGGGGGTGGGCGTGGCCTGGTTGTCTCGTCGGTTGGCTTGCCAATCGATGGAGTTCAGCAACTTCAGGCGCGGCCAGCTGCTGGTTGGGTGATGGCCTGGGCTTGAGGGCCACCGCTGGCGGGACAGCTATTTGGGGCGCGGCTGTTGGGGGACTTTGGTCTGACCCATTTGCCGATTGACCATAGCTGGTGTTCCAGCAGTTGGTGACAGCCTCTGGTTCGTTTATCCCCAGCAGCTCTTCCATCATGAAACCCCCCATGCTTCGGAGGGCACGTTAAGCCGTCGGTCCCGACTGCTACTGTCATCTCGTAGCAGTCGTTATTAATGGGATGGCGCAAAACTCCCTCGTAGGAGTAGGTGCCGCAGATTATCACTTGCGATAATCTACCCTCTGTACCAGATAAGATCCCCTGGATCCACCCATCCTCCGGCTTGGTGTTCCAGATTTCCTCCCATGTTACCGGGGCAAAGAGCTCTGCTATCACTGAGCAGATTTGCCATGACAGCATTTCAGCCATTGCATTCTATTTCCCTGCCACATACTGGTATGAAAAACCATACTCCTCCAGCTCCAGCACCCATCTCAGCACACGCTGGTTGGTATTATGCATGCACTGGATGAGCGCTAGATGCTCATGATCAGTCATACTGGTGGTAGGATGTCCCAGAATGATGTGTCTGAAATGGCTGGCTGCACGGACAATGGCTAGTGCCTCCTTCTCTATGACAGAGTAGTTTAATTCCCCCCCTTGGAGCTTATTACTAAAGAAGGTGATCGGTCTTAACTGCCCATCAACCTCTTGTTGCAGTACACCACCCACTGCATTTGCCGAAGCATCCGTTGATAGAACGAATCCTTGCTCATAGCCAGAGGGGGCGAGAAGAGGCTCACTGCTCAAAGCTGCCTTGATCTTTAGAAAAGCCTCTCTACAGGCGACGCTCCAACGGAACGGTGCCCCTTTTTTCATCAGTTCTGTGATTGGGACCAGAATCTGCGATAGCTCCGGAATAAAGTGGCGATAAAACTTCACGGATCCCACAAAACTGCGAAACTTGCGTGCACTACTGGGTTCAGTTAGGCGTTGGATCGCTGCCACATTATCCGGGTCAGGTTTGGACCCCTCGTATGTGATAACGTGTCCCAAGTAGTGCACCCGGTGGGGTGCAAAACTGGCACTTAGCTGGCTTTACCACCAGGCCACGTGTTCTAGACCTCTCCAGTATCTGCCGAGGCACGTCCACATGCTCCTGGAACGTGGCTGTTGATATTAAAATATCATTCAGGAGCATATGAACGTTTTCTCTGACTCTTCCATTTAGAGGCGCCAGCACATATTGCTGGAAAAGTTGGGAGGAGTTCCTCCCACTCGGGGGCAAGCGCATAAGCTGGAATTTGCCCCATGGTGACTGGAAGGATGTCCTTTATGACAGGAGCCGGGAATTCCACAGGGGTCGTCTGAAGATTCACCTTCCGCAGATCTAGGGTGATTCTAACATCTACGTTTTTCTTCGTTCCAAGGACTCACGCTGGCCACGATGATTCTGGCCTGTTCGAATTCCGCCAGTTTCCGCCTGTATGCCTCACGGTAAACATTGAGAATTCTGTATTGCCGGGTGAACACGGGGTGCGTTTTATCGATTTCATACTCAGCGATGTAGTCGCATACACCCCGCACCTCGGTCACCTCATTAGAGCATACATAGGCAAACTCGGTCTTTGAAGGCCCGGGAGAGTCTGGCACTGTTCAGTTAACTCTTACCTGCCCCTCTCTCTCTCTCCATCCTAACCCCATACACATGGTGACGCTCTTGGCCCTTCCACTAGCTCGATGTACCCACTGTTTCTAGCATAGTTCACCTAAAAACAAACACAAATAATGGCTTAACTAATCACTCATACAACACTATACAACACTCCCTACCTCACTGTTACGTCACCAACAGATAACAATTCTCAGTCTCCACACATAAACAAAAACCAACAGAGAATCAGGCCAACACACACACTAATCTGGAATTTCCGGATGTTTGGGCCCTGTTCAGGCACCAGTGTAATAATCCCGAACTCCAGGTAGAGTGCATGAGCACGAATGTTATCTGAACACACAGGAGAGTGGGGCTATCAAGGGTTCGGGACCAGTAATTGGAGACTACAAGAACTTAGGTCGTGAGTTAGCAAAACGATTCCAGTTTTATTCTTACTAAGCATCAATACAAATAAGCATTAAATTATACCAATCAATGTCTCTTAATCTAAACTTGTAGGGGCCCCCAAC